>PYAF01001205.1:368655-385653 GCA_007407185.1 Glycine tomentella
ATAATAACAATTTATATTCCTTAATTAAATGATTTAAGATTTAAAGTTTGATATGTACAGCGAATCTCCAACTCCCATATATTACTTAGGAGACATTTATTTCACAAATAATTTTTTTATTCTCAAAAATATTTTTTTTAAGAATATAAAATGAGAATGTTATTCTCGAATAATATTAAAAATATGTTTGCTTAAGGATTAAAATTAATAAAGATTATTTTTATATTCTCCAGAATGATTAAAATATGTGTTTGATTTCCTAAAAATATATATTATAATTGCTAAAATATTATTATTATAAAAACTCTAGTTACATTATCATTCCCTCCCCATGTGTTCAATTATTAAGATAATTGAAATAGGAGTAAGAATTGCCTATTAAAAAAGGAACATTGGAGAAAAAAAATTTATCATAAAATGTATGAATGAAATTGATAATAAATCAAATTGCAGAAATATTAATTGAATATGAACAAAATTTTACTGGATTGAAAAAAATTTAAACACATGAATGAAAATTGAAAAAATAGTAGTTAACAGTATGATATATATAAATTTTTACTTATGAAAAAATATTCTTGTCACATGGAATAATTTTCCGTGCCTCCTCTCAACCAACTAGCTAGGACTAGACTAAATATTTATAGAACGTGAAATTATATTTTCCTCAAAAATAAAATATTTTTTAAAAAAACATTGTAACTAACATGAAATATTTGTTTCTTCTTATGTATTCTCGGGAATAACGAAATAATTCGTGAAACAACCACTATATTATTATACATCTGGATGAATATTAATACAATTGAGTTGGAATAAAATTGATTTTATTTAAAATTTATTTTAAAATAATATGATTTTTTAATGATGATAAATTGATTATAAGATTTATGTGTAAATATTTTTATTATAAAATATGTTAATAATAAAACTTAAATATAATTTTTTTATTTAATATGAAAGCTACTAAAAATTACTTTAATAGAAAATTAATTTTATACTCGAAATCAAATTTTTAACATGAATCCAAATATTAAAATTATAAAATTTCACGTAAAATCACATTAACCGTATTTCAAACGATTCTAAAAACTCCATGGTGAAATCAAACTTGAACTGAACCGACACTACTGGGTAAACCATTTGACTATTTGAGTTTGTCTCTAGTTTCTGTTGCACTATTAGTGTAAGTTCCAAATTACGACAGCGAGATAGAGCTTCTTGCCATAACGTTTCTTACGGACGGCGACGTATCCATTGAGATCTCGACGGTGGCTTTCGATCCGCCACCGTCCGATCTCCTCCTCCTCCGTAATAGACGACTGTGTTTCGAGATCTTACATCTCTCTCTAGCCACAGGTTTCACTCCTTTTCTCATTCAATTCCAATCCATTCGTTTCTAATTTGCTCAATTGCTCTTATTTCGAATTTCCATAATATCGGGTTGAGCATGACTCAGCCATTTGGATTTGAAATTCGGGTTGATTTTCTGCGGTGTGCTCGATCTCGATTTGCAATTTCAGATGCTTATAGTTGCTTGTCAAAGCACTGTTAAAAAATCACGTGATTGTGTGAATTGTGAAGTTTGTGATGGGAATTTGGAAGATTTTGCTTTCTTTTGGAACTTAATTGTTAGTTATATAGTGTAGAGTAATGCTAGTGGTAGCTTTTTTTTTTCCAAATTAATGGTAATGGGAGAGCTGTGGCACACAATCGTTACTCATTGTAAAATTATGCATCTCAAAAACGTGAGATCACAAAATGTGGTTAACAGCAATCCTTTTACATGCCACCAGTTGACATTACTAAAGCAAACCTGCTAGATTAAAAACACGTATTATTTCAAGACCGAATAAAAGCTCAATCTGTTTGTTGGTGATCAGGGTGTAGGAATAGATTCTGATGTCTTTGTGGATTTTGATGTAATTTTCTGTTAAAATATCAGGGAGGGTGTGGATGTGGCATATTCTTAAGTTTTGTTAAGATGTCTCAAATTGGTTAGGAATATGGTTGAAGTACTCCTCATAAGACTTGGACATGTATCTCCCCTTGAGGTTACTTTTAGGGTTGAGTTAAGTTCAAGGTGATGTTAAAGTCACGTATGCCAGGCTGCAAACTGTTTCAGACTTTCAGTGTTCACGCTTTGCCTTTATAACAAATTAACAATAAATACCCTGAATTTTTAAAATTTATTGTATTCTCTTGTCCATGCTTTCTACTCCTCTGGACATTTTATGTGTGTTCTCTACAGAATTTGTCAGTTGAGATCCATTGCCTGTTTGTGTCAGTTAATCCTGAAGTGACAATTTAAAATAAAAGGTGATTTGAAACAGTTCTTCCTGGTCTAAAGGAGTAGTGGAGAGATATGGAAGTCAACAATTGGCATAAGGATCTTACATATGATGAGTGGGTACCAATCACTGTATCTGGTGCATGTCCAGCTGCTCGCTACAAGGTTTCTTTCTCTTTCTTTCCTTGTTTTTATTAGAGGATTGAAGAATAGAGAATTAAAAGGAAGACTAGGCAAGATATCCTTTCTAACAAAACCATTAAAATAATTTCTGATTGAGTCTTGTTATGAGTTATTTTGCTTTTGAATGCTAAAAGTCCTTAGGCATTCTAGGCTTCTTGTGTGAAGTCCTTCATTTGCCTTGGACCAGATACTTACTCCATATTTTGTCCTTCAATGTAGCATGCTGGAGCAGTAGTTGATGAAAAATTATACATTGCTGGTGGGAGCCGTAATGGTCGACACTTATCTGATGTTCAGGTATAGGGTTTGAACTGATGCTTCTGAATCTTCGACTTTTTGTAGTAAGTCACGTGATTTAGTTTGCAGGCTTTTGATTTAAGAAGTTTGACGTGGTCTTCTCTAAAACTAAAAGCAAATGTTGGAAAAGATGATGACGATAGCTCACAGGAGATACTTCCAGCCACATCTGGTCACAATATGGTAAAATTTTGTATGAAAACTCTCCTGGATGTGCATATATGTTATAGTATGAAAGTCTTCAGTTTGGCTACAAAAGAACCATGAATGTTAGTGATGAACGGATAATCTGGATGGTTGATTTGTTCTGATAGAGACCAGGAAATTTCTGCAGATTAGGTGGGGGGAGAAACTGCTTCTTCTTGGTGGCAATTCAAGGGAATCTTCTGCTGAACTAACAGGCTAGTATCTATACAAGGATTTTATAATGGGAGAAAATCATAAAATTATTTCATATCCATGCATAGCATATTATAACATGGTAACACTTAGAAAACTTATAATATTCATTGAACTTCTTGCAGTTCGATACATTGACATTGAAACATGCCAGTTTGGGGTTATTAAGACTTCTGGTGATGTTCCAGTAAGTGTGTCCATTGATGTAAAAGTTTGATGTTCTGTTATTGGGTGTTGATTTTATGTTTGGTTAAGGTTTTCAATATGTTACTCTAAATGGCTTTACTGAAAATTTGGTTTTTAAAATAGCATAATGGCGCTGATGGATCCATGTAGCCAGCTCCAGTTAATAATGGGATAAGGATTGGTTGTTACTGTTGCATTATCTTCTTTTTCCTACTTCTTTTTCTTTTTGAATTATGTACGTAGAATATTCAATTACGTAAAATTTCTTTGTAAATATCTGGATATGTAATTTGGGAGTCATTTTGATTTTAGTTGAATAGATATTTGAATGTTTTGAATTTATTTTTCCAGGTAGCCCGTGTGGGACAGTCTGCCACACTGGTTGGTTCAAGAGTGATATTGTTTGGTGGAGAAGATATGAGCAGGAAGCTGTTGAATGATGTTCATGTTCTCGATCTTGAAAGTATGACTTGGGAAATGATAAAGACTACGTAAGTGGTATCTATTTTACACTTTCAGAAAGTGTGTTTCATGCTTTAGAGAAGTTCCATATGACCATACCAATTTCTTGCATTTTGATAGGCAGACACCTCCATCTCCTAGATATGATCATTCAGCTGCTATTCAAGGAGAGCGGTACCTTCTGATATTTGGTGGTTGCTCTCATTCTATCTTCTTCAATGATCTTCATTTATTAGACATGCAAACAGTAAGTAAATATTATTTCCCATCTTTTTCTTTGCATGTTTAATTAAATCAAAACCTCCCGTTACCCAAGTGTACACTAGAAAGGAAAAGAAGAACTGCAAAGACTTAAGGCTTGTCTGCATTGGTGGAGATTGTGGGAATAATACTCACTATGATAGCAGAATCAGAGGAATCTGAGATAGTGGGAATAATATCTCTTCTTTACATATTTACAACACATGCACTTTTTGCATCTTATGCTTGGCAAGTATTATTGTTTCTAAAGATCTCTTTACATATGTTGGGTCTGGGTCCTTAATTAAAGTGTTAAGCTAGAAACATAATGTTTATTTTGCTTACTTTGTTCACTTGGATCCTGTAATCCATGGAATGAAGGGAGTGGAAGGACAATTTCAATATTCCTTCTAAACTTTTGATTAATTTTCAATTATATTTACCTATCCAGAAAATTGTTTGTGGTTTGGCCATTGATCTTCTAAGTAGGTTTTTCCCCCTCCCTCTCCATACAATTTTAGCATTAAGCATATAATGATCTAACAATCTTGCTTGGTGCAGATGGAGTGGTCCCAACCACAAACTCAAGGTGATTTAGTATCTCCCAGGGCAGGACATGCTGGTATCACTATTGATGAAAGCTGGTTTATAGTTGGTGGTGGAGATAATAGAAGTGGTATGTAATTATTTTATTTTTAAAATTAAAAATAAATAGTGTTAGAGGAGTGAAAAATAAAACTACAGGGCAGCAGATAACATATTCTTCAAAACAGAAAATCAGAGACAAAAATTGAGAATCAATAATTCAGCATGTAAGTCCATCCATGTGCTTGTCAGAAATAATAACTCACTTGAAATTGCATTGAGCTTAGCACTACCATGAAACCGTAAACAGTTACGACAAGTTTCTCTTGAAACAAATCTAGGTGGATGGGGACTTCGTACTCCAACCAAGTACACCAAAGACTGCATAAACCACACACTTCAAAAACTTTTGCCCTCCTTGTTTCAATTAAAACATTAAATGAACCACAAGAAACTGCATAAAAGTGAAGAGGGTGGGTAAACTACTATTGACATCAATTATGCATACATTATATGCTGTTTCTTTTTATTCTTTATGGTCCTGGTTATCAAATTTTTAAAACAGGTTGCCCTGAAACCCTGGTGTTAGACATGTCTAAGCTTGTTTGGTCAGTATTGACTGTTGTGAAACAAAAAGATCCACTTTCTAGTGAGGTAATTACTCTGCAATAATATATTTTTATTGATATTTCAAGGAATATTGTTTGTGTGGAGGATTGTAATTCTCTCTTCTCCAAGTTCTGTATTAGAGTTGGTTGCCATACCCGTGATTGTTGATTTTGAGGCTGTTTGAATATGGTTATATATGTATTTAGGATTTGATTCTGTTCCTGTGAATTTCTTTTCAGAGATATTTATAACTGAGATAGAGTTAGTTTAGTAACTACCTGTAACAGATAGTACAGGTGGCTTAACTATGTGCTTAGCTGCCTACAACTGAATTGTACAGCTGGCATACTTATCTATACATGCTCATCTCTTTACATTTGCATATATCATAACTAAGAGCATAGTGTTATACTCTATTAGAGAGAAGACATAAAGTGGGACCTTGATTTTTTCTAACTTGCTAATATTGATTAATCAAAATGAGTCTCTTCATGTGTAATTGAATATGACAATGATTGTGTAAGCAATTGGTTGTACTGTAAAAAACTTATAATAATTCATTCCCTATTATGTTAATGCATATTCTTTATCTATGGATTTATACCATTTCCAGGGTCTTAGTGTCTGTTCAGCAACAATTGATGGAGAAAAGTATTTGTTAGCATTTGGAGGCTATAATGGGAGGTATAGCAATGAGGTATGTGTCGTAAGCTATATTTCCAATTTTTTTTATTGGCTATGGAAGATTAGCTTTGTTATTTTTGTTTTTGTCAGGAAGATTGGTTTATATGCTTTTGCCAATGACTGTCCCTGTTATCCTCGATGATGATTCATATATATACACTCTCTGTCTTGTGATAGTTTGAGATGTCATTTTTCATATGGGTTTAAATGCAAAAATAGCTTCTTTGCATATGTAAATGTAAGGCTGTGTACAATGGCTCCCCTCATACCTTTGCATAGAGAGGAGCCTTTTGGCACTTAGTTTTTAGTTTAGTGTGTGTGTTCCATATAGTGGATTCTATGGCTGATGTCTGGGCCCCTTGCAAATTCAGGTTTTTGTTATGAGACCCAAGGCAAAGGATACCATGCGTCCCAAGATTTTTCAATCCCCAGCTGCCGCCGCTGCTGCAGCGTCTGTTACTTCAGCTTATGCGTTGTCTAAGTCCGAGAAGTTGGACTTCATTCAACTAGATGATATAAATTCAAAGTTATCTGTAAATGGTCATCCTAAAGATGATGTCGTGGATAAAGTTGAAGCCATTAAAGAAGAAAAACGGTTATTGGAATTATCAATTGCTGAAGTCAGGGCTGAAAATTCTAAGCTTGGAGGCGAGATAGAAGAAATAAATAATACTCATGCTGAGTTGACCAAGGTATGTATTACAATTTTCATGTGAAGGTGCACTATAATTTAACAGGCAGCTGCTATTTTTCACAATTAAATATGTATTTCAGGAACTCCAGTCAGTCCAGGCACAACTTGTGGCTGAGAGATCAAGATGCTTTAGCTTGGAGGTACAAATCCACCTTCCAATTTTGGAGTATAATATGGCTTTATGGTTGTTGTGTAGGCTGAGTATATTAATAGTAATGTTCGTTTCCAGGCCAAAATTGCAGAACTTCAGAAGTTGCTGGAATCAATGCAGTCTGTGGAAGATGAGGTACAGGCTCTTCGTGAAAAGAAATCTGCTCTGGACCAGGAGATGGAGCTCGCTGCATCAGCTGAGAGGAAAAGTTCTGGTTGGCGATGGTTTGGTGGGAGTGAAACATGATATATATGAGGCCATGAGGGCAAACGTCAAGTAAAAGTGATTTAGAGTTGAGTCTGAGGAACCTCAACTGGTTATATTCTATTATTGTAGTTCATGCAGAAAATGAAATTTCCTTATTACCGAACTTTTACCGTGTCATCTTTTGGGTCGAAATGCATGATGAACTCCCATTTTGAAGAACTGAAGTCTGAAACTTTCAAGAGATGGGGAACACAAGTTTTTTTTTTTTTAATTTGTACCTTGACAGGTTTACAGTTTACTTTTGACTGATTCATTTCATGCTCAAGTGTCCATTAAATTCTATTGGATTTACATTTCATTTTATTCATGTGAATATATATTGGCGTCTTATTCGCATGTTTTATTCCTTTATAAATTTAATTATGTTCAATTAAAGGTTTTGTTATTCTCACCCCCTTTTTTATCTGCTCATTCTCCATTTTTTTTTAATTTCCTGTTTAACTCTTTTCTTCAACCACTCCCTCTCTCTTAACACAGTGAAAACACTGTTTTGTTAATTTCTTTAATAAAAAAAATTTACACAACAGATGTTTCCATTGTATTAATTTTTTTTGCACATAATAACACAATAAAAAATGCTTCTATTGGCTAAAAAAATCATGAATCCATCAGGATTTAGCCTTAAATGCATTCCTCATACAGACATTTTTTTTATAAAATTTGATTCATTATAAAATGAATTGTACGGACAAAATTCCAACCGATAAAATTCCAAACGATAAAACTTTTATCCTATCAATTAATCAAAAATCATAATTAATATGACTTTTTAAGAGAATTATTATAAAAATCATTAGATTTATCATATATGATAGTTTAATTTGTAATTGAATGATTGTGTATGCGGTGTCTTTTTTCTCAAATATAAACCAAAAACCTGATTTATTATATAATTAAAATTAAAAACAGTTAGTTAGTCAGATCTCAAGAGGAAAAACCTGAAAAACCAAAGTGAATTAACTGATTTTTTCCACTACATCATGAATGGATAACTCCAGTTGTTTCCACGGAGGTTATGTGTCAAATTATTCAGATAGGAGTGAGTCTTTGTATAAACCGAAAATCTATGCAACTATAGCTACAGAAGCTAAATTAGCCACAACACATACAAACTTAAAATTTATCCATTTACTTTAATACAAATGGGGGTGCTACAGGCAATCAAAGGCTCAAAATGCAATCAAGGACCTAACTCACTTGATCAAGTAAGTGTGTGAGTATTCTAAACTCTTGATATTGTGTTAATAAAATAAAATAAAACTCGAAAGGCAACAAAAATAATACAGAATTCACGAACTCACAATAAGATCAAAACAACGATATTGTGTTTATAAAGAAAAAACTCAAGGCAACAAATATAATACAGAATTCACGAACTCACAATAAGATCAAAACAACGATATTGTGTTTATAAAAAAAAAACTCTAGGCAACAAATATAATACAGAATTCACGAACTCACAATAAGATCAAAACGACAAATGGCAAATACTCTTTATAAAAGAAGTACCACCCAGTTGAATTCTGATTTCACTGTGTCTGGTAAGTCGATTCTTTTCTTCTTTTTACCAGATCCGTTTAAACTAATACACACATTAGATGTCTACTAGAAAGTTGAGACCTTTAGATAGCATAAGTACATGTACCACTAACGATTTGATATCTTACTAGAATACTACCAATTATTCATAACTTGGAGACAAGTGGATGCCTGCTTTGAGAAACGAGATCCTTGCGCAATATCTTGCCAGCAGCTGACTTTGGAATAGTGTCAATAAAACTCACCCTTCTCACTTTCTTATAAGGAGCTACCTGAAAATTTTCAATAAGGGGAGGGGAGCGTTTGGTATGAGGGACATTTTTTAGAATCATCATTCCTGGGAATCACGATTCTTAGGAATGCCTAAATTTGTTTGGTTGACTGAAACTTAGATTCCCGCCTTTCCCATGGGAATATTTCCGTGAGAAACTTGGCAAAAAAAAAAATCCTAAGAAATATTGTTTTCTGAGATTTTTTTTATAAAAAAATCAAACCAAACATGAAAACTAGCATTCCCAACTCAAGATTCCCGGGAAACTATAAGTGAAAGAAAAAAAAACTAACATGACCATAGGAAAGATAATGACCTGGCCTGCAACAAATTGAATGACTTGGTCTTCTGAGAGTTCAGAACCAGCTGTTCTCACCACATATGCCATTGGTATCTGTCCAGTTTCTTCATCTTCAACCCTGCAACATATCATTGTTTTCAAATGGGAAATTCACACAGATAATAAAAAATGAGAGTGAAAATGCGAGAGGATAACGCACGGTATAACTGCTGCATCAACTATAAGGGGATGACTTAGCAGCACAGATTCCAATTCTGCAGGAGCCACCTGAGACAAGCAATAAGTTACCTTGATAACTATAACATTTTACTGATGGTGATATTCTAGTTGAAAACTAAAACTGTTATGGCTTTGAGTACCTGATACCCATTGTGCTTGATTAGCTCCTTTATTCGTTCGACTATATAAACAAATCCATTCTCATCAATGTAACCAAGATCACCAGTCCTCAACCAACCTTCTGAATCAATTGTTGCACTTGTTGCTTCCATATTTCCTAGATATCCTTTCATAATGGTAGGACTTCTTAACCATAATTCTCCCTCTTTGTGAGGAGGCAAAGGCTTCCCCGTTTCAATGTCTACAACTTTTGCACAAAAAGTTGGAATCAGCTTCCCACATGAATCTGTATGAGCTTTAGCATCTTTATCTGAGGCAAAAAATGTTGCTCCACCACTACTTTCTGTTAGGCCATAACCTTGCCTTAGTTCAACCGAAGGAAACATCCTTCTAAACTCTTGGGCCACTTCCTTGCTCAAAGGTGCAGCACCTGATCCCGCCCTTTTTAGGCTGGACAAGTCACACTTAATTTTGCCTGAATGTTTTACTAGTGCAAGGATCACTGGTGGCACTGCTGGTAAGTTATTCACCTTGTGCTTCTCGATTGCAACAAGCATAGCTTGGAAGTCATATTTCTGCATCAAAACTGTTGTAATACCAATACACAACAATCCTAATCCAAAGAAAATCATTCCATAGATATGAAACATCGGAATGAAGGCAAAGAAAACATCATCTTGGGATCCACTGACATCAACTTGCCAAAAAAGTATTCTCATCATGGAAATGATATTTGCATGTGTCAGAAGTACACCTTTGCTTCTCCCTGTTGTCCCCGAAGAGTAAAGTATAGCAGCAGTGTCTGTTTGTGCCACAGGAACTTGTGGCAACTGTGGTGAACTATAACAGTCTTCTATTAACTCTTCAATTGATAACATGTTGCCATCAGAAGGACGAGAAGTGAGAATTGTAGGAATCCCAGTTGGGACCAATTTGTGTAGCTCCTCTAGTGTTGAGATGGCTAGTTTTGCACCTGAATCATGCACTTGCTTTGCAATTTCTGACTCAGTGTTGATGGGGTTGGCAGTGGTCAGAACTGCTCCAACTGATAACACAGCTAGGCATATGGTTGAGTACAAGGTTGAGTTTGGTGACAATACAAATACCACATCACCTTTCCTAATCTCAAGTCGATTGAACAAAGCTGATGCAAGGGAGTAAATAGACCGTCTTAGCTTGCCATAGCTTACACTCCGATTAGTACCTGAATCAATGAATGCAATTCTTGCCTCAGCAAGGTGTGCTTGTGGAAACTGTGACAGCACAAAATTGGCAATGCCAAGGTCAGGCTTTGTTGGGATTTCATGCTTTGTGCCAAGCTTAACTAGAGAGTGGTAAATGCCTGTTCTTGAATCGTAGCCACTCCTGGTATCAAATGGAGGCAGAGATTTATTATATTCATCTTTTCTGGATGACCGTTCTTCCTTTCTTGACATTATTTTCTGCAAATTCGATAGATTTGCCAAGTAGGCAATGCTAAGCTAATGTTCTGTGGTGAGGCTGAGGCAAAATGAATAACCATAATCAACATATATACAAGGCTTATCGTCAAGTACAAGAACAGGCACTGTTTGTTAGAAATTAGATTTTTATTTTCTGAATTTTATGTCGCCGGCCAAGAGAGTGAAGTGAAACATTGCTAGTCATAGGTATTAATTAAGTAGCTAAACGATATATACTTGAAGCTCTGTGCAGAGGACAAGAGAAATAATTGAAAAATGAATACTCTTTTCCTCAAGAATAGAATATTCGAAGGATGCAGATGTTGTCTTCCTCAAAATTATATATATATGCTACCTAAAAGGAATGATGACATTAGTGCCTGTCCTACATGTATAAACCATTTATATTTTGATTGGCATGGTTATAGTTCCATTAAACATAGATAATGGCATTGGAAACATCTAAAATCTAAATGAGACAATTACGCTTTGTTCTTGTAGATTTCAAGTTAAAATTAGACATCTTGGACTCTAACTATATGAAGTGTTATGGCGTAAACAAAGATAAAAGTGTAGAGAAAGAGGAAACACATAATTTATGTGGTTAGAAGCAAATGTGACCTACATCCATGAATAGTCAAGAGATTCTACTATTTTTTCACACAAAGAACATACACACAGAGTCTTACGTTTTTATAACCCAAACTTATTTAATGTTAAAAATCTTTACAGATAGTATCTATGGTAAAAATAAAAGGAACATTTCATTTTCAACAGTGTGTGGTGTTTACATAGCTGACTTCAATTACAAGGCACCAATTTCATTCTAAATGAGAGCTCTAAAATGTCTGGTCAGGTCGTACATGATTCAAGTCAGCCCATTAACATAAAATTCAAGACATTTTAGCAATTCTCCAACTTGACTTGAATACTCTCGTGCCAAATCACCCTGAAATGTCTTATAAAGTATGCGAACATTCAACAAGTCCAAGCTATGCATGAACTTCTTAGTTCTTAGTAGACAAAAAGCTTAGTCAACATATATTGTCTGTAGTGGCTACTTTGCAGAAAATAATTTATCTTCAATCACATCTTGAATGAAATTCAACCTGAGATCAAGGTGCTTTTGATGATAGATTGGATCCTTGGTTAAACTCAATACATAACCGTGGTCCACTAGATGATTTGTAGGGAGAAAGTTCCATTCCAACTAATAAAACCATTATGTTTGGATAGTCGCTGGGGTTCCTAACTTTTTCCGCTGTATTTATACGAGAGCAACGTCAAGTAAAACTGTAAAACTACTTTTGAGTAATATTATCCAACCATATACATTTTTAATCCTTCTAATTTAGTACATTTTAGTACTTTTTTGTTTTTTTCCTTGTAAATATATTTTTTTTGTTTTTTCAAATTATGTTTATTTTATTTTTTGTTTTTATAACATTTTAGATAACGTTTTTTTTATTGTTCAAGGTATTACCTAAATGATTTTAAGGATTAAAAATAAAACAAGTATAATTCAAGGATTAAAAAAATAATTTTACAAAGACAAAAAACAAAAAAAAATAAATCATAAGAACTAAAAAGATATTTAAATTTTTAATAAACTCATTTTTTCTTTATCAAACTTGAGTGTATAACATATTGTTGCTTTAAATTTGTTTATAAACTTTAATCCATACACTGATACATTATACATCCGAACAAAATTATATCGAACTGCAAACTTGTTATTAAAAATGTAAAACCAAAAGCTTGATTTATCATATAATTAAATTTTTTTACGCAATGTTAGTTGGTCAGTTCTAAAAAATGGAGAACCTGACAGCCAAGGTGAATCAATTGGTTTTCCCACTTCCATGTCGATTTTCCACTGAGGTTATGTGTCTAAAAATATTTAGCTAGGAATGAATCTTTGTATCATGAAAGTCTCTGCACAATATATAAACCAACCAACCTCATTGTCCGGAGGCTCCACCTTATACAAACTTTATATTTATCCATAACTAGAATACAAATGGTAGTGCCACAGGCAACCAAAGCCTCAAAAGGCAACAGAACAATACAGAATTCACAAACGCACAATAAGATAAAAATGACATGGGCAATATTCTTTTATTAAAGAAGTATTTAGTCTCCAAGTTGAGTTCTGATTTCACTGTGTTCTTCTCTTCTTTTTGCCAAATATGATTTTACTAGTTTTACAAACATTAAATATCCACTGGAAAATTGAGACCCTTAGCCTGCATAAGTAAATCTAAGACCAACTATTTTATATCTTAGAATCAAGTAAAACATTATGGAATACTAATACCACCATTTATACATGTTAGTTATAACTTGGAGACAAATTGATATTTGCTTTGAGAAACAAGATCCTTCCGCAATATCTTGCCAGCAGCTGACTTTGGAATAGTGTCAATGAAACTCACCTTTCTCACTTTCTTATATGGAGCCACCTGAAAATTCTCCATTTTACTTTAAGTAAAATAAAAAATATTTAAAATGAGCATAGGAAACAGATTTACCTGGCCTGCAACAAATTGAATGACTTGGTTTTCTGAGAGTTCAGAACCAGCTGCTCTCACCACATATGCCATTGGTATCTGTCCAGTTTCTTCATCTTCAACCCTGCAAATATATCTTTGTTACCACATGAGAAAGTCATAATGAAAAAATGAGAGTGAAAATGCGAGAGGATAACGCACGGTATAACTGCTGCATCAACTATAAGGGGATGACTTAGCAGCACAGATTCCAATTCGGCAGGAGCCACCTGAGAAGCAATAAGTTACCTTGATAACTATAACATCTTACTGATAGTGATATTCTAGTTGAAAACTAAAACTGTTATGGCTTTGAGTACCTGATACCCATTGTGCTTGATTAGCTCCTTTATTCGTTCGACTATATAAACAAATCCATTCTCATCAATGTAACCAAGATCACCAGTCTTCAACCAACCTTCTGATTCAATTGTTGCACTTGTTGCTTCCATATTTCCTAGATATCCTTTCATAATGGTAGGACTTTTGAACCATAATTCTCCCTCTTTGTGAGGAGGCAAAGGCTTCCCCGTTTCAATGTCTACAACTTTTGCACAAAAAGTTGGAATCAGCTTCCCACATGAATCTGTATGAGCTTTAGCATCTTTATCTGAGGCAAAAAATGTTGCTCCACCACTACTTTCTGTTAAGCCATAACCTTGCCTCAGTTCAATCCAAGGAAACATCCTTCTAAACTCTTGGGCCACTTCCTTGCTCAAAGGTGCAGCACCTGACCCCACCCTTCTTAGGCTGGACAAGTCACACCTAGCTTCCCTTGCATGTTTTACTAGTTCAAGGATCACTGGTGGCACTGCTGGTAAGTTATTCACCTTGTGCTTCTGGATTGCATCAAGCATACCTTGGAAGTCATATTTCTGCATCAAAATTGTTGTAACACCAGCACACAACAATCCTAATCCAAAGAACACAAGTCCATAGATGTGAAACATTGGAATGAAGGCCAAGAAAACATCATCTTGGGATCCACTTACATCTGCAGACCACAAGAGTAATTTCATTATGGAAATGAGATTTGCATGTGTCAGAACCACACCTTTGCTTACCCCTGTGGTTCCTGAAGAGTAAAGTATAGCAGCAGTGTCTGATTGTGCCACAGGAACTTGAGGCAACTCTGCTGAAGTACGACAGCCTTTTATTAACTCTTCAACTGATAACATGTTGCCGTAAGAACAATGAGAAGTGAGAATTGTAGGAACCCCAGTTGGGACCAACTTGTGTAGCTCCTCAGGTGCTGAGATGGCTAGTTTAGCACCCGAATCGCGCACTTGTTTCGCGATTTCTGTTGCGGTGTTGATGGGGTTGGCAGTGGTCAGAACTGCTCCAACTGATAACACAGCCAGGCATATGGTTGAGTACAAGGTTGAGTTTGGTGACAATACAAATACCACATCACCTTTCCTAACCTCAAGTCCGTGGAACAAAGCTGATGCAAAGGAGTAAATAGACCTTCTTAGCTCACCATAGCTAACACTCAGATTAGTTCTTGCATCAATGAAAGCAATTCTTGCCTCAGCAAGGTGTGCTTGTGGAAACTGTGACAGCACAAAATTGGCAGTGTTAAGATCGGGCCTTGTTGGGATTTCATGCTTGGTGCCAAGCTTAATTAGAGAGTGATAAATGCCTGTTCTTGAATTGTAGCCACTCCTGCTACCAAATGGAGGTTGAGATCTATTATATTCTTCTTCATTGGATGACAAGATTTCGTCTCCTGACATTTTCTGCAAATTTGATAGACTTGTTAATGTAGTAGCTAATGCTGTGAGAATGAGGCAAAATGTGTGTGAACTATAATCAACATATCATATATACAACAAGGCTTATCTTCGTCAAGTACAAGGATAAATATTGTTAACTATGTCAGTTGTAGCTAGCAAGGACAAATTTAATAAGAAAATTGGATGTTTTATTTTTTGAATATTATGTTGCCGGCCAAGGGAGTGAAGGGAAACATGGCTAGCCATTGGTATTAATTAAGTAGCTAAACGGTATATACTTGTAGCTCTCTGCAGAGGACAAGAGAAATAATCAAAAGTGAATATTCTTTCCCTCAATAATAGAATCTATGAAAATACGCAGATGTAGTCTCCTTAGGCTATGTTTGGGAGTTAAGAGGGGAAGGGAAAGAAAAAGATTCAAGGGGAAGGGAGGGGAAGGAAAGGCAGGAAAATGAGGGAAGTTCCTTCCTCCTTGTTTGGGAGATAAAAATATATTAAGAGAGAGAAATTGAGAGTTAATAAAATACTTTTACAATTTTGTCCTTGAATTTGATTTAGTGTTTTGTATTTGGTGTTTTATTAACACTGACTGAGATAGGATAATAATTTTATTAACATTGGTTGGGGTATGATAGTAATTTTATTATTTTTCCTTCTAAAAACCCCCAAATTGGGGGAACAACAATTTTTAGGCTTTGGAGGATTTCAGAGAAGTTTTAAAAATCCTCAAATCCTTTTCCTCAAAAATTAAAACTCTCAAACAAGGAGATGTCACCACCTAAATTTTTCCCTCTAAAATTCTTCTCCCAAACAAAGCCTTAATGATTTACCTTTATGTGTATATATAGAATGATGAGATGGATTGTATGTCCTATATGTCATTTAGCTTTTATGGTCATCTAATTAAAATAGATAGTAATGCATTGGAAACATCTAAAGTTTAAATGAGACGATAAGACTTTGTTATTTATATATTTCAAGTTGAAATTAGACATTCATGTAAATGTGGACTCCAACTATAAGAAGGATTTGAAGAAAGTCAGGGTCTTTTGTTGCGAGTGCTGGAGTACACATGAAAGTATTTGAAGGGTGAAACCTGGCAGCTGGCATTTCTAAATAAACATTCCCTACTCACTAGGCACTACATTCAATTCTCTATATGACGGACGTTATTATTGAATTATCTACATATACTAAAATGCATACATATACTGAAACCTTAAATTAGTTTCCTTGTGATTATTTATTACTTTATTTTTAATATAGAAGTACAAAATCCAAAAAAGACCAGATAACAAGCTTTCAAGTTTCAAGTGTATGACTTGGAAAGTCACAATAAGATTAGGGATTTAGGGCAGAGCAGATCCACGTTATATTGGAGTGGAGCACAGAATAATCCCCCATTGTTTTTAAGTTACCAAGTGTTGTTAAAAATAAATTTATACCTCGGGTTCAAAAAAAAAATGTAAAAGACTTCAGTGTCTCAAAGAGAAAAAAAAAATAGTGTTATCCTGTCATGGTTCTTTAAAATAGGTTTAATTAATCATTTGATTTTTATAATTATACAAGCTTTACTTTTTAGTCTTTATACTTAAAAATTATCTATTTTAATCTTTAAACATGTTATTTTTTTAATCTCTTTGTGTGAGTTCCAATGGTGGGAACTAAAAATATATTTAATATATTGTGATTTTTTTATTATTTTGAGATGACATAATGTTTATTTTTATTTCCCTTACAATTTTTTGGTCAACAAATACATAATGGTAAATTT
>PYAF01001206.1:10979-25454 GCA_007407185.1 Glycine tomentella
AGTGTAACTATTATGTATGTGGAATGCTCGAATTCAACACAAAGCTTGAAACACCCCACACTGAAGCCCTTTGTGTCCACTTTGATTTAGTATTATTCAGGTTGATTCTATCTGTCATCATCACAGGCGTTTTCCCATCCTATAATCCAATAATTGTTCCTAAGCAGACAAGTATTCGTAATGGTCCTGTTCAATGTAAGCAGCTTGCTATTAGCAGAGAAAATCAATGAACTCAACTTTCAACTGGTATCTGAATAGGTCTCTAATGTCAAGGAAACAACTGACATAAACAATTGCTATCTGAATAGGTCTCTAATGTCAACGAAACAACTGACAAAACGGAAGTGGCCAGGAAGCAAAGTGAAGAGAGAAAAGCAAAGAAAATTGCAGCTAAGGAAGTGCTTGCCAAGGAAAAACTTGAATTGGAAAACTAATTACTCAATATTAGTGAAGTCTATGTAATACCCCTAAGTCTGTAACCGAAGACCTTAACCCTAATCAGAATATTAGGCCTAAACCCTAAACAGGAATCCATAAACCGTAAACATAACGTTCATTTGTAATAAGAACAATAAAGTAAAACAACATATTCAACGCACATTTTTCATTCAATCTGCATGTCCGGTTTGCTAAAAATGGCTAAAATTTCAATTGGACAAAAACGTTTCCAGTAGTTCGATTCTGCTATGATCTTCAACACGTCTTCTTCGCTTGTCAACTCTTTTATGTGATATTCGATTGTAGTGGTCGAATATTGTGCATGGCGTGGCTGTCGAAAAAACAATTTTCTCACCACCTGTGACATGTGAATCCCATCAGGGGGAAATCCAATCGGTGCAACTTCCTTGATGACAGCCTTCAGTCTTTCCATGGTGCATGCAGAAGGAATTTGAAATCGTATTGGGTTTGTTCCAGTAAAGGCATAACCCACACAACCAGCTCTTCGGGGTATGTTCCACTTTCCGTTGTAATATAGCATTGCATCATGCGTTGGAACGATTGTGGATTGAAGTAGGTTGAGTATGCCATCGGGTGTTCTGTGGATGGCACATAAAATTTCAATTGGGCCAGCACTCGACATATTGTCACTGTACCTTAACATTCTGCAAACATCATCATCATTTGTGAGTGCCACAGAAGTAAAAAAATAGTGCTGACCTGCATGCATCAATGGTTGTCGATAGTAGATGTTGTCAATAGCATGGTCATCAGGAAGAACAAGGGTTTGCTGCATCCTACTCTTCAGGGTTTGAAACGAACAGTCATCAGGAACTTGCATTGGAATTGGAGTTGCACATTGGAAAGAAACCCCTGTTTCGTCGTGCTTCGTTGATCCATTCGGATAAATGAACGCTAATTTTGAATTACCAATGTTCTGACTGCTGGTTTCTCCTAAGAGTGCCATCGTATGCACATTGAATTTTGAGTGCCGAGCATGCGACTTATATAGGCCTCAATGGTGCCCAATATGGGTGTGTTCAGTCACGCCAAAGTTGGGTGTGTTGAATGACGGCCTATTTGTTAGGCGTGTTCAGTCACGCCCAAGTTGGGCATTTGTTAGGCGTGTTCAGTCACGCCCAAGTTGGGCATTTGTTAGGCGTGTTCAGTCACGCCCAAGTTGGGCGTGTTGAATGACGCCTATTTGTTAGGCGTGTTCAGTCACGCCCAACTTGGGCGTGTTGAATGACACCTATTTGTTAGGCGTGTTCAGTCAAACCCCAAGTTGGGCGTGTTGAATGAAGCCCAAACTTGGGCGTCTTCAATGACGCCCAAGTTGTGCGTATGATGTAAGACCTTGTCTGAAGCTGTTCGGCAGCCGCCTCACCTCTGTCTACAAAATACTGAACCAGTCGGGTGTACGTGTGTTTGGCAAGAGCTGTGATAGGCATGTTCCTGGCTCCCTTCAACACCCTGTTCACTGATTCAGCCATGTTTGTTGTCATGTGGCCGTATCTTCTCCCCTCCACATCATATGCATGTGTCCATTTCTCCTTGGGGATGGAATCGATCCATTCCGCAACCTCAGCACTGGTCTCACGAAATCGTGCAAATGCGATGTCAAACTCGACCATAGAGGGTGTATAACCTGCAACATCAAAAAATACATCAACATAATTTTCTTTACAAATTTTTCTAAACCAAAAGTATGATAAATATCAACGTTTTCAGTGACCTAAATTCATGAGGGCCTTCTTCAGTCTTGCATCCTTGAATCTTTGATTAAAATTGCTGACAATGTGTTGCAGGCAAAACACATGATGCACAAAAGGTGGTTGCCAACCAGAATGACTTTCAACAGCAGATATAATGCTCCGGTGGCGGTCTGAAATGAGGCATATATTTTGCATGCGAGTAACGTGGAAGCGAATGTTAGAAAGGAAGTAATTCCAAGCTTCCAGCGTCTCCCCCTCAACAATGGCAAATGCCAAAGGCACACATTCATTATTCCCATCCTGAGTTGTGGCAACCAACAATTTTCGTTTATACTTGCCATATAAATGAGTCCCATCAACTTGAATGATGGGTTTGCAATGGTTAAATGCCTCACAACACTGTCCAAAAGTCCAAAATATGTGATGAAACACGCGTTTTGCCCGTACCAGTCGATTTGCAACGAAGTAATCATTCGTCTGAATATCAAAATAAGAACCTGGTGCAAAACGAAGCATGTAGTTACACCACCTAGGCAAGAATGCATAAGATTCTACCCAGTCCCCATAAACCATTGTCATTGCTTTCTGCTTCGCATACCAGGCCTTTCGATAAGAAACTTTAAATCCATATGTGTTGGTAATCCTCTCCTGAACCAATGAGATTGACACTGATGGTTCCTCCTTAATCATTCCTAAAAAAAAACAAAAGTAACAACCAACAATCACATCAATAACATGCTTTGACAACAAATAAGTTTTCTAAATGCATAACAGTGAATTAAAACATACCAACAACCAGTGCAGCAATTACGTCAGAATCAAGCTGTTTGTGACCCTATGTAATATGATCATTCAAGCAATTGTGTTTTCCACCCCATTTTGAAACAACCCACTTCTCACGGAAAACTGGTTTAATAACCCTAACCCTCCAAGGGCAACCATCAGTATGCGTAACACACTTCATGGAAAACTTGTCAGGCTTGTTCTCAACCACAATTGCTTCTTGATGCTCCTTCATCAAGTTATGCTCCACTGCTATTTGTGCTTCTTTTTTCGAGTCAAATTCTTGTTTGACAAACAAATCATCCCCTAGTTGCCACGGACCCTGCACTGATCCTGAACCCGAACCAGAACCACTAAAAGAGTCTTGTTCGGGTGGGTAACTCCAATCAATATATGTATAATGCAGGATTCCTTGCCAAAAAGGAATCGCCTCAGTAGCTGCACATTCAACGTCAGTTTAATTAACGATATCAACTCAAAAGCACGACCAACCCTAAACCCTAAACCCTAACCCTAAACACCATGTACACCTGCCGACACAACCCTAAACCCTAACCAAACCCTCACCCCCAACCAAACCCTAAACCCTAAACCCCAACCAAACCCTAAACTACACACAAAGCACTAAACCCCACCAAAACCCTAACCTCAACACAAAGCCCTAAACCTCACCCAAACCCTAAACTCAACACAAAGCCTTAAACCCCAACCAAACAGTCCATAACCCTAACTATTTAACCTAAACAATAAAGCACAAACACAATATAAAACAAAAAATTCTACCATCCTAATTCATTTAGTCAACAAACTTAACTAACAAAATAACATCATTTGATGCACATTCAAAAACATATTAATAACCAATATAAAACAAATTAAATGACAAACCATTATAATTCACATCTTCAGCTAATTTACCTTGTTCTGGTTGACTCGAACCACCCTCCGCATGATCACGAGTTTGAGATGACCCCACATTAACATCTTCCTGATGCACACCAGCATCCTCATCCTCGTCCGACGCACTAGCATCCTCCTCAAGAAGTCAATCTTCCATTGCGATATTTTCATCATCGTCATCCTCTTCATCGTCATCCATGACCCAAGTTGGGTCATGTGAATCCTCCTCAGACACGTTGACCTCTCCGCCAACAAATGATGCCCCTCCAGCAGCATACGATGGCCCTCCAACAGCATATGATGATGTATGATGTGGAACTGCCTGGATGGGTAAAACAACATCATCAACTTCTGTAATATCCACGTACAACTCCAAAAAATCTTTCTTTCCCTGGTTGCAAAATTCATCTAGTACCAACTCCACGTCTTCATCTTCCATTATTTGAAACCCCATGAACTTCTCGTGTTACCATATCTTCCCGTCAGTAAAGTGATTGACTGGTTGCTATTCAGATGTAATTTTTACCGTATCTTTTCATGCAATCCAGTAAGGGTTGATGTACGTCTCACAGTGGTTCCTCGTGTTTCCCCTTCAAAAACGACACCTTGTTGGCCTTGATATTTTCTTCCATTCCAATATAAGACAACGCGAACAGAATTACCACTTGAACTCATCTTTCTCGTCACTTACAACACCTTCAAAAATCTCTGAAAAAACGAAAATACACCAGAATATGAGGCAGTTTAGCAGAGACAGAGAACACTGCAAGCCAATATATGAAGGATATGGGGTGGGGGGGCCTATTTATAGAAATGGGGCATGTGTAACATGCCTGGATTAGGCATGTTACAACACGCCCAATCTAGGCGTGTTGTAATATGCCTAATCCAGGCATGTTACACAGCCCCATTTCTGTAAATATTTTACAGACAGCCCATTTTTGGTAAATATTTAATAAAAAATATTATTTTGGTTCTTTTGCCGAAAAGCACCCCATGGATGCTCATTCAAACAAGGCAACATAAGGTACTCAAAAGCGTCTGGTAGGATATGAATAAAATCGGTCGCCAATATCACACCTACGACAAAAGCCTTAATGATGAAGAAGATGTTCTTCTCAGGGCTCAAGGTGGGTATAAATTTGCCAAGAAGTGGAATACACATGCCGATTGCATTAGCAACTAGTATTGATATCAAAGCCGCTATTTTGTACCTTACAGCTTTTGATTTTTCACACTCTTTGTCTTCTTGATGATCGCACATGCACTTAGCAGCGACTAGCGTTGGGAGTATGACAAGGAAGATCAAGAATTTTCTTTTATTATGAAATCTTTTCATGGTGATTAGTGTAGTGCAGGAAAAAAGTGAGAGGCAAAGAGGGTCTAAACTAACATGCAGGATAAAGAGTGTAGTGTAGAGAACAAGCTAAAAGTTATATATATGTAGTAGTGAAGTGACAAAAAAATTATACATATAAATACTTAACCATCGTCGGTATTAAAAATAAGAAGGTGGGATTTGAAGGTACGTGTACATTAATAGGCAACAACTTAATTTGTAATTTATTATGTTATGCCATAATTGATTTCCAATTTTTTCTATTGGTATTGTAGCGATGTTGTGAAATATCGACATAATTTAGTAGCAACCAATAAAATATTGACTATGAAGAGTTTAAATATAAAGAGTCCACTCAGGAAAGACGAAAATTATGTCCATTGTGTCGAAACTAGATTTGGGATGTTCTAATGTCTGAGAAAAAGAAGAACAAAAAATACAGCTCGTAGTAAGTCAACGTATTCTGTTTCAATCGTTGAAACCCCCAAAATTAAATACCCACATAAGAGAAAAATAAGAAAAATAGGACCCCACCAAAGAAAGAAACAAAATATAGATAATTGATATAAGGGCATGATCAGTCCTCATATATCATTATTTATGTTAAATATATTTAATATATATTAAATATTAATATGTTCACATACAAGTTTAATAAGTTATTGTATGATTATATGGGTCCATATGGGCTGGAACTCAATAGCTTGTTATATTATTAAGGTTTTTCCTAAGCTGGAGGTAACATTGTTGAGCATTCCGCATCTCATGCCTCATGGTATTCAAAAATAGGAAGTAGTAAATCCACCAACGGATATATATTCACTCTGGGTGGAGCTGTTGTTACTTGGATATCCAAAAGACAGACTTGTATTGCATTGTCATCGATGGAATTGAAACTTTTTGTTTTAACCTCAGCCGGTGAAGAGGCGGAGTGGATAAAGAATCTGATTATGGATATTCCTTTGACTCAACTAAAAGTTAATTCTTTAAGTTTGTTTTGTCATAATCAAGCAGCAGTCTAAGTCGTAAAGAATGTTCTTTTTAATTCAAAGAGAAGACATGTGAGACTGGCACATGCATTGTTGAGTTATTTGAGAGAACAAGAAGTTATCACCTTGGTCGATGTGAAAATGAAGGATAACATGGTTGATGCTCTCACAAAAGGTTTACCTAAAGATGGATTATTGAAAACAGTGGGAAAATGGGGTTAAAGACTATATAGACAAGTCTTAATTATCATTTAATTACCTTTAACTATGTGTTTTGAATTATCGAATCCTTTTTGCTGGCCAAATGATAAGCACAATTTATATATTTCATCAATGATCGTGGTTGCTAACTATTTTGAAAAGGGTGAGATATCTCATTCAAAACTTGATGAAATGATTTTAATTTAATTTAAAAGTTCTATCTGGGAAGCTTGTGTCATTCTAAACTTGATGATACAATCCTACTAGGTTGGCTTATCCTTTTGGTTAAATAATTTCATTCCAAACTTGATGCTAGATTATTTGACTTTAAAAAATTAGTAACTGTGACATTCCAAATTGAAACATAGAAATAGTTGATTATATAAGAAGCCTATTGGTCTTGTTCTTAATTGAAACTTGACATTACCACTACTAGAAAAAGTATCTTCTACGACGGCAAAACGACGACGGTTCTTGAAGAACCGTCTTAAATATGAATGCGGTGGCAATTTTGTAATATAGACGACTTCAATGATGACGGTTTTACAAAAATCGTCTTAGAAAGTTGTGTTCAATGACGGGTTTTTGTAAAACCATCTTGGTTTCATTTTCGTCAAAATGGCTCGCATTTTACTCATTCCGCCACCGTGATGTATATGCATCGACAATGAGAAAGAGCTCGACCTCGGTGACCTTGATCTGGACAGTGATCAATTTCTCACTCGTGACTCAGTATCTCGCTCATGTTGGATACAGGGGGAGCAACATGAAGATTGTAAAGGAAATTGATCAAGTATTGGTTTTTAGCTTTCAACATGCAAATGGATGTCTTCAAGTAAAGATTGTGTGAAATGTGTAAGAGAAAAGCAATCTAGTGATCCAAGTGCATTGCATACATTCATTCATGAATAAACTAATTGATTTTTATAAGATTTAAACAAGGCTTTCATAAAATGGTTAAGTTTTAAATATGTTTGAAAAGGTTTTTGGAAAAATACATTTCCTGCTGGTTTAATCGATTACATACATCATTTAATTGATTAATTTGTTTTTAGTCTAACTTGGAAAAGCTTTCAAGAACATTGTAATCGATTACCTATCGGGATAATCGATTATTTGACCTTTGTTTTCATATAAAATACCTTGTGATTGAATATAATCGATTACCACTTCATTGTAATCAATTACATAGTTATATGTATTTTAAAGTCGTGCTAGGATAATTGATTACCAATGTATCGTAATCGATTACACAGGCTTATTTTGAAAAAGCCATCTTCCTGCTTTAATTGATTACCATTTCTAGTAATCGATTACACTGTGTATTTTGTCTTTTTGAGTCTCCTGTCTTAATCGATTACAGGACGGAATAATCGATTATTTGACCCATTTTGCAAAACCCAGAAATGCTTATGAACAGTTTAATCGATTACATTCTTGATTTAATCGATTACATGTGCAAAATAATCGATTATTGGGTGCGTTTAATCGATTACAGGCAGTTACAAAAAGCTGTTATAAATAGGATTGATGCTCAGCTTGATTTCTAACTTTGTGGAACATTACCCATACGCATATACTGAGCTTAAATAGTTTGGTGAGCATTCTAAAGTGATTTTAAGGGGTTTTAATTGTGTCTTGCTCCATTGTGATTTGATCATGTGTGTTTGGCTCATTCTTGGAGCTTGAAAACCATTTCAACATTAAGGAAAGTTGTGCTATTTGATTTATATTCATTCAACCTAATCTGGTAACATAATTTTGTATTGCATACATTGGATCATCATGTTGTTTCTCTCCTTAATCTGATTATAATTTTCGTTTTGGATTTTCTTTGTAATTTGGCTATTGTAATTGGGTTTTTGCTTGAAACTAGAGAAGGGGTTCTCTAGGTGAAAAAACTGAGTAGTATTCTCAGGTTCTTGTCTCTTAGAATCTAATAGGGTTTTAGATTTCTGTACTTTATCTAGGGTTGATAAAGGGAGACATTGTAATTGATTGTAAAAACTGAAAAATATAATAGTGGAACTCTAACCTAGTGTTGGTTGGAAGAAAACTCGATGTAGCTTCTAGTGTTGAAGTGAACCAGTAAAAATTTGATTGTGTCTTGCTTCTCTATCCCTTAACTCATTATATTCATTGTGTTCTTGATTAAATTGCTTGACAAACAAAGTTAGTTTTGATCCATTGAATTCCTTGGGACCAAGCTACTTGATTGAATAAGGTTTCTTGGTTTTGAAAAGTGATAAAGATCCTAGGAATTCTGATTTTGATTAAAGAAATTTTTAATTTACCAAGGTTTAACCAATTCACCCCCCCTCTTGGTTAAGTGTGAGATATTCATATTTTTTACAACTCATTCTTCTCTTCAGATCTGATTGAAGAAAGAAATGGAGGAAGCGTTGGACCTGTCAAGAACAAAGGACACGAAGGAGAGGATGGCGGGTGTGGAGTGCCTCCATCCACTTCTAGAAGCTTCCAGAAAGAGCCTATCCTCTTCTGAGGTCACCTCGCTCATTGACACGTGCATCGATCCATGTCTCCTAGGGCGCGCTTCAGGCCAACGACGCAATACCCTACGGTTCTTGTCAGTGGTTCATCCCCATCGTCTCCTCACTGTCGCGCTTAGATTTTTCCATTTTGCCAATGACAGTGGAGTCATTGTCAACGACGATGCAGTAGGAGGCCTCGCTTTACTGCTCCAGAAAGTACTCGACGGTGTCGATGTAGTGCATTGCAACGTCATGGTTTTCCACAACGACATCGTGGTGGTCCGTGGAGAGGAAGGTCAAGTGGTAATAGGTGAGACACAGAGGGAAATAGAAGGAAAGACTGGGAAAAATAAGATTTTGTATCGTTTGCAACGAGTAATGGACTGAGAAAGACTATTTTTTTAATGATGGGTAGTAATGAGATTGAATACTTGTCTGAACAAGTGTTAGATAGGGGTTTTGAATTTGATAGTCAGCAAAAGAAAGATCTCAAGCAAATGGAGATAGAGTCTATGGGTGAGAAGTTTTATGGAGCTTCTTCTAAGGAGGATGAGGATGGGAACCAGTCGTTGCCGCAAGTTGCTTCTTCATCAAGAGGTTTGTGCTTGTTAGTTTTATAGTTTCTTCTGTTAAGTAGTTGATTATGACTGTCAAATAGGCATTGCTTTAGGTTCTGTTGTTATCTAATGAATGCTTTATTGATTACGCTTGAAGGAAAACTAGCTCCAGAGCACTGTATAACTCTAAAAAATCTATTGAATTTAGTTTCCTTGTCTGAGGAGGGAAGAAGGGGAGATTCATATGTAGATTACAAATATGTCCTAGCTCTACAAGATTATTCATTGAGCCTTTTCTTCGAAAGCCTTTATGCATTTCTTGTTGTTTCTTGAGTCTAAGTTAGTTGCCTTCTGTGTAAGGACTTATCCAGATTGGCACTTTCATACTTATGAAATATGTAGTTTCCATTATATTTTAGATTCTGTTAGAGATTCCCAAGCACCAACAGTTAGTTAAGTAAATAGGAAGTTAGTAAGAGAGGGTGGAACGAGAGGGGTAGAAAGGAGTGGAAGATTAATTGGGTGCTCACCTCCTATCTTGGTCAAATGCTATTGGTCATGTCCTTATGGACTACTGTTTTTAACTTGCTTCTGTTGGAAGATTAATTTTATAAGTCTTGTATGTCCAATTCTGTTCATGAAGTTTTGGAACATTGCATCACAGCCCCCGTTGGAACTAAGAGGAACCTACTTATAGTTGATGATGATATTTTTCTTTCTAGATCAATGACAGGAAAAAGGGAATTCCCTAGGCAGGACACAATATTGGACAGGCTGTTTGAGAGGGCGAAGGTATTGCAAGTATTACTGTATGTAGATGATCTTAAATTCCAAAGTTGTGTTTGTTTATTTTTATTCTAGTTGGGGTAAGTTTCACCAAAAAGTTGATATTAATATTTCTTTGACTGTTTTGTTCAATCTTGTTTGAAATATGTGAATTGGAACAATGCTATTTGTTCTTTTGGGTGTTGGACATATCTCAGGTTCTTGACATTTTTGAAATATGTGATTTTTAGCTTTATTCTTGAAATTGTTATCGGTATTTGTGATTTATGCATCAGAGCTTCCAAATTATTTGCATGTTCATAACACTTTATTGTTTTGCCACTCAGCAACTGATTACTAACCTAGTGAAGATACAAAATGATGGCACTGTTGAAGTTGATATAGAAATGAGTGCATTTGTTGCTCCAGAATTGTTAGAGCTCAAATCTTTTGCCGAGTGTCAAAAGTGAGTGAAAGTCTTGGTTCAGAATTAAAAAAAATATGTTCCTCGGTTACAAATTGTCATACTTGTGGTTGGAACTAGAGGCGACGTACAACTTTTTCTGGCCATTGCAAAGAGACTTCAGGTATGTTTGGATATTTTCATTCAATTCATTTTTTATGCACATCAGCACATGAGAATTGCATTAAATCATTGTTATCTTTGTATTGCTTTCTCGCATATCTTATGGTGTAGAACTCTCTAATATCTTGATATCTTGTGACTTACTTTAATACGAGGCCTAAATGAGAATTTGGCATTATTTTTCTTGGAAATCACATCATATATAGATTTCCTTTCGCTTTGTTCAGAAGAAAAAAAATATAGTTTGTAATGTATTATTATCATGATAATTTGTCATATTGGCATTGGCGATAACAACTTGTCATTGAAGTTCTTAATAGAACTTTTAATTTTTGGGAAGGAATTATTCTGGTCTCATGTAGTTTCAGTTGCCTTTAAGTTTAAAATCCCTAGGTTTTCCTAATTATCTTGTTGCTGTCACGTGATTTGCACTGTTGATCTATTTGAAAGGGTGCAAATCTTGATTTTTAACCACTGTTGATGTATTTGTATGTCCCAGCAGTTAATGTTGTTGCTTCCATAGATGAACTAAATATTTACTTGCAGGAGTATGGTCATCATGTTAGGCTAGCAACTCATGATAATTTCAAAACATTTGTGAAGTCAGCTGGTGTAGATTTCTATCCTCTAGGTGGCGATCCCCGTGTATTGGCAGGATGTAAGAGGTTCCGTTTTAATAGTTTCATTGATATCCAATAATTTACTTTTCAGTCTTCTTGTATTTTTTGCTTAACTTGACTATAACAGGATGTAAGAGGTTCCTTTATATTGGTTCACCTATTAAAAATGGTATTTAGATTAGAAAAATGCTGGAATTCATTGATATTAATTACATGTGATCTAGTGCAGTTACTCTGTACATCAGAACAACTTCTGAAAGACCAACTTTTTACAACTTAAATATTTTATAAATATTTTTCAAGTATCGGTGTGGAAGGTCCTTCTTTTATACCTGAAGTTGTTAATATATCATAAATTGTCTAAATATCCAAGTGTTAATAATAGATTCAACAGTGTAAAATACATACTTTAACATATCTGGCCATTCTATAACTGTATATGAACCTAAAACAGATCTAAAAAGGATAAAGATGTATCATGCATGCTAGCTATAATAATTACCAAGAAAAGAAAATATCAGTTCATGGAACAAGGATTTCGAATACAATTGGAGCATCTTAATCATATGCTTCAAAAATGCTACTTCTCTACTTCATTTTTGTCTTATTATTGAGAAAATGATGAGATGTCTTCCCTAGCAAATAGAGCAAAATGGCTCATCTAGGTGACCATGACTCACTAAAAGCCTTTACTTTTTATACCTTTTGCATTAATGAGTTTCTTATTGTTGGATGCAGTTCTCTGGGACAAGGACATCTCAAGGTCTTGCTTTAGATGCCACCACTGAAAAGGAACACTCAAGGTCTCTCTCTCTCTCTGATGCACCTGGCTTGTTATTGTTGATAGTATATATTTGCTTAATTAGAACGTGTATAGTTAAGTTGATGAAAGTGGCTTGTTATTCTTTCATGATTTTTTAAAATGTTTCGATAAATTCATGATAAAGCTTATTAAAAACTAATGGAGCTAGGTTAGGTAGAGGGTTGGTTATCTAAATTTTCGTAAAGAGAAATACTTGCAATTTTTTTACTTCATTTAATTAGTGTTTGACTTTATCAAAATTGTCTACTAAAAAAAGTATTGGTCACACAAAATTATAAAGCTTATATAACAAATAATTTATTAAATTAAATGTTTACGATATAAGTTCTCATACAACAAGTTATTATTGTAGAAACACCTAATTAAGTTATTTATTAAAATAATTAACGTGGCATGCATATTTCAATAGATAGTTTAATTAAGTGTTTAATTGAATGATAAAATATCATTAAGTGAAACAACTCTATCAACTTAAGGTAAAATTTAATGAAATAAATTTGTATATTTTATAATTTTTCCTAAACTAATAATAAGTTAACAATTTATAAGGAGTGTAAATTGATTTTAAAAAATAATGCGAATTAGATATAGGATATTCTTATTTAAATAATGATACCTTGACAACTCATGTATACTATTTGAAACTTATTTTTTGAAGGTCACGTACGAATTGAAACTTGAAAGAGAAAGAATAGAAGAATTAAAAATAATATTTAGGAATATATCCAAATATCAGTCTTATTTTTAATATTCTTCAACGATTGCTCTTATATGGGATATGATGTTGTTCTTAATATTTACTCTTCTCATTTAATATTCTTCTCATTTTATGTTGTCTTGGCTTGGCTTGTGTGACTTGCTTTGCTTGGTGGTTCAATTTATAATTTAATAATAAATAATACAATGATATATCTTAATTAATGTGTGATCAAGTTATAGCGTACCTAGTTTTCATTCAATCTTGTAGCTTTTTTTATTTTTATTTTTTAAAAATGATATTCTAAGACGGTTCTTTAAAAAAATCGTCTTAGAATATTCTATTTTTTTATTTATTTAAAATTCTAAGACGGTTCTTTGAAAAATCGTCTTAGAATGGATACATTTAAGACGTTCTAAAACGGTTTTTTAAAGAACTGTCTTAGAATTTAGTGTTTTTTTAATTTTTTTTTTAAAAAAGACATTCGAAGATGGTTATTGAATGAACCGACGTCAAAATCGACATATGAAGACGGTTTTGAAAACCGTCGTGGAAAGTGTTGACTTTCCACAACGTTGGCTACGAAGACTGTTCAAGAACCGACGTTGAATGGATAAAAGAACCGTCGTAAAAGGCCTGTTTTGTAGTAGTGTACAAGACTAGGTTATTGTAAATGACGTGATTATTAGTTTTATCCTGTGACACGAGACAATCGTTACTCTTACAAATAAACTTAGGTTGATGACTCTTTTTAACTTTAACTATTTAGGCCTTGTTCACAATTTATGAAACTAGCTTGATGCTTATGAACATGATATTACGATGCTTTATGACATTGATATATGTTCTTCTTTGCCTGATGATATGATGTTAAGTTCTTTTAGTAGAACTAGACATTTTTAGTAGTTTATTCAAATGATTGAATTCATGATAATATGAAATTCATATTTGACATTCTACAGGGGATGGTAGAGATGGAGTAGAGCTTAAGAAGTTGGATCATTAGGAGGACAACCAACTTTGTAACACCCCGTAGGCCTCCGGAGTATTATCACTCAAAATACCAGTCTAACGCTAAAAGCGTTAACTATGCGCGGTGCGAAAGCGATAGAATCGTTTTCTCGATATCATTATGCATGAAATATAAAACACAAAACATAGGCAGATACATAACATCTAAACAGAGGGAATCAGGAGTAACATACAACAACCCCATCTGTACATATACATGCTCAAAACAAGACCACACATGGTCATATATCATTATATGTACAGTACAACGGGTGTACACTCTCACCCTATCTCAAAATACAAATAAGACAAAGATCAGAACTCTTCTAATCTTCATCTGCAGCCCATGACCATCTCCAGCACTATCAGTTAGGGCCTCCTGCCCTGAGGTATCTTCTCTACTCTGGAAACACCTGAAAACCACAACCCACAACAGGGGTGAGATAAACATCTCAGTAAGCTCAGGGTTCTGGGATATCCTCCCTTACCCTGGTTTATCCCCAAGCATATACAACAGGTATAAACAGAGCTAAGGAAACCATCCTAGCTCACACATACA
>PYAF01001206.1:35036-53244 GCA_007407185.1 Glycine tomentella
GATATTTGTACAGTTTTGTATTGTACAGTGGGACTTTGATGTATATTCACCATATTATGATGTACAGTGTTATGATAGTGACCTTGATGATGTCACTTCTAGTTTATGCTTCCAAACTGCTTAAACTCTGATTGATTATCTGTTTGATTGTGATGTGTGGTTAGTAATGACCTGATTAATAAATTGGGGGCGTTACATTCATCAACACGAAATGAATGAAAATGCATGATGCATGATTTTTATCAACTTTTCAACACATGGCCATAGTCAAGATAGCCCTATCCCAGTGGCACAGAATTGGATCGATCAGTCAGGGTAGGTCAGTGTTGCAAAAGGACTCACACCCACACAACATGTGATCATCATGGGTAGGTGATCTCCCCACTGTGGCTAACCCCCCAGTTTAGACACCTTTTGTCTAAACGCTCGTCTCAATCCTCAGCTATCTGACATTCCTCCTCTTAAGGTAACGCGGCTTAACCCCCGCAGGGCATATGCATATGAAACATGCATGAATAATCATTTTTATTTCATATGTCATCATCAATATTATTCTTCCCTTAGTATCTTTATACACCAAAGGTCAACATATTCAAAGGCACATAGATGATGCTTATTCAGCACATACAACTTCTTTTCATTCATCACATAAAACTTTATAAAATCATACATCAACCACACGGTTTTCAAGCCTTTAGCCAAATCATTTTATTAATCACATGATAATCAATCTTGGTTTTGTAAAACACTTGAAAGAAAGCTATATCTACTTCATTTAAAATTTAATAAATATATTCTCCACATAATTCTAATCATCAAAATAATTATATTCATTCAAGGGTTCACAATTATTTTCAACCATACATATATTCTCAATAAAACCTTCCATTAAATAAACATCTATCTAAACAATTATTTTCCCAAAAATAGCTATACTACCTATGATTTTAAATCACCCAACTTCCATTTAGTAAATTAGATTTAAGCTATTTAGTCACCCTTCACTTGTTAACTTAAAATCAAGTCACTTAATTACATGTCCATTCATGTCACAATCTTGAGCTTTTTAAATCAATTCATCACACCTAGTAGGTAAGGATTGAATTTCTTTTAGAACAATTATTAATCTTAGCATAATTAATATTTAAACTTTGCTTATCAAAGAACTTCCCATACCTTGCTTTGCCTTAAAATTTGGATAGCCTTCTATTTTGCTTCTTCACGTGGGATTCTTCCTAAGGCTTAGTGGGCTTTTGATTTGTTTTAAAATGGACAAGGTGATGTAAGCTAGGAGTTTGCACGTCCACTTCTTGGTTTTTCCTAACTATGTGCATGGTCCCCATTTCCTTTATATAAAGGTGTAAGTATTTACTTCCTAAAAAAAAATCTACAAATATCTCCTTAAGTGATCATGTCTTGCTTTACATGTGGTTGCTCCTTATTGGCTAATGTTTTTCTTCCCTCCATGTGTCTTGATTCTTGATTCTTGATTCTTCTGCCAACAAGGAGCTGAAGGAAGAGCTCTTGATGTTCAAGAAGGAGGTCGTGGAGCAGCATGAGATGAGGTTTTACAAGGCCATCAGACAGGCCAGGTTCTTCACTAAAGGTCTTGATTTAGGTTTTTGACCCAGTTAAGGACGTGAAGGACGGTGAACTGCTTCATGAAGAAGAAATGGCTACTATGGAGGAGGACGCTGGTGAAGAGCAAGATGATGGGGCCAATGTTTAGGTTGTATCTTTTTTATTTTTCCACTTGTTTTGTTTGCATTTGGGGCCATAATGGCTTTGTAACTTTGATAATGATTATTCTTCTTTAATGCATTTGTTTTTTTTTGTTGTCGAAACTTGTTATGTTGCTGGTTTTGCATGTTGTTGCTTCTTGTTTATGCAATACTTCGTTGCTTGTGGTAGTAAGGTAGGGATAGGCCACCTACCTTGATGACTTTATATGAAATAGAGAATGAGATGTTGGCGAAATGAAACCTCGACAGATTTACATGAAATAGAGAATTAGGTGACATATGATCATCTTGGGTTTGATTTCAACCTGATTGAAGGTCTTGCCAATCAACTTGGTGATGTTTCCTTTGGCTTTGCAAAGCTTCTCACTTGAGGCCTGTGAGGACTTACTTTGATTTCAACTTGGTCGATGGTCTTGCCAATCAACATGGTGATGCTCCCTTTTCAATTTACGGAGCTTCTTACATATGTTGTAGGGATTTACTTTAGCTTTTTACCAAGAGCAGAAGGCTCACCAAGGACAGACCTTGGGTTTGACAAGCCTTTGGAGATTCGTCGAGGCTCACCAAGGGTCAACCTTGGGTTGAGGGTTGTAGATTTGTCGAGGCTCGCCAAGAGCGAACCTTGGGTTTGTTGAGCCTTGTAGATTTTTCGAGGCTCAACAAGGGCGGACCTTGGGTTTGACGAGCCTTTGGAGATTCGACTAGGGAAGCGTTCATCTTGGGTTTAGTGAGACTTACCAAGGGTGGAGCTTAGGTTTGACGAGACTTGGAGATTTGTCGAGGCTCACCAAGGGCAGACCTTGGGTTTGACAAGCCTTGGTAGGGTCGATGCGACACAAGAAGAATTATAAAAAATTGACAGGAGAGAGAATTTTATTCTATTTGACCATTTGAGTACAAATTCCTTTAATTCCCCATGTGTGCCTCATTAAAACCTCTCAAACCAAAATCCTGATTTTTTCTCTTTTGGGACAAAAGACTTGAGTAGGAAAAAGAGTACAACATCTGGTCTTGTTGTAGGTCAACTAAAAGAGAACTTTAGATGGGGCACATTCCATGTTCTTGTAGCTGTATGTTCCATTGTCTAAGCTTGTCATGACCCTGAATGGGCTTTCCCAGTTGGGACCTAGCTTTTCGTCTCGGGGGTCCTTCCTTACTTCTCCTCAGACTCGCCACACTAGGTCGCCAGGTTGAAAGCGTTGGATATAGGGGGAGATGAAAGATGATCAAGTCAGGGATGAAGCTTGTGCCTTAAAAGAAACGAAGCTTGTGCCTTAGAAGAAAGATTTTAGCTTTTCACATGCCAAGGCATTTGTAATTTGTTAAATGGTTAAGAGGCTAATCTTATGATCCTTGCATTACATAAACATAATCATTAACATGCATACATGATTTTATTAAAGCATAAAGGTTTTCATGTTTCCATAACGAAATTGATTTCTCATAGTAAAGGTTTTGGAAAAACAAAATGTGACTGCTTTAATCGATTACCAGCTTGTGTAATCAATTACAAAGCCATGATGAACACTTTAATCGATTGCAAACATATCGTAATCGATTACATGGCACAAAACACAAAACTATGCATGACTGTCTTAATCGATTACCACTCAATCGTAATTGATTACATAGGCTTGTTTCAAAACTAAGCATGACTGGTTTAATCGATTATAGCTCGTTTTAATCGATTACATTGTTCGTAAAACTTTTCTAGATTGTGCTAAGAACACTTTAATCGATTATATGGTAGTTTAATCGATTACATAAGTTAAATTAATTGATTACTTTGGCGATTTAATCTATTACATTCAGTTAGAGAAGTTGGTTATAAATAGCTTGTGAGTTTGTCTGAAAGACATAATACTTGACTACGAAATTTTCAAAGTTTTCATAAGCCTTCTGAAATTGAGAAAGGATACTCTGAATTCAAAAGTTCTTGTCCTACATGTTTAAATCTTCATGGTATATTGAAAGATTTCTTGGGGTAAGATTACAAAGAAGCTATTGGAGAGAAAGTTCTAAAACTTGTTTTTCATCTCAACTCTGATTGGTAAATCATATTCATTCATATTCATTAGATCATCAGGTCGTCTCTCTCCATTAACTCTTTTTTTGTAAATTCGTTTCTGAATTTTTTGTTATTTGTAACTATTACAAATGATTCTTGAAGCTTTTTCTAGAGTGGGCTTCTCTAGAGGAAATGATAGAGAAGGGTTCTCTATGTCTTGATCACTAGGATTCTAATAGTGTTTTAGATTTCTGTTCATTATCTAGGTGATAAAGGGTGATTGTTGTAAAGCTTGTAAAAACTGAAATTTGTGAATAGTGAAACTCTAATCTAGTGTTGATTAGAAGAACTGGAAGTAGCTTCTCTTGAGAAGTGAACCAGTATAAATTATTGCGTTGTTCTCTATTCTTTAATCTCTTCTAGCTATCTTGATATGTGGTTCTTGGTGAATTCTTTATTACTCAACAAGTTAAGTTTTTGCAATTTTTTTCTTGGACTGAGTGGTTTGATTGATTAGAAACATTCTTAATTAAATTGTGACTAAGATCCATTAACTGATTTGCTAAAGATTTTAAAAAGGTCAAGTTTAAACCAATTCACCCCCCCTCTTGGTTATTGTGTGTATTCCTATTGTTTTCAGAAAGGCTCAAGGTTAGACCTTGGTATTGTATTTTCTTGATGCTCGAAGCTTGGTGGCCTCTTCTGAGGATGTTCACGATGTTTTGAGAGCCTTTTCTAATCTTACAAGAAAATACAGAAAAGTATTGAAGAAGAGTAAGATAAAGTTTGCAAAAGAATGACTTGTTCAATCTTCAAAAACTTCTGATTTATATAAGCGTCATCTTCGAGTATCTGCTGTCTCATAATGGGTAGATCTTTATTTAATCTTTGTCTAATAAAAGAGAGTTGTTTGATGTATTTAATGGACGTTCTTTTCTCATGTAGAGAGCTCTTTCTTTAAGGTTTGCGCCTACAAGAAATTGCAGCAGATAGTCACATATTTGTGTCAGAGCAAGTCCTACATAGCAGTGCTCATCTTTTGATGGCATATCGTATCTTAACTTCATTTATTCTTCATAGGATTCGATAAATCCTAGGAGAATGTTTCTGCAAACAAAATCTCAGACACAAAGTAATAAATGAAGTATTAAATATTATACCATATTCAATATCAGATCATGACCTTATATGTTTATTGTCTGAAAAACATTAGACACGAATATTATAAGGATATCAGACACAGATCATAAAACATATTCCCTTTGTGTTTGTTTGCATCTAATCAAAATAATTAAAGATCTTGATCGATCTTTCAGACGTAAGCATCCTTTGACTCAATAGGTACTATAGTATCAATTCTACCCTACCCCTTACATGTCATATATATTTAATTGTTTATGTATTTATAAATATAATGTGTTACATTAGTAAATAATATATATTATATGTATGATTTTATGTGAAAAAATAGTTATGCATTTTTTAAAATTTTGTGACTAATACTCTAATAGTAACAGAGACATAGAGTAGTGGACCCCAAATCTAATCCCTTCATTTTTTATTAATTTGTTGTGACTAATCTTCTATTGGTAGTTTAATTATTGTTTTGATAGTCTAATCCCTGGCCTTATTATCATGTTCTAGTTTTCATTGGTATTAATGGATCAAAGCAATATATAAACTTAGGAGATAAGCATCTACAAAAATATGAAAAAATTGACTATGATGATGTGGTCAAATATCTTATTCTTTTTGTGGGTGTTTTTATAATTTATAATATATACTTATAAGCTAATTGTTTTTAATGTATTCTTTTATGACAAGTCTAAGATAGTATTATCACCACATTATGTCTAAGTTTAATTAGAGTTTTTGTTAACTAATTAGAACATTATAATCTTTAAGAATCGCTATGTCTAAATTGGATGATTATCTTTGTAATGTTATTTATTTATACTTGAATTTGGACGAATTAATGTTATACTTGTTTGTTTTTAATATTATGTGTGGCTGCTTTAAAGTTATATTTTCTAAATTTAAGAATACACTTTTAATTTACCTTTTGTAATTGTTTTAATTAATTTTCTATTAATTTATTAACTTTATACAAAAATAAAGTGTGAATGGCAGGTACAAGTATAGGTATATATGAATCCAACCATACGGGGATAAGGTTAAAATTGTTACGGTGCGAATATGGATCTGGATACGGGGATTCTTTTTAAATGCGGGTATGAAAACGAATAGTGTAATATCCTACCCATTATCATCCCTAATCTTTAACTATTGTGTTTGGAATAGCTGTTCTGCCCATGTTCAGCAGACATTTTGCGCTCTCCCAGACAAAAACATAGGAAGGGCGGAGATGCATCATGCATGGGCATTAGATTTAACAAAACGTAAATACAAACACGCACTATATCACCTTTAGGTGCTTCTATCCAGCCTCACCTATACCTACTCCAAAGATGGATCGAGTGAAGGATATGGAAGAATGACTAAAACGAGTTTCAGGCCAAGATCACCAAAAAGTTCAAGCATAGTTCGGACGAAGCTAGAACATATTTACTGGATTAGCCAAATTGTCAGTGCTTTCCATGTAAGACCACAAACGACGTAGGCGTTATTTACGATAATTTCTTATCCATCAAAATAATACTCTACCTATTAAATTAATTTCTAATCGTTCTTACAAACTCTATATAGCAAACAATATATTACAATATGGGAAAAAGAAAAAGGATATGAACAAGCAATCTATTCAATTTCAATCTCAGAACAACATGCAAATTAAAAGTAACCCTCGGGGCTCAATGTCACCACAACAATTAATACAGTTCAGGCATACACAAACATGATATATGAGAAAGACAACGTCAAGAAAGACAACTTAGTAACAGTAAAATCGGACATTGACAATTTGACATATTATATGAGCAGGAAACTGAAACATTTGTTTTTCCTCACTTAGTAGCTTGTGCAATTATATTACTTAATGAACTGGCTTCTTCCTTTGCAGTCTCCACCAACGAATCCTGAAAGTCGGTATTAAAGTAAAACGCATTCAATCTAACATTGAGAATGAGACTTCTCAGCAAAGCATTTAAGAAAGAGAAAAATTGTTCTATACCTGTGCTGCTATCAATCGAGCAACTGTTTTCTTGCTGGACTCTTGAAGCTCACCGGCAATTAGAATTTCATCTAGTATATAGTAGGCCTTCCACAATACAAACAAAAACAAAACAAAACTCAGATCAGAAGGAACCTTAAGTCACAAAAACATACTTGCAATTTATACAATCAACTATTGAAGTTAACTCAGGGTGGATCTATACGGGAAGAATCATCTATAATGTTAATAGACGAAAGAAAAACAAGTAGCCACTTTTTCGACTAACATAGGCCATGGCCACATACAAACCTTGTGAAAGTTGAATATTAAGTCCAGTTCACAGACCTGAAAATCAAGAAACAATCATTATAAAACCTTGCTAGAATAATTGTAGTGTTTCTAAGTAAATCAAGTAGTGTCCTTCAAATGTCAAAGCTTATGAGAACTCACACTGCCAAAATACCGGTCAAGAATCTCCACAAAATGATGAATTATTTCAAGGACTTCTAATTCATTGTCATCTTGATCAATGCACATGCAGAAATAGAGGCTAGCATACCTGCACCAGATATGCATATGTAAAGACTTAGTTAATTACCATGACAAACAGAAGGGTGCCTAGAAAAGTAGTTGCAATATATGACAAAAGAACTCTGGTCTCTCCATTACCATACCTTTTATAAACAACTTTATGTCCTCGCCATTCTACAAAATTACATTGCTTGGGAGCACGGGAAAGAATCATTCCACTGAGCTCACGGATTACCTTTTAAAAAATAAATTACACATTAATTCACATAGTAAGGATAGTTAATTTGCAGAATGTAATATGTCTGATGTGCAGTGTCTGACGTGCAGTAGTCATGATAATACCATCAATGCCAATGCAATATGAAAAAGTAAACAATATCAGAGGAACAAATATACTCGGTGCTCAACACTCAAAGATTCTAAATATACATAATGAAATGAAGATCTTAAGAAATTATCAAGTAGTTACTATGTTATATGTAAAATAAGGAAAAAGTATGAAAAAGAAATTCATTAGTTACCTTGCTCCTTTCTTTCTGAGAATAAGGTGAGTACCATTTTGTCAATCTCACCTTCCCTTGGCGACTAATGAGAAGCACAAAGTTGATCTACATAGCAGAGGCATAGAGCATGTTCACTCACATTGGAAATAAATAAAAGAACAGGCATGTTATAACTAGAAACCCCAAAATCTGCATTCCAAATTACAAAGTGGAAAGAGATCCTATTCCTATCATCTTAAAGTTGCCTACTTTTTTGCCAAAATATGAAAGAACATTGACAAACCCTCCTACTATGTATGCCGTAAGACAATGAATCAAGTTTGGATATATCGATTTTTCAGCATACATGAGGACATGCACAACAAGAACTAGGTACTTTTCAGGAGCTATATAGACATGATTTAGACAACAGAGTGACAGACATTGTTACACAATTAATTACCACATAATTCAAAAGCCCCAGAGGAAACAGGGTACAACATTGATGACTCTAGTTCATTTCTTTCGTATAAAGGGAAACCAAGTACACAGACTTATCGTACCTAACAAGGTCTGGGAAAAGTAAATGTGCACAGACTTATCCTTGCCAGCAGTAAGGCCACTACTACGATTTGAACACATAACCTTCAGGTTAAGGCAGAAACCTTTCCATCGGCCCAGTGTTTTTAAATGCAGTCTGCAACCGCAATTGCCGCTGCATTATCGAGGTTTTTATTGTGTAACCCAATGTTTCAAATTCCAGATTGGCGCATAGCAGCTGGCCCCAAAAATGCTATAGAAGGATAGCGGATAGCAAGATAGACGTTATTTTGAATTTTTATATAGTTTATATAATGTGTACTATATACATATAAATTCTCAAAATAAAAAAAATTACTCAAAATGAATGGCATTCATAATGAACAATATAAAGTTCCTAGATAGGAATCATCAATTATCAATCACCATTTTCTAAATCCAAGTCTTCTTTATCATTTTCACTACTATTATAGCTGTAGATTTCATTTTTGAAATTTGAAATCCCAAAATAACCCTCCAAGAAACCCCTATTGTCTCTATTAAGAGTTCTTTTTGGAATCAACACATAGCAATGCGACATCCACTGTTCTTCAGACCACTATTTGGTTTGCTACGGCCACACACTAAACTGCTTTGCTATGGCAGCCCCTGTAGCAGGCAGGGGCCACTCTGCCGCCATATCAGCATTATTTAAAACCCCAGGGCAACCACATTGTAACTGCAATTGTGGCCGTATGTGTGTATGTGTGTGTGTGTATATATATATATATATCAAAGATCAAGGCATATCCGCAACCACAATTTAAAACAATGACCATTGCGCCAAGGTCCACCCTCAAAGCACACCAAAGAGGAACATGGAAAATTTGGATGACTTATGAGAGTGAATTTTTCTCTAACCATTTTTTCTTTTTCTTTTTCTTTTAGATTTGGTGCCCATCTCCACACAGATTAATCAAATTTCATGTCATGAAAAGAGCGATCATCACTCAACCGAAATCTAGCATAAGAATCTACAACCTAACCTAGCAATCAAGCATAGATGCTTGGCATGAATTACAATGAACAATTTCAACTCGTATGCACCAAAATTGACTAGAGAGTCCAACAGCGTCAAAATTTTAGAACTTAATTAAAAATACGACCCAGATGGCGAAAAAGATCTAGAACGCAGCCCAAGTGCTTGTACTTGATCTGTAGCTAAGTTAGATCTGATTGAGATGCAAAATTCAGAAATTGAAGACATAAATCAAAGTGATGTGCGAACAAATGACAAATAAGGATTTAAAAGAAATGCAAAGTGAAGTTCACTGCATATACCATTTGGGATCTGATTAGAGCCTGCAACTACAAACGCGTGAGTGTATTCACCAACAAAGAACACCACCTCAGCTTCTTCAAAGCAAACACAACACGAACAAAAAGTTGAATGTGTTTAACGCCCCCACGTTATTATATTTGGAACAATATAGAATAAATGAAACATTAAAGAAAGAAAAAATAATTCAATTTTAAATTCAAAGCTGAATATTAATAATTGATATCCTTAGTTTAGTCAGTACGGTAATTGTCTTATAATTAGTGCATAACAGACTGGGTTCATCCCGATACAAGAACATACGACAAAAACTAAATATTAATAAAAATAAATAAAATTATTAAGTAATAAATTATTACTTAATAATTAATTAAAAGTAAATAATATATATTTAATTTGATATATAAATTCATAGTACATGTATTAAAAAATAAAAATATACATGATTATATAAATAAAAATATGCATCTCACTTTTCAAATGAAGATTCAAATTTGTTTAAAAATTATTCAATATTCGTTATAGATGTTTTTAAATGTTATATTTTAAATTTTATTATGCCAATAATATTTTTTTTTGGAACAGCAAGAATTTAATTTGAATAAACCAAAAGTGTAGAAAAGTAACATTTTCATCTAATTTTTTTATAAGATAAACTATAAAAATTGTTAACTTTTATAATAATTGTTTTAAAATTTATACAAAATAATTTTTAATTGGTTGATAATATAAAAAAAATCATTAACAGTACATGAAAATCAAATTCATATAATAAATATCTTTCCTTTGATTTTCTTAACTAATTATGGATATATTTTAAAAAAACTAATTATGAATAAGAATTTAAAAAATATCAATTTAGACATGTCACAAGTAATATAAATCATTTTAAAGATTTAAAATTATAATTTATTAATTATCACTATAAACTATCAATAAAACACGTGGCACATAAATATAACAATCTTAGAATAATACAATTTTAGATTATTATCTTTTATATATTTATTAAATAAAAGAGGCAACTAATCATCGCTTGCACACACACACATTCAATAGTGGATCTAAATGACAGTCAAATGAATATTCTCCCGACACGTCATTTGATAAATTGTTGACATTGTTCAACGACCAAGAACTTCATAGATGAGAAGAATGAAATATCAGACATATGTATAAACAATTAATTGAAATTGCAGAAAGAAAACACTAATTGTAATGCATTTCCACAGAAACCTAAGGGTACACTACATGGTTGATGCAAGACAATAAGGTGAATTATTTAGTTTGTTGACTTGGTCTTATATGATGGATTCCTCAACCCTATTTCGCATGCTTCAATATTTTATGCTTTTTTACAAAAACAAAGTTAATACATGTGGGTTACACTTTATTTGAATATTTTAAAATAGTTTCCATTCAACCAAGCATAAATTAATAGAGGTTAAAATATTTTTTTTTTTACTTTAAGATTCCCAAAGTTTATTTTTAGTTCTTGAAAAAACAGTTATCCATTTTTCATTCTCACAAATTTATAATGTGTGATTTTTTTACTTTAAGACAAACGAATATGTGTTTGTTCAGATAAAACTTGGCATTATAAATTTTCCTCTCTCTTTCTTTTTCCATTTCCCTTTCTCTTTCACTGAAAATCATACTCCGCCATCACGACGAAGACGGTAGCATCCTAAAATTTTAATATAATAATTGTTATTAGTTTAGTATAAAAATTATTAGTATAAGAATATGTTTGAATTAAAATGATTATATATATATATATATATATATTTGGAATGCTTGTATTATGATATATTAAATATCATTGAAATATTGAATAAAAAATATGTTTTGTTTTAATTACTTTATGTAAAATTGATCGAGTTAAATAATTATTTTATCAATAAAAAAATTAGGTGATTGATATAAGATTGTTGAGATTATTTTATAATTATAATTATAAAAGAAAGCGCGACAGCTCCATATCCTACTTAAAAGGATTAAAAGATTATTATTGTAAAAATACTTATTATATTAATAATATAACATTGTATATCTAGTTTGGATAATATATTTGTTATATTTGAATTTGTAATCATTTAGAACGATTTAAATCTTATCATGCTTTATTTTAATACATCTTGAAAGAAAATAAAATATTAGACAATGTTAATAATTAGATAAATTTAGATAATAGAGTAGAAAAAGATAAAGAAAGATTTGATTAGCCAAACCTATTGAGAATATATCTCATGTGACCCAATCTTAAATCATATATTATTTTATTATATAAGGATAAACAATTCTCTTCTCTTAAAATTTTATAGATGGTCTCTCTTAAAAAATAGAAAATTAGTAGATCATATAAGATTGAGAAGAAAGTAGAAATAAAGAGAATCAAGTTAACCCACTAAATGAAGAAGAGGAATAATAAGCAAAGAATACGTGAATTATTATATGTTTCAATATGTGAGTAAAACATTTTTCTCTAAACCTCTATGGTATGATTATTGAAAGATACATTTATTTTGTGTTATAAAGGACTTGGTATTAGTAGTGCCTAAATATCATGGATTAAATGGTTAAATTGTCTTGTTTATATATAATATACGGGTCTCATGGTAATATTTTCTTCCGAAACCATGATGTGTTCGCTACTTCTCTCACACATAGAATTAACATCCAAGGAGAGAATTGGTGTTAAGATTTACTATTGTTATATAGGTATAAAAAAAGGATAAGAAAAGGTGTGTCCGGTGCTTGGTTGAAATTGAAAAAGGCTTTGCAAATGTATATGCATATATTGGTGGAACTAATTTTGAAATTCATAAATCAAACAATTCATGAAAGGCAGCGGGATATCATTGTATGGATAGGAGCTTATAGACCTTTTAAAGAATTTGAGATCCACACCAGTTCTGGAAACCAAAGACTTGATTTTAGTGATTTTGGGAATCACTAAATTATGTTTGTGATAATTGTTTGTTCAAGATTTGAATGCACTGAAGTATTGATGTTTATTTATTGGAATGTTCTTTTGTTGAGTGAATAACTTTGTGGTTGTTTAATAAGTGTGTGTGTGTGTGTGTGTGTGTATTATTCAATTTAATTTAATTTTGCGAATACCATGGTTGAATTTTCAGTTACCATGCGAGTTGTTTACAACACTATTTGTGAACTCTTTTAAAAGTTGTTTCATTCACTAAGATTATTATCTCATTGTTCTCAGAGTTCTAGGAAGAAGCTTTTGAGACACGGGAGAATTGAAGACTTAGTTTATTGTTAGTTCAAATTTGTAGATGTCTATATTTGAGAATAAAATTATTTATTTATTTAAGGAGTCATTTATTTATAATATTTGAAGTATTTCAAACCATTGAAATTTCTAAATTCTTATTTTATGGACATTTTAAAGTAGTTTTTATTATGAGTTTATTATTAAAGCGGTGATGTACTCTTTTTCCTACTCTAACATTTTTTTCCCAAAAGATGTTCTTTGTTAGAGATGTTTCAATGAGGCACGCCCAATTTCCACATTGAATAAAAGCATTCTTTCCATCATTGATTAGTGGCTTGTAGATCCAAATAGAACTAACAGTTCCTTCGACTAAAGACCCAATTTGAAGCATAAATAAGACCGAATAAATATTGGCTTACTAACTATAGACCGACAGTTGTAGTCAGCTAAACATAAACTGTAGATAACTTAGAAGTTTGGCTAAAAGAAGACCAAAATGTTAAGTTACTCGGCTAAAATTAGACTGTATATAACTGAATTCAATTGACTAAAAATAAACCAAAATGAACTAACTTACTTGGCTAAAAATAAATTGAAACTTAGAAAAAGTCTTGGTTGAATATAGACCATCGAAACTAAGTTATTCAACTTAAAGACATAAAACATCTATTCAAAAATAATGCTCGAATGAAATTAAAATTAAAAGCTTAGAACAAATGTAAAATAAAAGCAATTCGACTACAAAGTGATTATGTTTGTGAGTAATACCTTGGAGAATGAAATTTGAACACAAAACATTATACTCGAAGGTGGACCCTATGCAATGGGTCGGGTCCTAAGCCTTTACAAAATGAAAGAAAAAAAAACAAGTTAAGCCAAATTAGGCACTTCCTTTGCAGGCATATCAACTTTGCCAACTGTTAGGGTTTTATTTCACATTAGATTCAACTTATAGGCCAAGTGTAACCCAATCATAATATAGTAACTAAACTATTGTCCAGGTTGTCTCCCAAAGGAATAAAGGAGGGATTTCATGTAATTATTTAACTAAGAACTAGGTTTTTGTATTTTTGTTTTGTGATTGTCAAGAAATAAATAACATAAAATAAATTGCAATAAAATTAAATGACAATAAAATAATTAAGTAAAGATAGAAATACTAGACTTGGATGGTGACGTCTGTAACACTCCGTATGCACCGGTGTATTAACATTCATTTATGGTCGTTAAGCGCAGCGATTAATTAAAGATAATGAATCAGTTAATTAATCAATACGGAAGCTACTAACAAAACGATGTTATCCTACGTCATCAACGAAACTTCGCATAAGGAATGGTAAACACGTAACTCATGCACAAAAGTTTCAAAATATATATATATATATATATATATATATATTATTTACATCATTGTGTTTCTCCCATCCGGGGTATATAACACACACACACACACACACACACACACACACATATATATATATATGCAAAGTAGTGAGCTAACATGCTCTCAAAATAAAGTCTAAGGTTCCAGCTGAACCCGACCTCTTAGCTCGGGATGTATCATCCGAGCTTCTCTCCCCTACTCGGGTCCCCTAGCCTAGGGTGCATCATCCGATCTTCGCTCATCACCTGCAAGACATAATCCCCAACAGGGGTAAGATACAATCTCAGTAAACTCAGGATTCTTGGAGGCCTCTCCTCCCCCTGGTTCATTTCCCACGATACATAGCATCAATAGGCATATCATACAATACATCACATGTATGTCGCAACACAGGTGCCATTCCGTTGGGCGCTACCAACATCAGGAATGCAACACAAATATAGCATACATATATATCAATGAGAAAGATCATCCACTTAAGGGCACAGTCTCAGTACTTTTCGACGTATATGGCTCTTCCAAGAGAAGTTAATCCACTTAAGGGCATTCTTTCTCAGGTTTTTTATTCATATCATTGACCACGAAGAGTTGTTCCACATGACTTTGGCTCTTTGAGAAGTCCATACATAGTCTATTCTACTGGCCAGAGAATCTCATCATTCATATAACATATCATCACAGTATGCATCATATACATGTTATTAGTAAAAGCAGAACACACCATTTCAATGCCATATGCATCATACACACAATAACCAAAACTCCCTCAGAGTATGGTGGAACACAGTCAAGGGAAACACTCCCAAGAACAGAGAGCTTACCCGCTCCGATGCTACACCGTCTCTCTCTCTCGTCCTCGTGGACACTACCACCAACGACCTTCGTATCATACTTTCTGAAAAACGTCCAGGAAGGCTAAGTATCGGCTTTTCCCAAGTTGGAACACCCTAAAACCTTCCTTTCCTTTGAAACGGAACTTGGTGGGACTCAGGGAGAAAACAATCTCTCTGTCCGATGACTCTCAAAAAGACTGAGGTCGGAACCTAGCTATTTGGTGGTTCCTTTCAACTTTCTAGTTGCATGCAAAAGGGTTTAGGTCTAAAAGATAGGGCCTTGAAGCCCGAAGGCATGAAAAACAAAATTGTATTCAAGCGGAAACACACATACCACACAAGAATCATTCTTTAGGACATAGATATTACCTTGTTTATATTCGAAACTTGATGATCAAGGATAGGCTTGAAGATACAAACCCTCTAATGTTGATCCACACCACTCCTTGTCAAGACTCAAGAACACTTCTTGAAGGCCACCATCAAACACCAATGGAGGCAGGCTAGGCGCACCAATGGAGAGGAAGAAGGTTAGGTTTCAAAGTGTTTTTCTTATCTAAGAGGCTCACCAATAGATGATATCGGTGGCTGAATTTTCTGTCAAAATTCACACAAGGGGCGCATGAAAGGGGAAGAAGGTAGATAGTTTTTTTTTCAAAAACCTTAGAGAACTATGATCACAAGAGCACACTTTATAGAAGATTTTGAGTCAGATTTTTTTAACCAACAAATCTGATTATGGAGCACCCCACACGTGAAGAAAAAGTGGAGTTGTTGCATTTCAAAAATTGCCAACAACCTCCCATCATATCCTCCTAAGACCAAGTCAATTACTTGGGAATTATTTTGCTAAATAATAATTAAATATCCAGCCATATGTAATGCCCCATAATCAGCCCTCAAACTTCTTCCTAAAATCTAGGACATGATCATGATAAGATGCTAGTTGAATTCAAATTCAAATCTAGCTCTCATCTTCTCCTTTTGATATGAAACTAACTACTATAGTTAATTCATATTTAAAATATTTAAATTGAAAATTTAAATTATCAAATTTAAATATTAGATAATTAATTTAACTATTTAAATTAATTAATAATGTCTTGGACTATCCAAGCCCATTAACTCCATTCATGCGCCCCTCTCTCTTTAAGATAAGTATCCAAACTCCTTGGGCCAACAACCATTATTAGGCCCAAAACCTTTAATGCTATAATGTCATGACAATAAAGTGTTAGTGTGTGACCCATTAGGCCCAACATAGCTACTGACATAAATGAGTTTGGGTCCAACAAGGCCACTACCCATTTAATGACAACACAGAGCACTAGCAATACTTTGTTGCCCCAGAACTAGTTAGGTAAATGACAAGATCATCCTATTAAATCTATTTCGTTTCCGTATGTATTTACTTTCGTCTCAGTTACCTTCCCATAAAACCTAGGGTAAAGAAACATATCTTCCCTTGCGGTCTAGGGTAACCTTTAATACTAAATAGGGAGTCTCCAATTTTACTGACTCTAAAGGCAGATCATCTCATGATTTCTTTTACTATGCATAGATTCCCGAGTCCCGTAAATGTCATCCTGATTTCTTCGATTTACAGATAACCTAATCTCTAGTAGAGATTTGACGAATTCCTTTAACTAGTCACCCTAGACTCGTGTTCTTTCAGGACATGCCTAAAGGTATACCTATGTGTTTCCATGTTTCAGGCAGACGAGGTATACAATCAAAACATGTCTTCTAGAACACAGTCTAGGTGAAAACTTCTGGTCTAAGGAAAGACACACCCAAATAATAAGAGACTACTCTAATGATACTATCTTTGAGATTTCCTCATAGAGTCTCTTTGTGGGTCCGTTCAGTGCGAGCTATACCCTTATAGGTCCACCCACGACTTTAGCTAAGACATCTCCATGTCTGTAGCTCATGAGGTATTTATCTTGTATCTGCATACAAGTAGATAAGTCGTGCTAGTCTTACCCGAGATCACTGATCCCCATTCTCAGTTTCTCTAGACTAGGAACATAAAATTAAGGGTAGACATTTGGTATCCTTGAATCCTCATAATCGTGATCCCATCACTGATGGAAAAACTCAAGAGATACCTATTCTATTCCAAGGGTTTTATCCAGTTACTCATATATTAATAATGATATCGAGACAGAATATTAAACAAGATAAAGAGCGCTTATAATTTATTCATGACAATATGAAAAGTACATGTATGTCCTAATCTAATGAAAAGATTGTTTCTAGGACATCCATATACTAACAATCTCCCACTTGGCCTAGAGCCAATCAGACCTAAGTCGTAAACCCAAAGCCTCATAATGACTATCATGTTTTCTCTGAGAAACAGCCTTTGTCAGAGAATCAGCTAGGTTATCATCCGTAGGAATATAATCCATCTTTACATCCATCCTATCAATGATCTCTCTAATTAGGTGATATCTGCGAAGCATGTGCTTAGATCTTTGATGAGACCTAGGTTCCTTTGACTGCGTAATGGCCCCAGTGTTGTCACAATACAACTGTATGGGCTCATCCACGCTTGGAACCACCCATAGTTCATATATGAACTTCTTGATCCAGACGGCCTCCTTGGCTGCTTCTGAAGCAGCTATGTACTCAGCTTCTATCATAGAATCTGCTGTAGTCTCCTGCTTGGAACTCTTCCAAGACACTGCCCCACCATTTAAGGTGAATACGAACCCTGACTGAGACTTGCAGTCATCTTTGTCTCTCTGAAAGCTGGTGTCAGTGAATCCTTTCACTGAAAGCTCATCTACCCCACCATAGACCAGAAATGCATCCTTAGAACATTGCTCCCACTATCCTTCTTGTAAACACAAGGTTCATCCTCGTTCTTGATGAATCCGTTACTCCTAACGATTTCATCAAAACGAATATTCCAACTTCGTGATGCTTGCTTTAGCCCATATATCGACCTCTGCAGCTTGCATACCATATGTTCTTGGCCTTTGGATTCAAAACCTTCAGGTTGTGTCATGTACACT
>PYAF01001207.1:1944-33796 GCA_007407185.1 Glycine tomentella
ATTTATAAATAATATATATATATATATATATATATATATATATGTATAACTTTAGTTAGGATCGATTTTTAAAATCAAGTATGAAATGCAATTGATCCAATAAAAAATTTTATTTTTCAATTTTTTGATCCGTTTGATTTTTGGTTTTTTTAATCCATTTTTTTAGTCTACATTAGATTGAATAGATTTATTTATGGACATTCTTACTTTAAACAACTTCTTATAAAATTAGCCGTTTTTATATAATTATAAATTGAATTTCAATTTTAATTAGACTGATGATAACATAAGTATTAAGATAATATTTAATTAATTTTATTAATACAATATTTATATAAAATATACTATATAGTTTATTGAATAAATTCTGTATTTTTTGCGAATTGTGTCTAATACCTCTAAGTTAATGGCACAGTTGTTAACGGCATTACAACAAGAGGTGTAAAAATAGTGTCAAATAATGGAGGGATAGTACGCACAATATTATATTATCTTATCTTGACCGCTAAATAAGCCTAAGTGATCGAAATGAAAGATTAAACTTTGCAAGAATATATGTATTTTTTAATGTTTTTATAATTTAAGTATTGGAATTTAGGTGTATATCGGTATTTCTTAATCAAGGAAAAATTTGTAATGATTTTTAGGCTCTGCAATTGAGTGGTAGCAGGGTCGTGCCCTTGACCATATATATTTATTCGCGTGAAATGATTATGGAAAGAAATGATGAGAACACGCTTTATACCGAATGTAATGATTTAATCTCATAACACATTTATGTGTCTAAAGTGACGAAATAGTGAAGGTTATCGTACTTACACAGCCCTGCACCTCTTGTGCTCTGGGAAGACTATTTCAAAAGCTAGCCTTGAATTTGATTGCGTGGTGGGCTAGGGTTTCCGCGACCATTTGTCATTTGATTTCCTTTTGGAATGACAAGTGATTGTCCTTGCTCCTTTGAATCACCTTATTGGTCCTATTCTCATGGAAGAGGGGGATTCAAGGGTCAATGATGTTTACCATAATTACATTAGGAATTTTAACAAATCTGAAAAACGCCTCTGTCACAAGCTAGAGCAGTTTGTTTTCTCCTGTTCCCATTCCATATATATGGTAGTTGATCTTAAAGGAGTTATAGAGTGTTTAAGATAATTCAAATTAATACTATTTAAAGTTTATTGTCAAGAGTTTGATTACGTGCGCATAAAAAAATATTTATTAAGAAAAGTAAATTTCTTAAATAAATTTCAATAATTCAATAAATTAGTTTTTGACTGAGGATACCTAGGTCAAATTCATCCAAAATAATTGCTTGTTTTTTTTAAAAAAAAATTAAACTAAATTAATTACGCACCAAATCTTTGGACAAGAAGGTTTTGTGTTGCTAATAGCAAGCATGTTCAGATTAAGTTTAGATGTATTTTTAAGACCCAACAAGGCACTGGAAAAATAAATGCCCTATCGAGGCTTTTCTCTTTCCAGACAAAATTTTCTATAATTATATTTTCGGTGAATATTTTTCTATAATTATTTTCATAATTATCAAAATGAATTGAGCTATTCTTATAACTTAAAATCAATTTATGCACGGTGTACCTTTTATAAAATTCAAAAAATCGAGGTGCTTACGTTATTTTTAACTTTGAAGAAAATATGAATTTATTTTACTTAGTTTCTTCTTTTACTTAATTTCAAACAAAGAGCTATATATGTTTGGTGATCGGTATAGTAGGGTTAAACTCTCTCCAACTGGTTATGGAACCAACAAAATAACAAAGCTTCAGCTCACCAACTTGGATTAATTATTATGTTAATTTCAAGTGCATGTTTTGTTTTAAGAGATGGAATATAACGAGGAGTAAATGAATATTCGCTTGGTTGCTAGAATTGGAGTGCCCTGTGGGGCTTTCTTACAGTCGTAACGTCGATCTGTTAATAATAGTAAGAATTTAACAAACTCTATTAGGTTATCTTGTTCTCTAGTCAAATCTACAACATGCGCTAGCTCCTCTTCTTTCGACATGTATATATATATATATATATATATATATATATATATATGGCTATTTTGGATTAACATTCATAATTAACTTTATATGTGTGTGGAAATAACATGTTCGATCAGTTCAACTTCTTGCATTCATTCCATGTCTAAAGTACTTTGGTTGGGGTTTCGTACCAGTTTCTAACTCTGAGATTGCTGTTGGTAATATCTCGAGTTTAGGAAATAATAAGTCATATTTAGTTTTAAATAATATTTAGGAAAAAATTTCAACAATTATCCATAAGTTGAGACACTGTTCTCCATCAATTAGAAGTCAAAGATGATTTGTGTTGGTCTAAAAAGGCATCACCAATCACCCCCATCAATACAAAGCTAAATTACAAGTGATTACTTGGCAAATTAAAAGCAAAACTTTTATAGGACGTGAAATAAAGCATCATCATCATATGCGCTCAATGATATTGATTGATTTAATTAATTTTACGTGACAAATATTGATCACCGCCTCTTGAGTATAAGATATCTCTCATAATGTCACTTCAGCTTAAGATATGCACATGAATGATAAAATAACTTAAAAGAAGGGGCAAATTGTTCCTTTTGATTGTTTTTCTCCTTTATGGGGTATAGTGCTTAGTCAGTTTTTGGTCCCGCCATGTTGGATCATCAGAGTTTTTGTAACTGAACCCCTAAAACAATAGTAAACAACTAACGACCCCACCCCTACTACTCTATAGTATTCCTTTCCCACATATTAATAGTAGTTTATATTTTTATAAAATATTTTTCTCTTTTATTTTTTAATTATTAATTACTTGTTTAAAAATAAATCAGTAAAATTATAATACATTTTTTTACTGGTTTAAATATTCAATGTCATTTAAAATAAAATAACAGAATTAGAAACATTCTATCTCACTCTCCAATTTTAATTGAATTTAAATACTTTTAGATTTTGCATTGCTTAATTGTAATTCGCTCTAACTATTATTTATTATTTTTTTCACTATCTTAAAATTTTAAAAATACAATTTGCCAACAAGTTAATGTTAATCAATATAATATTACTTTTAAAGTATTGTAAAGTATGACCAACTTAACTAATGAATGCATGTGGATATATATATAATGATTGTGTAAAGGTTTTAATCTATAACCTAATGCGTAAAATTTTAACTCTTTGTCATTAGGTTGATCCCAGTAAATAATTAGGTATAAGAATAAGCTGTCTAAGGCCTCAAATGACAAAAATGTGCAATCAATGGAAATATTTTTTTAAAACAAAAGAGATTTTAATTCTCATTAAACAACAAAAAGTCACATTACTTAAATTTAATTAATTTGATTTATATATCTACTTATTTTTTTACATAGACATTTAATATGATTTGATCATTATACCACATTATCTCGTTAATTAATATGATGTATGTTTAAAACTGTTTTCCCTTCACAATACATATAATTAAATGTTTTGCCTTCACAATTATATTTGGACTTCACATTTTTTTAAATTAAATTATTAAAATCTAACAGTCGGCATTGAACTAATATTAAATTATTTTAAAATGTCGCTTATAAAAACTTTTTAAAAACTTTATAGATAACAATAAGGGTTAAATGTGGTGGTAAGCAAGTACATTCTTATCAAGAGGTCTGAACCAGGAATATGACAATTGTCGGAAGCAATTCGCAGTAAATAATTCTCTTTTAATTTGAAAAGAAAGTGAGATAACTCTATCAATAATGAGAAAAATCATGTTTTTTTTTATTCACATACACATTATATCGATTGTTGATTACTTCATTATTTATTGAAATTCCTTAAATTTTCCTTTAAAGAAATAAACATTTTAGATGAGTCAAATCTAGTGACCTCTTAGTCTTGACCGTGGTTAATGAGTTAGTCTTACATACTTTAAATAATGGAAATTTCTGAATCTAAGACAAAAAGAATATTAGCCCTAGCTAGAAATAAAAGGCTAATTAAGGATTAAAAAAAGGTTGGACTGCGTGAAAAAAGAATGGTAGAGAATGTGTATGCGTGTGAAAGATAATTGGAGGGTTGAGTATAAACTTTGTTTGTTATAGTTTCTATGTGTTAAGGAGAAATATATCAAATAAAAATGCAGATACGATGGTTTTGGGTGACAATAGTTAATAGAGATGAAAAAACTGTAAACCCTGCTCTGTATTGGGCAAGCTGCGCAGATAGAAATGAATGGTTCTATGCAACTCAAGATGTAACAAAACGTCTTTGCGGTTTATTATGTGTAATTAAAGACACTTTACACTTTGTAAATGCAATAACACCGTTTTTATATATATATATATATATATATATATATATATACTATCTAATTTTGAATTTTTTATGTATGGTCAGATAGTTGATTTTTGTAATAATTAGATTCAAAATTATATTTAAAATAATTTTCAATTAGTTGACGATGTATGTGTTTTTGGGTGAGTGATCTGGCAAAAAAAAGTTTGGTACCAAGATAATAAATTGATAATACTCACGCTACTCTTTTAAAAAAAATAATAAAATTTGAATGTAGATCTTTCACAGTTTGCATGTATGCGTTAAATTATGTTTTAAGAACCAATAAATAAATCCTTGATCAATATTGAAATTGGTCTCATTTGAGTTTGAGTATTGTGAGGGAAGACTCCATCAAAGTAGTCAATTTTTTTAATAAAATTTAATTATAAAAAAATTAATAGATATTTTGTACCAATAATATGATAAAAAAATTTATAATTTTTTAGAATCTTAAATAATTGGTCTACTTAGTGATAAAAGATTAAAAAAAACACAAAAGTAAGCTACAATCTTTGAAAAAGAATATCCACCGAAAAAAAAAATCTTTGAAAAAGAATAGCTAAACATGTTCAATGAATATGTTAGGCTATAGTACTGGTATATATTACAACAGTCACTGACAAAATCTGACTTCAAGAGTGTTAGCTAGTAGCGAGCACGTTTTGTATCCTATACAGCTTTTAAATTAAATTAAATGCAATATTATGGGTGATCGTAAAAAGCCACTGAAGCACATAAACCAAAACTGATTACCAAGACATTTTCAAAAAGAACAGTCGCATAAGCCTTAGAAGCATTGAACGGGTGGACACAGCAGAGCCTTGAACGATAGTATATAGTTAACTAATACATTCAATGCTATGTAGTAACTATATTATACTATAGGATGCTACTATATAGTATTTAAATTTTTGTAAGCTGATCCACAGCTGTCTCTTGTGTGTCAAGTAATTCTTTTAATAGTTATGGAATCACTAACTTATACACTATAAGGGGATAGAAAGAAGAAATAGCTAGCATTCTACATGTTCCTTGTACATATAAGAACATCAGAAAAGTTAAATTCCATGGACAATATATTATTGGTATAGCAGAGGCCAGAGGGGAGAACATGGCACTGGGGACAATAAGGAGGAGGAGGAACAAGACAAACTTAACTAGGCATATAAAATTTATAAATATGTGTGTGCCTGTGAGATACTTAGTATAGTAGTACTAATAATTAAATTAATTAATGCGTGTGCTGATGTGCATGTTTCAGTGAAAAAAGTACAAATATTAAACGTTAAACACTTGCAACTAATTAACACCCATTTGAAATGCACCAATTAAAGGCTAACAAAAAATCTGTGTCGCACTGTGTGTGTGAAGAAAGAGAGATGAGTCAAAAAAGGAGGACTAGTTGGGTGTGAGAATTAATGGAGTGGTTCTAGAAAAAGCTGGTGCATAAGCAGCTAAGCCAGGCCTGGATTTGGGTTATGTAGAAATTGGCAAAGGATTAAGAAGGAAAAGAGAAAAGCAGGGATTAAAAATGGTAAGAGATGAGCTTTATCGTGTAGAGTGTTGGAAGGAACAAGTGTGGGAATCCTGGTGTCAGATTTTATTGGACCCTCTTTTCCCTCCTTGGTTTTGTGCACTCATCAGTACTGCCTCTTGCTGCAGTTGCAGTGTGTTGTGTTGTTATGCTTATGCTGCCTCACTATAATACCCTCTCTCTTTCTGTTTGTATGCAAGTGTCTCTCACGGTTAGATTCTACTCCATCACTTCATTCCTTCAAATTGTGCAACCCCTTTACATCATTATTTTATTACTATATTATACACTAGTAGTACTTAATTATTAAGATAATAATATAACATGTCTTATTTTCACTTAATTAATTCAATTTTTCCTTTATTTTTTGTAATCTAGCTAACTATATTCAGTTTGGATTGGACACCTTATAACTTCCCACACATAACAGTATATAATGTTATTTTATTGTGAAGACAAGTTTGAATTGAAGTTGATTATTTGTCGGGAGTGTGTAACTATATAGTGCCATTTTAGCATATATGTGACCCCCTCTTTATTTTATGTTAAAGAACAGTGTCTCTACTGCTTCTATAAGCTAATGCCTCGAATAGCACGCAAACTCTTTCAATAACACAGCTATTGGTTTTGGTATGTGGATGGTGAGAGTACTGGAGACAAGCATGTGCTGTGCAGCTAACACTCTCACCCAGGCATGTAGAGAGATAGAGTGCAATAATGGGTTTACTAGTTAAGAAGGGCTTGTGTTTGTGTTGTTGGTGATTAGTTCTTGGTTTTAACACAAGCAAACACGCATGTTATAGTTATACTCCTATATTGTTTGTTCCCTTCCCATAACGGCATATATCATCCTTTTTCCATTCTTTTGCTCCCCTTTTGAGGAGAAAGGAAATGTTGGTTTGGTAACATATATTATTATTCCGCCGTTTATTTTTTTTTTTTCTTTTTTCAGCTGCATCAAAACAAGACATTCAAACACTGATAAGTTAAATATCTTTCTGATGTGGTGCATACTAGCTAATAGGTTTTTGTCATATGTCATACACGTGAAAATGTTTCACAACATTTTATTTTATTTTTTTATTTATTGTCTGTGTGTATGATACAGCTAGCTCACTAGTTGTACAAAATATAAATTTCGGAAGTTTTAATGTGGTGGTACCCCGGGATTTTCAGACTTTGGCTGGCAAATTATTTAAGACCTATATTGTATACTCTTGAAGAATTTAAAGAGAAGTTCTTATATTATGTATATACTCTTATGATCCCATGACATATTTTAAGGTTATTTTGATTAATTTACGTTGACCTTCACTTAACATTACTTCACCGGACACAAGAAAATTCAAACTTACAACAAGTTTAATCTTGTTTTACACAAACTAATCCTGACAAAGTATTATTAATTTATTATTGTAGGTTATTACTGGAATACCTTTGTTCCTGATTTTCTCATTGATTGTGACTTATTCTATTATGAGAAAGTTAGAGAGTATAGGAGTATGTAAAAGGCTACATGAGTTTGAAGCTTGACAAGGACTTTGATAGGCTATGGTGTGTGATCTTTTGTTTGTGTTGATTCAAATCAGGTTTTCTGAAAAATGAGTAATGAGTGATTATGCAAGCTCTGCATCCTTTTCCTTAGTGGTAAATTGTAAACCACGGGAAGTTTGTCATCCACAAAAGAGACTAAAAAAAGGGCAAGGTAATGAGCTGTATCACCCTTCTGTTATATTTTATTTGATAATTGCGTAAAAAATAGGCATTCAAAAAAAGCTATTGGTTAGTGTACTCAAATTTTATTTTATTTTAAAAAAATCTTATCATCACTTAATTGTGAATAATAAACATTTAGGCATGTCATGTTTTGTTACTAATCATAATGAGGTAACACAATTAAGTGAGATTGTCTTCCCATTATTGTACATAACGGCCCAATAACAAAGACGTTAATAGACTCAACAACTTTTTAAATAAATTTTGATACTATTTTATAATTTGCATTTAAGTAATTTAATTTTAAAAAACTAGCTAGTTCAATAAAGTGAAGATTATTTTTTATGCACTGATTTAATCATAACATGAGAGATCTCCAGCATGACATATCTGCAAGTATGTCACATTAATAAGTGCTAATATGAATCAAGTTTATAAATTTTAGAATACTTTGAGAAGTAAAATAGTAAAAAAAATAGAAAAGTAAAATTAATTTGAACTATATTTTTTTATCATCATGATATTAATATAAAATATTTATTAACTTTATCAATAATTAATTTCTACTGCAAGATTTGATGAACAAACTTCAATATAGTCTTTCCTAATAATGTGTTTTTTAATCACAATACTTAAATTAAGGCTTTGCTTAAAAGATATGAATCCATACATTTTTTGAGCAATGACATGTTAACTAGTCAATTTTAATTATATTTATGGACGCTAAAAAATATTATCATAATTAATCCCATGATAATTAGATGATAGTATTTATCGACCTTTTAATTTGCGGAGGCAAAATGCATAAACTGATGATATTTTACACTCCATACGTTTTCTTCGATGATATATCCCAGCCAAGGTGGGGTTATGGTGCTTCAATTCTAAATGGAGGATATATCTACTTACTAAGGTTTTGAAGGATGGGTGGCTACCTCTTAAAATACATGGTGTTTAATTTCAAGTTTGTCTTTCTGGTATATATGCACACAGCTGCTACAGTCTTAACATGAAACACCAATGGCTATGTAAGGTCACATTAATTAATTGACTCTATATTTATTAGTGTAGCTCAAATTAAAGTCCATATATATACATGAATTTGAGGCAAATAAAAAGAAACCGGTAATTACCATAAATATATGGGGGACTCAAAGGGCTTTTTTATCAAAAGGGTATATTTTTATTTATTATTATTTGGGGTAAATTTCAAATAAATTATTAAAAGGGGTTAATTTATAATATGAATTTATGTGTAATGGTGACAATAGTAACAAAAATTACTACTTCTAATTTAAAAGTCATAACATTTATTATAATTTATTTACTTTTTTAATAATTTATTTAAAATCTATCTTCAAATGATAATATAAAAAAAAATACATCCTTATGATAAAAAAGCCGACTCAGAGAATATGTGGAAACTGAGTTCTGAGAAGTAGTAATTAATATCTACGGAAGGAATTATGAATCATCTTCTGCAAAAAGTTGCTGCTACAGGCCGGAACGAAAATTCAATTCGTCTATAATTCATATATGGTATTGTTAGGTGCACGCGCACAGAAAACCTTGCAGCTCATGCCATGCCATGAATTGGCCAAACATACAACTCAAAGTAATTGCGGTTCAGGATCACCCCAAGTTAACCCTCATATAATTAAGGATAAATAGTTATTTTTATTTTTGAATGTATAAAATATTGAGATATCTATTTTTAAAAAATAAAAATTTAAAATTTTATTCTTAAAAATAAAAAAAAATATGATAAATATATCTCTCTATTAACTTTCGTCTATTATCATTAATACTTATGAACGAATTTATCAATATATTACACATTCAGGAATGAATTTATCAATTTTTTATCCAAAACATAATTTAATCTTTATATTCTCTCTTTTTTAATCATTGCAAGCATAACATTATAATAAATATTTAAAAATTAGAAAAATAAGCATAAGTTAAAACAAATATAATAATAAGTATAATATTGATTAATAAACATAATTTATTTATTACTCTGAAATTTTTATTATAATAATATTAGGTAATGATAAAATCAAGTTAGGTCTCATTTTTTTGTAAGAATTAACTTAATGATTATGTATTTTTGTCTGAATCTCATATTTTAGGTAAAGTATTTTCACATTAGAAATTTTAAAGTAAAAATATGAGATAATATCTTACCCAAAATATAAGGTTCAAACAAATTAATATACATAGTCATTAAATTAATTCTTAAAAAAATGAGACCCAACTTTATTTTGTTGTTATCTAATGTTGTTACAATGTAAATTTTAGAACAATATACAAATTATGCTTATTAATCAATATTATACTTATTATTATGTTTGTTTTAACTTATACTTGTTTTCTTAATTTTTAAGTGTTCATTATAATTTTATGCTTGTAATAATTAGAAAAGGAAGAATATGAAGATTATATTATATTTTGGATAGAGAGCTGACAAATTCGTCTCTGAATATTAACAGTAATGGACGAAAGTTAATGAAAGGATAAATTTGTCACATTTTTTCACTAGGGACAAAAATTTAAATTTTCATCTTTATGAAATAAATTTATCAGTGTTTTACACATTCATAGACAAAAATAACTATTTATACTTAACTACTTTCACTTTTCAAGTTTTTTTTCCTAGTGCACGGGACTTGAATCGGGTCCCTCCCTTGTGGGCTTTGTCATAACTCATTAATTAAGTCATAACACAATTACCATAGGAATCAAAACGTCCATTTTTCAAGTTTAATTTGGTAGTACGTCATAAAAGTAGAGATAATAATAATAATAATAATAATAATAATAATAATAATAATAATAATAATAATAATAATAATAATAATAATAATAATAACTTAACAGCTTATGAGCTTTCTTATATTCTTTTATATTATTTTATTTGGTCAATATAATGATTCAATACTTATTTCGTTTTACTTTTACTTGTATGAAAGTAAAACACACACAGACATTTTAATTTTATTTATTTATACGAATCGAAATCAAAGGTATAACATTGGTCGATCAATTAAGATAAAACACCCTTGGAAAAATAAGTAAAAGAGGCAAATAATCACAAAATCAATAAAAATAAATTTTAAAAAGCAACTAAGTTATTATGGAATCATAAATTGTATAAGTAATTAAAGTGATATATAAATAGTGAATTATTCACTCAAAATATAAACTCCATTTTGAAAAACATTATTATATTAAAAATAATAATTATAAGTTTTAGGCTTATCCTCACTAGTATGAATTTTGTATAACAAAAATTGAATTAATAGTCGTGCATTCATTAATGATATATATATATATATATATATATATATAATTCTATTGAATATATATCATTAATGAATATATAAAAGAATTCTATTTATATATTCATTAATGATATGTATCAACAAAATTCTTTTTTATATATTCTTTATCAGACTATTAAGGACTCTATTAAATATTAATTAATAGAAATAAGCTATAATATTTATATTGAAAATTTTGTTTTCATTAAAAAAAAACACAAGTCTAATATTGATAAGGTAAGTTTTCACGTTTCTTTATATAAGCACAAAGCACCCCATTGAGATAGAAATTATCAGAATGAGCTCTTTCAATTTGTCTGTTTCAAACAAAAATATTGTATACATACAGTCATCATTATTATAACATAAAAAACGGATAATGTGGTTCTAACTTTTTAAGATCACACTAATGTCAAAAAACAAGAAAGGGGAAATTCTGCATGTGGTGGGAGCAACATATAAAGCTTTCCATTGGATTCAAAATCCCAAATGTCGAGAGGCCCAAGCACAGGAAAAAGAAACGTAATCATAATGATTCTTAATTATGGACCTTGTGCAAGCTAGCTTGATATATAACAAAAGCATTACTTAACCATAATCATGACATACCTGTAGAAGGCTCCACCTAAATCTACAAGAAGGTAGTTGTTAATAGTAATATTTGTGTAATTAATCATAATATGGAAGTGACAACTATTTTAGATCCCAGAAAATCCATTTTTAACAATTATTAGTCGCCAAAAAGTCGCATTTGAAGTCGCTACAAAATCACCATTTTTTTTTTGCAGTGATACTTTATTACAAATGATAGATGGGTGGAACTATACGTGGAAGGAGGTAGTAGAAGAGATCGAGAAAAACTAATAGATGTTAAAATGATATGATAATAGAAATTAAAAAGGAAGAAAAAATGAGATAAAATAAAGAAAACGTGTGAATATAATAATCCGTACCATAAAAACCAATTTAACATGTGTACGATCGATCAGTGTAACACGTTCATTGAACATATATAATATATATACGTCTAGTGAAATGTACGTGGAACGATGCGCCTTGAATTGAATTAAGTCTAGTCAATTGCAAGGTTGAGAGAAAAGAGATATAAAATTTGTTGGTTTGCAGTGTGATGTGCCCAAAGGGGAAGTGGTGGACATAGTTTGAACTTTGAAGCCAAATCCATCCCCAAGGAAAGGGCAAATTAAAGTACCATATGCATATGCCTATGCCTATATATGTCAAATTACTCTTTCTTTGTGTCGTGTAACATTCCTCTCACATTCTCATTTCTCTCTCTATATATGTCACACATTCTTTCTTCAATCATTGTTATGTTGAGGATAGATATATGAAAAGATAGAGGCCAAGAAAACTTAAGGTGGGGGATTCAGAGAGCGTGACATGCATGTGTGAAGAAATGAGAATGCGGGAATATAATTACATTTATCTACCTAGCTAGAGAGATGTACTTCATTATACTGATCGATCATGTATATAGATTAATTCTTTCTCTCTTCATAAATAAATTTGACTAATTTTTTTTGAAGGGTCACCAAGCACTAGTAGTTAAATAATAAATTACCGAAAATTAATAATTAACTATATGTATACATATTATTATAATATATTGTGCAAGTTTTTAAAATGACAAATAAATAAAAATAAAATATATTTTATTAAGAGCGTTAATCTTTGTTTTTTAAGACTTAAATCACTAATAATTATTACGTGATCAATTGTTCTAAATCTCGTGATAATTATTTTTAATTTCTACCGATAAAAAAAAGTCACTAATAAATAATTTTTTTTAGATATTTTGTTTTCAATCTTATTCATCTTTAACAACAAAGTATTTAGTTGGATTTTCTAATCATATGTACCAACTAAGATTTAATTATTGACCATGTATACAAAAAAAACGGAATTTATTAAAAAAAAGATAAAATTTACTTTAATAACTTTTATACAAGAGACTAGTTAGTCTCTTCTGATTAGTAGATACTCTCAGGATACCCTAATTTTTTTTTTTTCATTTAAGTGAAAAGATAAAGTAAGTTATTGGTGTTATTTGCATATGTCCGTAATAATTTAACAACATACTCTAATTATCTGACCAAATATTACATGGCAAAAAAGAATTGGAGAAAACTCAACTTATTATACAAACTTTTAAAAAAAATTCTCTAACCATTTGAACCAGTCATACAGGCTACAGCTGCTTCATTGAAAGACAACAGTTTCCTTCCTTCTTTTATCCTCCTCTAGCAATTAAAATCATTAACTGTAAGCATAAAAAAGGGTTAAATACGAAAAAATCATCCAAATATATAATCAGGTGCATTGTTAAATGGTAATCATGTACATTTCACGTTTTTCTTTATATTTTCTAGCGCAAAGATATTGGAATGGGATTTAGCAGGAGTATTGAAAATGCTTATTGCTTGATCATTGGTTGCATATACGGATATACCTAGCTAGCTAGCTCTTAGTAATGGAATTCATTAAAATATGTATTTCAATACCTAATAAATAGATTTGAAAAGAAACTAATTTCTTCTTTAAGGCCCCACTAAGTATATATCATTTCTTTTCTTGAATCTCATATTAAGAAATTTCTATGGGGGGTTTGCATTGCTTCGAATAAAGAGGCCACAGATCGATGAAATTACGTGCTGCAAAATAATAAGCAATGATAAGTTTTGTCTTCTTTGCTTAATAATGGCTACAACATTTTTACTATGTAATACTGTGCTTGGGAATCATATATATGCAAACAGTTCAACCAGGTTATTGTTTATTGGATATATGGATGGTATGTCTGTTAATGTATTATTTAATTTGTTGAGTACTTCTAGTACTCACAGCATCAATAATACATTGTTTTTCTTTGTAAAAAAATGAAAAGCAACTTCCTTTTGTTAGTACTGGCTAGTTTGGGGTCTAAAGATCATCTATGTGCATTAGTCAAGAATTTTCTTTTCATTCCAAAAATACAATAGATCCAAAGACTTGCATAACTTGTGTTCATAATTTTGGGGCGAACCATCCTATTATTATTATTTCGTTTGTTCCTTTACCATCCTAATTCAATATCCAACCTGAAACCTCAGAAAATAAAATTACATTACAGCCACAGGCCACTTTATCAATTGAGCAGAACCAAGCCCAAAACGCCAACAAAGCCCATCAGTCCTCAAAATATCTATACAAAGTACTAGTATGAGCTTATTTTAAAATAAGGGAAAATCTATATACACTTCCCTTCATTACTGATTCACTCCCTTTTATGATTTCCCCCCAAAATATCCTTAATTTGCACTTCCCTTTTTCTGCAATCCTCTGCTGTCACCCCAACATGCCACTCTTCCTTGCAAAACCTAAGCTTCATTGACCCCGCTGACACCTGCACCACTAGCTTGGACTCAATTTTTTTGCATAAAACCACAATGGATGGCAGCTAAATATCACGCACCAACCAAATACATTAATTAATTAATGTTGAGAGCAAGACTTCAAACTAGGTCCTAGACCACCTACGAAACAAACTAAACAGCAAGCAAAAAAGAAAAAAATGATTATGGAAGGTGTGCATAATTCCATAAATTTAATTTCCAAATTTCAATAGTCTCGTCATTTGCCCGAACAATTCCCTTAATCCCAATTTCTGAAATTCTTCCACATAGCTTTTACCTAGTTGGAGTCATTAGCTATCAGCCTGTCACCTCCCACCTCACCATTTCTAGATGGAGCAACAACAATTCCGCCAAACCAAAGTTGAAATAACTATTTTTCATTTAGTATCTATGCAGCAGGTCGGAGGAGGGGGTTTGGTCTTGGCAGAGAACGTTTACAATGAATTAAACATTTGTTGAAAAGGAAACAAGAAATACAAAAAGGGGAGTGCAAGTTCCAGGCTATTTTAGGAAAAATAGTTATAAAGGGGAGTGTATTAGTAACTTGAGGAGTGGAAAAGCAATTTCCTAAAATAAACAGTTGTGAAAACTTGTAGTGAGGCCCAACCCAATTCATAAAAAGTGCTAGATTCTACTTGCAACCCTGTTTTTTTCTTTCCACTCCCTTCTATGTTTTTATATTTTTTTCCCCTAAAAATTACTTTTATATTTAAAATTAACCACTGGTGGTGTTAGAAATTACCCAAAAAAAAATGTTCTTTGAATACTAGTGTATAATTATTCACTATTAATTAAAATAAGTTAAACTGTAGACGCAATTCATGAAAATTATAGTTTAAATCTGCACTAACTTTATTGCTGACGAAATTAAAATATATTTATGATTGAAGAAATCATAGTTTTATTGCTGCACTAACTTTATTCCCTCATACGCCTTAACAGATGAATCTTCTTCATCTTCATACATTTGCTGTTCGCAAGTAATGACTATGCTCACTCTCCTGATGTTACCGCTGATACTTGGAATCACTCCAAAATTGAAGAAACTTGGTATTATTCTATTAAGTTGCTGAAAGTACTATTTTGTTTGATGTGGGTAGTATTGGCAAAAAAACTAACATGATGAGCTACTGATAAATAAATAAAAAAGTCATGGTTTTGCATTTAGTTCCTTTCCTGTATTTGTAGGTTTCAAAAATGAAAAGTAGTCTTGTTCAGAGAATTCTGACCCTTGACATTGGTTTTAAGAAATTTGCCAATTTTGGATGAAAAATATTCCTTTTTCCCATTTAAGTTTGTCACCTTGTTCATTGTCAACCCGCATGTACAGATATTTGAAAGACTATTGTGGACTAAATACCTCAGAATCAACTAGCTATACCAGTTTACAGTTTAATCAGCTTATCAATGAAGCTTTATACACAAGGTACATAAGAATTAATATATAAAAAGTATGAGTAGGGAGATCAAGCAAAGTGCTCAGGCCCCACGAACAAAATGATTCTGCGAAATAGATATATACAAGTTAATGTTTATGTCACATACATTTAACAGCCTCATTTGTGGGCATGAACTAGTAAAGTAAAGGTTATGGAAGAAATTTGTATATAAAATATAAATATACGCTACTTTTGATGATTATACATGGAAAAACATTTATAATCTCTATGATCACCAAATGTTTGATATTTTCTCTTTTTGTACAGTTAAAAATGTTTGATATTTTCATTGATCGAGCTCTAAGATACTTTTATGATTGTTCTTTTTGCTGGCATGGCAAAGGCTAGTAGAAAATGATTGGTATACAGGCAAAGACAATTCAAGTCAATAAAAATGACAGTTGAGTGACAGTAATTATCACAAAAGTGGATCTAACATTATTTACGATGACCTATTTATAAGGATATTTTAGACTCTCAATGCAACTTGGAGATTATGAATCTTATTCGATCAATTAGCATTTTATGACCCCAAAACTCTTGGAGAACATTGTGAAAGTCATTATCAGGAATATGATGCCAATAGCATCTCAATCCAAGGGTAAGCTGCATAAGTGACTATTGTCATTACTTGTAGCTCTCTTAATTTGTATCCTCTTTGGGTATCTTGCTGTTGCTGGCTTCTATTTAGTCCTTTACTTATAGAAAAAAAAAAAAAACAATGTTTACCTCAATTTGGAGCCAATGATCGAAGATGAAGATAAAAAGAAGAAAAAAAACAAATAAATGAACGGAAGAGAAAATAAATATATAATACACCACTTTCATTGAATTGCAAGTTTCAAACTTCTCCTTTGATCCTGCAACGTCTTATTACTGCTTTCACCTTTCTCCGTGCTTCTCTCAATTTGGTCCATCTCATCCATGGAAGTCTCAAAAACCCAAATATAGATTTTTTTTCCCCATGCGCAAGGCGTGTGTTAACTAGTCAAAGTCAAAGTAGACCAAAAACCTAATTAACTACATCATAAGCTTGAAAAATGGAATGAATTTCACGAAGATATAACGTGTTTAAAGTAATTCCCTCCCTAATAATAATAATAATAATATATCATACTCTTAAATAAAATAAAAAGTAAGTCATAGAATAAAATAACCTAAATTATTGTAAAGTACAATCGAAATATTTTTAGAGACTTCTTAATATACCATGATTCATAGTCCACTAAAAAAAACCTTGGTAGCAAGAATAAAATAACAGCCGATCGAAGTGAAAATCAATGTCAGCATCACAATTTTAATTTTTTGGACATATGTCAGTATCACATTTAAACAAAGTAAAATTTGTGATATTGAAATAAAATCAAATAGTATTGTGGTAATTAAAAGAACAAATAAATAAAAGTTTGATTTGAAGTGTTTGTTGGCTAGTCCACAGTGTCAGTTATTTTGTGATCATCTATCGTGTATCGTATCCCAACTTTACCCCACAACCACACATACACACACAAACACTATTCTCTTCTCTTCTCTCCTTCACTTACATTCACTTCAACTTCAACGCCTCCTTTTCAGTCTCTTCCCGCCCATCATGGCGACGGTGCTAGCACCGCCACCGTCGCTCACCGTGCGCGCTTCCTCGAGCCGCCGGCATAGCAAGAAGAAGCAGCAGCAGAAGCGAGCATGGGGAGACTTCAGCCACTTCGCACAAGTGGTTCGCAAGGACGTGGAATTCCTCAAGAGAGGAATTGATAACGGTGTTGCCTGGGCCAATGAGACCTTCCGCATTCCCGAGGTTGTCAAGAAAATCGACGACGTCGTTTGGCTCCGCAATCTCGAAGACCCTACCTCTCCTCCTCTTCCTTCTCCTTCCTGGCCCCAACCTTGTTACCCAGGTTTCCCTCTACAACCCTAATTCCATCTCAATTTTGCTATATCAGAATTCCTATTGTGAATTATAGTAGTTTTAAGTGATCTAAGTGCTCTAAGATGCAGGGCTAACTGGAGTGGATTTGCTCATGTATGATCTCAAGGCTTTGGAAGCATATGCTTCTTACTTCTACTATTTCTCTAAGCTTTGGACCAGGCCGCTCCCTCAAGATTATGATCCTCAGCAAGTTGCTCAGTATTTTAATGTTCGGCCTCATCTGGTCACCCTTCGTGTTCTTGAGGTACTTGTTTTGTTTCACCATTTCAATACAAACCTGCAGTCAGAAATTCTGTCTACCACCCTTCCATTTTCATTCATTTCATTAACCATTAGGTTAAATTGTGAATATTTACTTGAACTGTAATATGTCAAAATATTTTTTTGTCTAGTTTTCCTTTCGGATTGACTCACTACGGCCTAAGGTTTAGGAAGGTTTCTGGGTCCAATTGTCTCATGCAAGCAATAGCTGTTCTTGTTCCTTTATTTTCTTTGTTCCATCATAGGACAAGATACCCTTTATAATGACTTTGACAATACTCCTCCCTTTAGCTAATCTTTTAGGTTTAGTTTGATACTGTCCATTCTCAATTCTAATTAATGACATTAGAGTCTATCCTTGCGTTGATGTTTGGCCACATGGAGCTGTCCAATCCTATAAGTTTCATGGTCCAAATATCTAGTCCTGCGTGTGAACTTGGTGTGTTATAATCCTGCATTGGTTGGATATATAGGCAAAGCTTCCCTAACAATGACTTTGACAATCCTTTCCTTATGAGCTAGCTTTTGGGATTAAATTGGACAATAGTAGACCGTACACACACACACAAAAATCAATTTACTTTGATGTGGTTTACATCCGTTCTTACATCATCAATAACTTTATGTGAAATGTGATTTTTATCAATCTAATAATTGAATTATAATTATATTTTACTTAAATTATTTGTGTCAAATCTTGTAAAATTTGGACAACAATAAAAAGGTAATCAACTAGTTCCTAATTTCATGTTTTAAAAGTATATATTGTGTCAATTTTGATGTGCATGAATTAGGTATCGAATAATTTTGGATTAATCTAAAATTTTGCAGATATATACTCCCACCATCCCAAAATAAGTGTCGAATCTGGAGAAAAATTGTCCCAAAATAAGTGTCGTATTTTCAATGTAATATTAATTGCTCTTTTCCACTAATACCCCTAATAATTGTCATTTTAGTTTTTGAATCTAATATTAATACTACTCTCTTTCATCTATTTAATAAGATTAGTTTTGTAAAACTACTACTCTCTTTCATCTATTTAATAAGATTAGTTTGTAAAACTTCTACTCTCTTTCATCTATTTATTAGCTTTTCTTGGTCTGTGTAAACCAACCTAGGATGACACTTATTTTCGGACAGAAGGGAGTATGATAGAAACTTTTAATTCAATAGTGGTTTTTTGATATATCCAGTAAAAAATTATTTAATGGTGTAAAAGTGAGTGTAAGTGTTTAACTCACTTTGGTGTAAACTATTTCCTCCTTCACATATACACATATTCCAATGGGTCTGAAATAGGTTTCAAGATGCATTCTTCACTCTTTCTTGAAGTGTATCCTTATTGAGTTATATTTCATTCTGGAAGGTACTTTTCTCCTTTGCCACTGCTATGATCAGTATTCGAACTTCAGGATTTAGGAAGTTTCTATGGCTAATTTCTGAAGAGGATGTGGATGATACATCATCTCAGTATAATTTTGGAATGGTGTTAAAGGAAACATTGCTTAATCTTGGCCCTACCTTTATAAAAGGTGAGGAATTGAATCTATTTGACATCTTAATATGATTGTTAAAATAAATTCTTATTCATCATTTAATTATCTCGCTTTTGATGACTTTTGTAATTCCTATTGCTTTAAAAAAAATTGTTGAGGCTTTCATTTCTCTCATGCATTCACAAGATTATAATATCCTTGTTACATTCATTTGATTGCTGATGCAGTTGGTCAGTCCCTTTCCACAAGGCCAGATATCATTGGTGTTGAGATGTCCAAGGTTAGATTGAAAACTGTCTTTATTGCCATTTATTTACCGTCAAACATTTCTTTCCCTTGATGAATTTGGAAAGATAGGGCAAATTATTGGTTATTGGCAGCAATACCATCTTGTTTTTTATGATAATATGTGGTTCTATAATTTGTAAAATTTATTTGTGACCGCACTTTTTTTTTTAATTGAATATGTAATTTAGCAGCAACACTAATTTGCATATAAAGGTGTTTTTTTTTCTCTTCATGTGCCTTCTATCTCTGTTTGTTTAGATGAAACTTCTGACAAAATATACTGTAACTGTAAGTTATAAAATTTCATCTGAACTCTTTGAATAACATTGTGCCTTTCTATCATGATTTTAATGCTACTAACATAATGATCGGATTGGCAATACGTGTATATATATTCAGTTGTGTTCTTCTTGCAGGCATTGTCAGAATTGCATGATCAAATCCCTCCTTTTCCCAGGACTGATGCTATGAAGATTATGGAGGAAGAATTTGGTTGTCCTCTGGAATCATTCTTTAGTTACATTTCTGAGGAACCTATAGCTGCTGCATCATTTGGTCAGGTACCTTTTGCTATGACAAGGGAGTCCATTTATAGTTAATTATTATGCTGAGAGTTGGATGCTTTTATTTGGAACTTGGAAGCGTTGATGTGATGATATATCTTGCTCATTTTATGTTTCTGTATTTTCTAGGTTTACTTTGCCCGTACTACTGATGGTAATAATGTTGCTGTTAAAGTTCAGCGTCCTAATTTGCATCATGTGGTGGTGCGGGATATCTACATCCTTCGCCTTGGGGTTTGTATTTACTATTAATCTCTAGTAGTATTTTAATTTTTACTTGTATTACTCTACCCTGCATGAAATTCTAAAATGAGTGTTTAAATTATCCATTTCAGTTGGGGCTGCTGCAAAAGATTGCCAAGAGAAAGAGTGACCCTCGCCTATATGCTGATGAACTAGGGAAAGGTTTTGTCGGTGAATTGGATTACACTTTAGAGGCTGCAAATGCTTCAAAGTTTCTGGTAATAAAAAGATGGCATATCAATTGGAGCTTTATTATGTTTACACTTTACATATTGATGAATTCTAGAAATGCACAATTTAGAGCATTGATGAAATCTTTTATCAGGTTTTAACCTTTAATGTGAAGCTAGCTTGAATTGGTTTCTGACAAAAATCACAAAACAGCAGTAAATGTTTTGCTCTTTGAATTGATATTTATTGCTGAATGCAGGAAGTTCACTCTTCCTTTACTTTCATGAATGTGCCAAAAGTATTTCCACATTTAACTCGAAAGAGAGTTCTGACCATGGAGTGGATGGTTGGTGAAAGTCCAACAGATTTGCTCTCTGTGACTGCTGGAAACTCTGTTGGAAATGTCTCTGAATATTCTGAAAGGCAGAAATTAGATGCAAAAAGGCGTCTTCTTGATCTGGTATGTAAACAAAAATGCAATTATCCATTTAGGTAGTGGTAAAATTTCTTCATCAATCCTCCGTTTAGCTTATTTGACCATTATGACTCAACTGAAATTTTCTCATCAATTAAGAATGATTGATTCTACTAAAACCTTGCTTTGTTCGATGTCCAACTGAGTGTTTCACTATATTGAAATAGTCACATTCAATTAATTTTTCACTTCTTTTACTTATTGATTAACTCAGGTCAGCAAAGGCGTTGAATCAACATTGGTGCAACTTCTTGAAACAGGCTTATTACATGCTGATCCTCATCCTGGTAACTTGCGTTACACTTCCTCAGGACAAATAGGGTATTTCTTTTTCCTTCCCTATTCATTCTGAATAAATTATGGTTTCCCTTCATCACAAAAATCTAAAAGATTTTTTTTACTTCTTTGTATGTGTGACAGGTTTCTGGATTTTGGTTTGCTCTGTCAAATGGAAAAAAGGCATCAGTTTGCTATGCTGGCTTCAATTATTCATATAGTAAATGGTGACTGGGCATCCCTTGTCCGTGCTCTGGTTGATATGGATGTTGTGAGGCCAGGGACAAATATCAGACTTGTTACCCTGGTATAGTACTTGTATCTCAGGATTTAATCATCTTGCCACTGAATATTTAAATCAAATAAGAACAGCATTCTCATATACCCGGGTTTTTGTTATTCTGAAACTTATGTTCACACTATGACTTTCTGAATGTATATTAAATTTTCAGGAACTGGAACAAGCCTTGGGAGAAGTAGAATTTAAAGAAGGAATTCCTGATGTGAAGTTTAGCAGGGTGAGAGTCATCTTTAAGAAGAATAGTAATTGAATTATATGTGTCAGATGACTGTGCATCATCCACTATCTGAAGCTAACCATAAATGAAAAGAAAATTACACCTCTAAAACTAAAATGACTATGAGCAATGTCCAAAGTATGTGCAGTATCAGAAATTAACCACGCATACTTAGTTTTCTATATTTACTATTATTTTTTGCTTTTGTAAACTTCCTGAGTTACTGAATTTTTGATGAATTTTTCTCAAGGTTCTGGGAAAGATTTGGACTGTAGCACTCAAGCATCATTTCCGCATGCCACCATATTATACACTTGTCTTGCGATCCCTAGCTTCATTGGAAGGTAAACTTTCAATACCACATGTAGATTACTTCTTGGTTGCTCATTTATTGTCATACTAATAAATTTTGCTTCTATTCACTATGAATATTTATGCTATACTTCTCACCCACCCACCCACCCACCCACATTCGCCTTTTGGACCTGAAGTGTGAATAATGCACAAGTTCACCTACCTTGTGCTAAAATTCAACTATTTATTAGAAGCATGGGATCAACAAGGATTGAACTCTAAACCAATTAGTCAGAGACTTCGATACCAATACCATGTCATGAACCAACATTTCCAAAAGTTTAAGCTGTAATGTAAAGATACATGAATGGTTCCTTGCTATATTTCTAATCATATTGAATTTCTAATATTTCCTTTACATTATCTTTTAACTCATCTTAATTTGAAACAATTTCAGGTTTGGCTATAGCTGCAAATACAAATTTCAAGACTTTTGAAGCTGCATATCCTTATGTTGTTCGGAAACTTCTCACAGAGAACTCAGCTGCAACAAGGAATATATTGCATTCGGTATTACAAGACCTTGAACAATGAGTTTTGTGCCAATAGTACGAAGAGCTGTAACATAAAACATCTCATCATGTGTTTGTTGTTATTTGCTGATGTTACAGCATAGAGAATATATTCTGAGCACTTTTCTTTGAGAAAAAATGAAAAGAAATTTAATATGTTTTTATATATTAATCCTGTTCAAACTTTAGCCACACATTTTTTTTAACATTTCTTGTCAAATCAATCATTATAGTTTTGCATATTTCATCTATGTGAACTGCTAGATATGATCTCTATGGTACTGATGGCTGTTATGAATGTGTACTCAATACAGTTTCTTCTTAATATATCCTAGACATTATTCATTTTTTCTCTAAACTCTGTTTTCTCCTGTTAAGGTGCTTCTAAACCGAAGGAAGGAGTTCCAGTGGCAAAGACTTTCCCTGTTCTTGAGGGTAGGGGCGACCAGGTATGTCACAGTGACATCCCAGGGAGTATGCTCTCTGGAAAGTAGCTGTTTTTTCTAATCTATATTTTATATTTTTTTAATGCTTAGTTTCTGACCTAATATTTATATTTTTTCTACGATCTATCTACTTTTTATTTTCAGTTTAATCTACAAACTATGTAGTAAACAGAAAGGCCTCTTTGATTGAAAAGATTGAAATGAAAAATGCCAATTGCTATCTAATTCAAATTAAACACACAGTGGTATGCACTTGAAGCTCTTTTGTGGTGACTCTTAGAAATCTACTCAAGAGCTGGTTATTGCTATTAGTGGTGTTGCTCTAATGTTCTCCTACCCATTCCTTTAAGCCATTATATTATTCAAAATAACCATTCCAATTGGTCATTTTCTGTAAATATTTTTAACATGAGTTTCTTATTTGAAATTATCCCAAAATTTGTCCAAGTCTCCTAACCAAATTCTTTGACAGTCCTACACCATCAAAATACAGTGTTCTTAACCCTCTAGGTCCTGTACTGTTGATATTGCTACTCGTCTCAAAGGCATCTTCACTAACTTGCAATCATGTTGAACTTCATTATCAAACATAACGCAAAGGATCAAATTTCTATTGCACCAAAATACACTAAAAGTTTTACAGTGCCATTTTTATACATTTGTTATTTTATCGTGAAAGCTCCCTTTTCTACAAATACTGACCCTCTACAGGTAAATCTGTAAACCTGGTGCCTAATAACTGTCTACTTCACTTTTGTCATGCACTCAAACTGATCTTCGTGCAAGAGATATATGCCTTAGGCTGGCCTGTTTTAGTTAATCCACTATTACTTAATAAATTGTTGTTTTTTTTACTGTTGTGAATGTAGTGTCTCATACTTTTGATATCTTGCCAGGAAAGCCTTGCGACTAGTAGCATCAAATAGTGAGACTTCCCTTGATCATTCAACAAGTAAGGCCACTGATACAATTGATGTTGCATATTTGGTTTTGAGGCTTTTACCATCCAAAGATGGTGTTGCTATCAGAAGACTTCTGATGACTGCTGTGAGTTCCTCTAAGCTGTCTATCTTGCTTCTTTTATGTACTTAAATATTCTGTCAGAAGACTTCACCATTCCTATCTTATTTTTCTATATTGGTTGTTTATGTTCTAGTGCTCCTCCATACCTAGCAATAGATATATGGTTAGTATATTTGCCATACGTGGTTGTAAATGATGAATTGCTGATTTTGTGGGAATGAGGTTACCAAATTCTCTTGTAGGCTGGCTTTGATTTTCTTTTTGTGTGTGTATGGATTAAATTAGTTCCAGTTTATTGTCATTGCATTAAACACAGCTTACTAGGTTGCCCAAGCTTCTAGTGGGTTCATTATCAATAACTTTTAATTGTACCAAATAAAATATTCATTATACTGAGTCTTGCATTATTAGTTGGAGTGTTTGATTACTGCACTGCAGTGTATTATTAGTGGGCAGGGAAAACTGAATATGCTTGTTTGAAGATTTTCTTTGGTTGACCGAAATAGTTATGTGATGTATGAAACTTACTTTTCATTGAATGAACAGGATGGAGCTTCATTAATCAAAGCAATGGTCTCGAAGGAGGGGAAGTTTTTCCGTGAACAACTCTGCAAGATCATAGTTGACATACTGTACCAATGGATGATTAAATTATTTGGACAAGGAATTACAGTTACTCAGTATTCCCGGGTGGTATTGGCTAACGGACCTAGCAGCAAAGAATCGGGTGTATCCCCTAGATTATCTTTGCCTACATATGATTACAATTCCATCTTTAGAGATCGGCGACTTCGGGTGATATTCTCTAATGTTCTAAAATCTGCGAGTAGGGATAAAATATTGATGCTGCGGTTCTCCTGGGCTTCCCTTCTAATAATTATTACAGCTTCAACTTTGGCTTGCCACCAGCTTGTTGTGTCTCTGTCTGAAGCTTACTTGAGTAAAATATTTGATGCTCCAAAGAGATACGCAGTCAGTGCATGAAATTATTCAGTTTTGTCAGCAGAAAGTGAGCATTCTTATCCAACAATTTTCAAAAAAAAAAAAAAAAAAAGAGGATGAGAAACAAAGGTTTATTTCTATGGATGACAACGATGTGAAAGTTCGTTGTTTACTGCTAACAAAAGCAATTGTATTTGTAGCTTAAGTTGGGTATTTTAGATTTGGAGCAAATTTGGTGTCGGGCCGGTGAGATATAGGCATAGGATTGCAATGTCTTAGTTACGGTTTATATATGGGGAAACTCGGTACGCTGTACTGATGCTGCTATCAATATCTAGATACCCTACATGTACAGTTTCATGTAAAGTGTTAAATTTTTTTATATAAGAATAAAAATATCTTTTGGTTACTAATCTTCTTTGTTTCAGTCGTCAGTACATATAGTTACTGGCACTTAATAGTTATTTTTTTGTTATTTCCATTTGGTTGCTAATCAGTCTCCGGTCGATAATTAAGACACTTATTTTAGTTATTCCCTATGTGAAGAATTGATGATAGGGCGAGATGGTAGATGCATCGGATGTTTCTACTTTGCTTATTTAAAGTGTTGTTGTGAATGTTATTTTTTATAGCTACTGGGTAAATGCCTTTTTTTTTCTGGCGAAATGGACAATTGTAGTATTTGGTATGTGTTTAGGTCAAATAGAATTTAATTTTGCTCAAGTAAGCTTCAGACAGAGACACAACAAGCCGATGGCAAGCCAAAGTTGAAGCTCAAGAGATTTATTTACTGTAAAATAAATTGTTGTGTTTACAGATTTAATTTTGGATCTTGTAGACTTTATAAAATAAATTTTGGATAAAATGAGTTTAAAGTGAGATAATTTATTTTGGATAATTTATTTTTTATCAAGAGATTTAATGTGAAAATTTAAATCTAATGAAAAAGTCTTTTTTTCTTCTTCTCAAATGTGTTAAGAGTAAAATTAACTCTATCTTTACTAAACAATATTTTGTTCATAAAATTTTATTAACAACAATCTTCAAACTAATAATTAATCCTCAAATGTGATCAATCACATTTTTACTATTCACAATATTCGAATTCAAGACATTATTTAAGATGATCAAGTTCAATACCAATCAAACCAACGACTTGTTACTATTAGAGTGATAGTTTGAATTGTTATCTTACATTTTTTATAATTGATATATTACATGTGGAGTCTATTGTTATCTTATATTTTTTATAATTGATATATTACATGCGGAGTCTAAAATAAAACACGTAGGAGGCGCTTGTTTTAAGTTATCAAGGAAAATTCCCGGGAATGTGAACTTGGGAATATCACGTTCTCATGCTACAAGTTTTATGAAAATATTTTGAGAAATAGTTGATTCCCAGGAATATGAAATACACATATTTCTGTTATTTCTTGTGCTTATGTTAAGATGTGTGTATCTTGGATTCTCATGGGAATAGTAGTTATTCTCCACAATAATTACTTATTCTCGCTTCTTTCTGCACATTTCTTATTTCACTTTTATTTTTTAATTAAAATATATTTTATTTTATTTTCTAAAATTCCTAATGATAACCGCACATGTTTTTGGTAATGTCATTTGCATAACATTCTAGAAATACAATTTTCCGAAATAAAGTTTTATAACTTGAAACAAACATCCCCTCAGGATCCGTTCAATAGAATGAAAAGAAAATCAATTGAGATGAAAATTTTAAATTAAAATATAATATAAAAATGTGAATTTGGTCTCATTTTAATGTTCATTTTCTTCATTTTGGCACTTTTTCCACTAAAATGAAGGGACTTAAGTGCATATATGTGGTTAAGTGGTTCTATTACCATTTCATATGTATAAATATTTTGTCGTGGAACTGTATGTTTGATGGCTGCATTGCATTTGCAAGTTGATGCGTCTTAATTTAGAAAGATGAAAGTAATAGAAAGGATCAATAGATTGATTGTGGAGAGGAAGTGAATTGACATGTTCGTTGTACTATATTATTGTATCCACTTCACTATCCAACAAGTAACAGTAATATTATGATGAGAATTTTACTTTTTTACAATTATTACGTGAAGAATATAGCAGCATATATAGTTGAAGTGGACTGAATGGAACCAACCAAATCTCGTCGTCTTCAAATTCCGGATCTGGTCTCCATGAGCACGCCACCGCTGTCGGTGTCGCTCTCGCAGGTATCTCTCTCTTTTTTTGTTTCTGTGTTTTGAGAAGATAATAGTAATTGAGATTGTCATGTTATGTTTCAATTTCACGAGTGACTGACAGTGTACGAGGTTGTTTGGCGCGTCTGGTTTCACGCGCCTCTGCAAGGGTCTCTCTCTGGTCCTCATTTCTCTTCACATTCTCCTTCACCTCTTCCCTTCCTCTATCACCTGCCTCGCCCTCATTCCCGCCAGGTATCGCAATTTCAATTTTCAACACTCACTGCTAAATTAAACAGTCATAGATATAGATCTGCTATTAGTCTTCCTTAAATAATTTCTTAATGCACTCCTATTAAGTACAACTTTATTTGACTTCAAACTGGTTTTCCTATTGGTTTTAATTTTGCAGGACTATTCCATTTGCCTGGAACCTCATTACATCTGGTTATGTTGAACAATCTGTCTATGGGGTATGTATGTATGTATATATGAATGAATGCAATTACTCTTCCATCAAATTATGTTTTTTCATTGCTTTAACCAAAACTTCACAGTTAACATCACTTTTATAGGTAATGGTCAGCACAATTGGTCTTCTCTTTATTGGGAAGCTGCTTGAGCCAGTATGGGGTCCCAGGGAATTTCTAAAGTTCATCTTTATAGTTAACTTTCTAACTTCTCTCTGCATTTTCATCACTGCTATTGCTTTGTACTACATTACAAGGCAGGAGAGTTACCTGTAAGTATTTAATATCTACTATCATCTGATATGATGTTTTCTGTTGGTTGTTCATGTTGTTATCTGATTTTCTCTCTGTTTATTATATTTCCCTTTGGCACATTATTGTGCGTTTGTTTGTTTGAGTAAGTTTATCCAAAAACATTTCTAGGATAAAAAAACAAAAAGAAAAAAATGAAATAAATTTTTTTCATAAACTAAAATTATCTTATTCATTAGTTAATTTGTATAAATGATTGAACTAGAACATTTTTTTAGGGCCTTCGGGTCATGAACTTACTTTTATTATGTGTGCCATTATCTTATCGATCCAATTCTTCTGACCTTTATACTCTTGCTTTGCTCTTATAGTTATATGCCACTCTCTGGATTTCATGGAGTTATATTTGGCTTCTTGGTTGGCATCAAGCAAATTGTACCAGATCAAGAGCTTCCTTTCCTCAAGATAAAAGTGAAGGTTTGATATTCTAACCTTGTTCCGTGACTTTTAATTCATTACTTTTCAGTGGCAAGGGTTTATGCTGATCCTCTTAATATTGCAAACTTCCACTTCTGTTCAGTGGTTACCATCTATTGCTTTATTGTGTTCTATTGCTACGAGCTTCTGGTCACTAGAGGCAACATCATATCTTCCAACTGTAATATTTGGTACATATATGAGCTGGATTTACCTCAGATACTGGCAGAGGAAACCAGAAACAAAACTCAAGGGTGACCCAAGTGAGGATTTTGCATTCTCTACTTTTTTCCCAGAGTTTTTAGGGTAAGTTGTGGTTTTAGTTTGCCGGTAATATATTATGAAGAATTACAATCTCTTGTAATCTTTTTAAATAATTTTCATTATTTTTTATATTTTTTGCTACCTTGTAGACCGGTTATAGACCCTATTGCATCAATATTTCATCGAATGCTCTGTGGAAGATTAGATGCTTCTAATGATGCTCAAGGTTACACTCTAAGAGGTGAACCTTTGCCAGGTTCTGACCCCATTGAAGCATCTAGGAGACGGTAACTCCATAATACTGTTTTATCTTTATCTCACCTTGTTGTATATATTAAAAATTGTTACAGTGAAGCAATTCACAGAAACAATTGTATTAATAATAGTAGACAATAAGTGTTGTAGGTCTGGAACTACTTATATCAGTTATATGTTTGTTTGTGCGTGTGTGGGGTAAATGATTCAGCTAAAAGTAGAATAAGTTGTTGGCAAATCTTATGGGTTTTTGCTTTGTTTTCCTTCTTCAATTTTGGGTTTTATTTCATAAATTAATAGCAATAACCACTGTCCTAGCATTGTTGAAACAATTACATTGTTTAATAAACAACTCACTATTGTAACTGCTGCTTTCTTGCAGAGAAAGAGGTGCTCGAGCACTGGAAGAGAGGTTGGCTACTGCACCAAGTGCAGGGGAGTTAGAAACAGATGCTACAGAAAATGTTTAATTCCTTAGTTTTTGTAAATTCAGATGCTACAGAAAATGTTTAATTCCTTAGCTTTTGTAAATTCAGATAAGTTCGGCCAATATGAAACTGTATGAGTAACATTTTCACAAGTGGTACAGTAATGGGGAAAAAAAATATTGTCTTTAATGAAAATGTTAATATGATAAATCATGTGATGGAAAAGAAAGAGAAATATAAAAAAATAGGTGAAAAAGAAATAACAAAAAGTTAATAAATTAATATGCGTTGAGTATTTTTCTTTAGACACCTACCTAACTATCATTTTCCCGGCCTGCAATGCCTTGGCATCTGATCGGACCCGAAATGGGATGTATTTTCACCTGGTCAGCAGCTTCCAGAAAGCCTTTAAAAAATTCAGTGAAGGACTTAAACATGATTCTCCTCTTTAATTTAGTTGATTGAAAAGTGTGCGTAAATTATGATAAATTCTTTGATTTTGACTATTGAGTTTAATTTTTAAGGATAAAAAAAATCCTACTTAATCCTCATTGAAGTTCTTTATTTAGGTGTATGGTAAACAATATTATTTTCATTCATATTATTAATTGTCATCTTAGCATTAAAAAAATTTAATGATTATGTTGATACTGTGAAACACTTTTATATTATCATCCAATCATAATTCGTTATTAATATGATTTTTAAAATAATTATTTATCATGGATTATGATTAAATGATGACATAAAAAAATTTACCATGTTAATGTATAAATTTTTTTTCTCTAAATGATATACCATATTACTTTTCAAGCTTAACCGTTTTAAACCTCATAATTTTCTTCCAACAAACATGATATTAGTAACTTAATCCCCTGAATGCAAAATGGGGGCAATTCACTTGAGGGAGTAATTTTAAGTGATTATTCTAAATATCACGTATGTCAATTTCTTACCAAGAAACAAAATGATAATTATAAACTTTACATTCATCTCATAAATAAATTATTTATGAATGAATTTTGAGGTACTTAGAAATTAGGATGACCATGTAGTAAAGAATCCAAGCATCGGCTTCAAAGTGACAGATATTACGTAACATGAATATACAATTGTAAGCATCGTGCATCCGAAGCAAAAAATATCACAAAGATGTCATTGCGTCATTTGGCATTTTTGCAATGAAAACTTTTACTTCTATACACAAAGTAATTAAAAGACTTTTAGAGGACTTCAGAGTTCTCGTAGTTTCAGGTTACAATATCAAATCACAAAAAAAAAAAGCCATTTATAAGGTGCAGACTTTTTCTTCAGGCAATATGACGTGGAAACTAATTGATCTCGCTTTGGAATTTGTGTTCAATCAGCTTTCAAGAGCCTCTCCAGCAAAATACTGTTTGTGAACCATTCTCCTGTAATCTGCATGACATTTTCCATGCATATGCAATTCAACAATTAACAAAAATCTACATTATTCTACACTACAAGAGCATTACACATATTGAATAAGGATGCCGATAAGTTAAGAAATAGTAGGCAGTGTAAATCATTTTAAGTGTAATAAGTTTATAACAGAAATCAATGTTGGCAGTTTAAAAAATAATTTTCCAAACCTTCCTTATCATTCCAAAGTGCTGCAGCATAGCTGTTTAGAGGACTCTCCAGGTTAGGCTCTGTTATTAGAAAGTAAACTACTCAGACAAGCATGCAAAAGTCAATGCTAAACTCAAGATATAAAAAAAAGACCTTCCAATAAACTTTGAATAGACAGAAGAATAGTTCTGCAATCATAAGCTGAAGACCACTTGTCCTGTAGAAAGACACAAGTAGGAGAGTTATTAGCTCCAAGAGAATGCAGTTGGTGGAACACTTAGTGCAGATTGATGCAATAAAAATTGAAATTTCACAAACATACACTTGGCATCCATAGTAAAAACTAAATGGCAGTCCAGATCCACCAAAAGACAGATAATGGAAAATTTGGTTCTAAGGCATTCTCTTTTGTTCTCTAGGTTCATGAATACCTGAAGAATGTCCAGACAAATGTTGCCAAACTGGTCAACATTTGGATGAAAGCACATTGTCTCAAACTTCACTTGGGGGGGCTTAAAAGGATAGTCTAGGGGAAAACGTAAGGAGAGTTTATAAGATAAACCCTCATACTGAGTCCCTTTTCCACCTTCAATTGTGCCAATCCATGTAAAAATACTCTCTCCATCAGGAAAAGCCGATACCCCGAGATCTCCTCCACTCATCTGCAGGA
>PYAF01001207.1:33896-47159 GCA_007407185.1 Glycine tomentella
AAAAAAAAAAAAAAAAAAAAAAAAAAAAAAAAAAAAAAAAAAAAAGAAGGAAAGAAAAAGAAAATAACAACCCCTACTACCCTGGAACAAAAAATGAAAAGATCATGATTTTCTAGATGTTTCTAAAGAATTCAACTTTCTAAATCAGAATTGATTCTACAAAAAGTGTTAAGAGATGTAGGGAATTCAAGAGAAAAGGTCCATAACAATAATAAAAACAATCATAATTAAAATAAAAAGAGATATACCATGAGAGCCATTAATTCCTTCTGGAGTCTGCAATTAAATGAAAACAAAACCATCAAGAACAATTCCAACGAAAATCTCAGTATCAGAAATTAAAAATATTTTTTTAAAAAAATAAATAAACGATCATCATCAAATATAGGATCAAAATTTCTGAACTCAAATTCGCTTGCCAAGAAGAAACCAAAAACCTGATCACGCCAAAAAAGAATCGAAAACCGAAAAGAAAAATCTTTTTTATTTCTACATGGGTAAGAAAAAGTTCAAATTTTTGAAAGATTTCATTTGACGAATGAAACAGAAAAAGAAAGATTTCAAATTTTATTCACCTCTGAGAAACGGCGGAGGTGTCGACGGCGGTAGGAGAAGGCAGCGGCTGCTTGGACGAAACGGCGGGCGGTCGAAGGTGATCGGAGGAGTTGTCGGCGGCGGGGTTGGAACGGACCTCCATGAGTGGCGATGAAGACCAACACGGGGGCTCAATCTGATCAACGGCTGAGATTTTTGAATCAACGGTGGAGAAGAAGGCACAGAACAGAGAAAGAAAATATTTTGCGGAAAAATGATTAACGATGGATGTGTGGAAGAAGAGATGGAACTTTTGAGTTTGCAGATTCCGGTGTTAGCCGCTGCTCGTTGCTTCTAACTGTTTCATTATCACAATTATTTATCACTTTAATTTTTACGTGCTAATACTTTCCACCAATCAAATCTTAAATGTATATTTAATACTACTACTACTTTTTATAGTATTCATAACACTTTTTATATTTCCTAAGAAAACACTTTTTTTTTTTTAATTTTAGTGCGTTTAAATTAAATTCATTATTTATACGTGTGATGTGATTGGAATGTTTTTTTATACTCCCTCCCTCCGTTCTCCTTTGTAAGAAAAACAAAATCACACTTATTTAAAAATTAATTAACTTCATTATGTTATTTTAATTAAAAAATATTTTAAAATTATTTTTCATTGAAACTTAATATTAAATATAAACTTCCTATTAAATAAAGAGTATTTTAAACATCATTTTATTAAATAAGGTAAAAATAGTTAAATTTTACTTATTTACCTATTTATTAGACTCAATTTTCTAAATTTGTTTGTTCATTTATATAAAATTAAATTTATATTTTCTCATGCATTAACTATTTTTAAATCAAAAATACTCTTAAATAAGAGAGAGAATATATTAATATGTATTTAGAAAAGAGAGAAACATTAATGACAATGATATTTTTGAAAAAATATACTTCTCTCGTTTCTAATTACAAAATTATTTTAACTAATTCGTACATCTTAAGAAAAATAATTAATTCAATTAATCACATTAAATTTGTCAATTATTTATGTTGTCAGTTTAAAATTACAATTTTCTTATTTCTCTATCTACTTAATTATTTCTCATTAATGTCTGATGAGAGAATATAAAAAAAATAATTAATGTATCAAGAAATCCAGAAAATGATCCTATAAAAAGAGATAAACAAATTTCTAAAAAGAGTATTATAATTAGAGATAAAGTATAAATTAGGACAAAGATGAGAAGGAGAAGAAGGTGAGGGGTAGAAGAAAGGGGCCGGAAAGTTTAAAAGGAGTTTAAGGTTAAGGTCCTTAAGAAGGATAAAAAGATAAATTCATAATTCAAAAAACAATAGGGAGTGAAATTAGAAAAATGGGATTGAGAAAAACAAACTCCAACAAGAAAGTGTTCCTTTCCAAAGATTTTGGGCCAAAAGCCCGTAGAAGACTTTTTGTTTTACAATTTCTTCCTATATTATTCAAATCTCTCATTCACCATTTATTTATTTTTAATTCCAAAATTACCCTTCATCCTCTTCTTCTTTTTGTTTCTTCTTTTTCATCATTGGTCACCTTTTTCATTTATTCTTCTTGACAGACCTCCTTCTAGACCTCCTTCTCCTGTGGTTGGTCGTGGTTTGGTAGCTACTTTGACTTCGTCGCGATGGGTGTTGCAATGGTAGAGGTCATCCGTATAAAACATACGGATTGTCAATCTGTATGGATTTACACAGCAAAAATAAAAGGAAGAAGTAGAAGAATGGTATGCGAAGAAGCTAAAGGTTTTTACTAAAGAGCAATTTTAGAATTACACTATTATTGTTGGATGTATTTGATTTTTGAATGGTGTAAGAAGAAAATTCCTTTTGTTTTTGTTAATTAAAAGACTCTTAAGTCTTAGGCTTTTACTTATTGTGTTTTTTTTATAAAAAAAAACTACCATGCTTTTTTTCAAAAAAAATATATATATTTCCAAAGTACTCCCTGTCGTATAGTTATTCCTAAAATTGTATCTCCCGAAACACACTACATATCTCTCTTCAAAAATGCATATTCAGGAATTTTCATGTATGTTTTTCCCTTTTACGTTACATGAGACTAAATTCAATCCCTCGAGCACTAATTTGGTCAATTAGATCATCAGCACGTTTTTATAAAAGAATTTTTTTTATCTTCAATATAGATAACAAGCTTTTATATACTGACATGGGAAAGTGAAACTTCATCCTTAAATCATACATAGATGTAACAAATCTATTGTAAAAAGAATATTATTTTACTTTCATTTCAATCTTCAAAAGACAGAGAGATATAAGATTAATTGGATGATTAACAGAAAGAGAAGGAGAGAATATTCATGGGTCTAATCCCTCTTATTAATAAAAACTAAGATACAAACAATTAGCATATACAGATAAAAAAAAATATCTTCAAAAGCACTGCTCTTCTTTTACTTACAACATAGATGTGTTCGATATGTATTGAAGCTAAAAAAATCAAAAACAAAAACAAAAAAACAAGGAAATGTTTCTAATACTCATTTAGTTATTAGTATTACTGCCAGTGTGGTGTCCCCTCCCAAATGAAAATTCAGATAAAGGAATGTTGATTTCATGTTGAGTTCGAATAGGATTGAGTCCACTAGGAGGCAATTCTGCTGTTGGAGCTGGCCGCTGCTGCTGCATCTGCATGGTATTTTCATGATCAGGATCAAGATCTCTTGCATGGTGGCTTGGGGAATGTATCCCTTCAACACCCCATTGTTCATTTTCGTAATTGTATGCCCTTGGAGAAACTACTGGAGTGTCACTGTGTCTAGGGTGCTTGTGAAGCAAGTGAACTGGAGACATGCCATGTGTTGGGGTTCCTGGCCTGCTTGAGAATGGTGTATTTGAAGTAGAATCCTTGTTGTGTTTGATGTGCTTTCTAGCAGTGTGATGCCAATTCTTCAGGGCTACTGCAACACTGTCATTGAAAATAGTAGGTTTCATGGTAGAACCCATCTATAATGCCAGAAAAAACAAAATGAAATTAGTGCCTGCTCTTAAGGTATAATATATATTGGTAAAAGAAAGGCTGAAGTGAATATAATGTTCCTGTATCTGACCTGGGTGACTAGAGCATAAAGAGGCAAAGTCACATAACTGCAAAGAACTTGTGTGAGAACCCTGCAAAATTTGGCACTTTCTTATTAGTATGCAAAAGTCACATGCTAATGACTGTTCCATGTGTTGGTATGTTACATGCAGTTTTGGTAAAAAGAAGTTAACTTACCCCATTGTAAGTCTAATGACAATATCTGCAGTAGTTTTGTGGAAACAAGAGTTTATTTTGAGCCCATTGTCATACTGTAACAAAAACAAAATAATGCAAAGTTAGAATTAGCTTTTTTTAAGGTTATTGAATTTGTTTTATATATTAATCAAAATTATTCGTGAGTGTTCTCCTAACAATTTGAGGTTCAGGAAAATATGTTCTAAGCACTGCTGCTACTTTCTTCAATATTGTATTACTAAACAACATGATCCACTGAACCAAAGTTGTAGGGAAGTTGATCAAGATGGGATACTTACTGTGCTCCAAGCAAAAAACGCTAGTTGAAAGGCATTCTGCAGCACAGAATCAAGCATAATTAATTTCAGAACACAGGAGTTGGAATGCTTCAATTTGAAAGTTAGTTGAATCAAATTGAAGCATAGGAAAATAAATCATAAAATTTCACCTGAAAGAGAACAAGATGAATCAAAAAGAGGATGAGGCGGGGACGATTGAACCAGAACAATTCATCTCCTGGCTCAACCACAGGTGCACCCTTGACCACTTCCCCCCTATCTTGAATCTTTAGTGCCATCTCTGTTATGATCATTTGTAGCTTTGTTCCCACCAACAAGATTATCTGTAAATTTCACATTAAACTTTATGATCAGTTCAATAGAAGAAAAAGTAGACCAACAACATAAGCAGAATGAGTGGTTTGTGCTTACAATTACTGGGATAAATGGAATCCAAAGATAAGAATACCACCCTGCCCATATAGAACAAAAATTATCATTAATGAAATAAACTAGAATATAAGAGCATAATATAATGTTTCTAGTCTAAGGGCACTCTGATTTTAATACTATATAAGAAAAGATGAAGTAGTATAATGAAAGTCATACAATGCTCTCTGCTAAGAAAATCCTGTATCAATTGAATTCTACAAACATTGTGCATGAAAATGGTTGAAATGATTCACAATCAAACCCATGTTAATTTTATCTTGCTATAGTCAGATGTAATTCATTTTTAGCCATAGCAACACCAATTATGCATGGCTTCATATGTTATATTCAAAATGGTTTCGAAGTTTGAATAGGACTTACCATGAGTATTTGTGAGCAGAATTAGCACAGCAAAGAACCATATGGTTGGACTGCAAGTACCAAAATGCACGGTTAAGCTTAGATTAACTTAGTGACAGAAAGAAGAGCAAAGCAGTATATGGTATTCTTACGTTATGCCCACCACAACTGCAAAATCCTCATCAAGTGTTCTCTTGATATAGTTCTGGAAATCAAATTTTGCTTCACTTGCTGGAGTCAAATGTGCCTGAAATTACATAGCCTAGTTTAACTATGATATCCTTTTGAGCAAAAAATATCGAACTATAGAACAGATTAATTTTGTGAATACAAACTTACCACGATGAATCCATGCCGCAATGCCATGTAGTCAACTTTATTAAGTGACCCGTAGAATTGTCGGAAGAAGCTAACCTGATTGGAGCAAAACACAAAGGTCTCATAAAATTTGTGTCACAAATAACAAATTAAACCATGTGCTTGAAATTCAGAATGTAGCTAATGGCCTTGGAACAATGATAAATATCAATATGTAAGAAATTTATCATGCTATTCATTAGTGTACTCACTATCCATAAGGAAATTGGTGATCGACTCCATGAGCTCAAGTGCCTTCGTCCAAACGTTGTATCCCTAGCAAACCTGAACCTCTCAGGATCTGCAATGCATATTTGCAAAAGCCAATATCAGATGTGCCCATATAAATGGCCAAAGATGAAAATGGCTTATTCCATGTACGTATCACCAATACATCCGAGACGCATGACACAAAAAATGTAACCGTTTTATGCTAACAAGTAGCAACAAGAATTTCTCATAATAACATTGAATATGTTGAAAAGAGTGTTAGTTATATACATGAAAGATAGTAATTATAAATTCTTTCATTTTAGACAAATTTTAGGAAAAGGGTTAACGAAACAAATTAAAGGTAAAAAAAATGTATAAGAAAATGCTATTTTTTTTATTGAAATAAAGAATATTCATTATGGATACTTTTAAGTACGTAGCAGGTAAAAACACTTAATAAGTTATATTAAATATTTCCTAATTAGTATCGATAAGATCGATTTTCGTATAGGACCTTAAATTTCAACATAATTAACAAGGCTATATTCAAATTTTATATTTGCGTATTTATAAATTAGTTTGCAAAATATTTTTTATTAATCCTCTAAATGAAGAAAGTATTTATGTTTTTATGTTTCCAAAATATTAATTATATTCATTTTGTATTTAATATTTTTTTAAAATATTAATATTTTTAGATAAACTTACATGAAAATATAACATTTTTTATAGTTGTCTATTCCTTTAGACATTACATAAACATCACCCAATTAATGTCATTGAAGAGAGCTAGGGATAAGAACAAATTTTGAATATGACATGTCAATTTAGTCAAGAGAACTCATTCTCACAAAATTAAAGGTACTTTTTGATCATTTCTCACAAACTTTTTTTTTTTTGTGAATGTTTCTCACAGAAGATATAGTAATACCTTATTAATTTGATTTATAACAGTAATCAAATTTCATATTGGGACATTTTTTTAATACAATTTTTAATTAAAAAATAATTTAAATCAAGTTGAATAGTTGAAAACCCAATTTTATTAATTAAAATTAATTAATCTACCAGAATTTAAAACAAAAGAGCACTTAGGGGGGGAATTGTATTTACGCTCATGGTTGATAGAACATAATATTTCGTCGGTATAACACGAAAAGATCACTGTTATCCAATACTGATAGATTTTAACTAAATGTGGAGTGTTACCATGGTAGAACTGATGTTCAAGACTCTTTGTTTCGTCTTCCCACTTCCTCCATATAGACATCTGCATATCACCAAAATAAAATAACTGAGAGAGAGAGAGAGAAATGAATTGGTTTAATTTCATCATTGAAACTCCTCTATTATTTTATTTTATTGGAGTTTTGTTTCAGTAAAATAAATTTATAAGTTTTGTTCATACAATAATTACAATTTTTTTTTATTTTATTATTTTTGTTATATATCATATCATCAATGATATTTACACTTTCTCTCTCAAGGCTCTTCTTTCTCAATTCTTGCAAGGATAAGAAATAGATGGATCATAATTCTTGTGAAATTACAAACTCCCAAATGGGAGTGCCTTTGAGAGGAAGCAAATTAAAGTGAATAATGAGAGCTGAAAGGGACAAGCTGAGCAGAGAGAGTACATACCTTGGTTCTACCCAAAGTCAGTGTCATGATGCACTGTAGGATGTGAAAAATAGCAAGCACAAAGACGAAAATATGGAGCTGGTGAATACTATATTGAGACATAAAAGCAACTTGGTCTTTACCCTGCAAAAAAAAATAAAAATGAAAGTCAACTAATAAAGTAAAACATATATATAATTAAAAGAAGAAGAAAAATTATATATATTGTGATTGTTATTGATTAATTACGTTATCTGCGCATTTGTCATAATATCCTTCTGGTTTTTTACTCTTATAATCGGGATCACAAGGATGCCAAGTGGATGCAACGCTTTTTGGGATACATATAGTAGAAATGCGATCTTGAAACACCACTAGGAGCAACGATATGAATCCCAGCAGCATAAGCTCTAAACACAAAACATTAATTTTCAATAATTAGACTCACCGAGAGGATCTCATAAATATAATATACAACTCATAAGAAGTGTGAAATGTGAATTTATAATTCATTACCTCCTTTAACCTTTTCCAGCGCTTCATGAAGAGCCTTTTTGTGTTTCTTTTTTAACCACTGGTCATTAGAATCACACAGCAAAAGAGATATCAGGATATATATATATATATATATATATATATAATATCTGTTTAATTAATTACTTTCTCGATCATAACATATTGTACGTACCTTTCCAAGTTCTTCAAGAATATGCTCAATGAGGATTGAAATAGCAAGCATCACAAAGCACACAACTGCAACAGCCCATGTTGGAGTTGCCTCCAACTTCGCCTGAAGAGCTTTGCTGCTCATTTTTTACCCTCCACACACTCGATCTGCAAGACTCTAAACAATTTTCCTTTTTCTTTTGTGTGTGTGGAAGAAGAGACGATTATGTAACTAGCTAGAGACGTATAATATAAATTAAGGACGATGGTATACAACACCAATTTTTTTGGAGACTCTTGCTGATGATATTGTATATGTAGTGTTGTGGAATTGCTTGGCTAGAGGTTTATATAATACAGAAGAAGCATATGGCCATATGCGAGAGAGAGAGAGAGAGAGAGAGAGAGAGAGAGTGTTGACGCATCATTTTCAAAGAGACGATGACTTTGACTTGTTCAAAAACAGTAATCGGTCCAAAAAAGATAACAATAACGAAGGAGTCTTAATTAAACTGTTTATTTTATTCAGAAAATTAAAAATAAATAGAAACTGACGACAAGTTCTGATAGTAGTGACTTAACTAGCTATAGCGCAAACTAACTGCAACGGTAAAAGAACGAGGAAACTGAATAAAACAAAATAGACGAACAAAATCATGTGACAGAATGACATCAAGTTAATATATTAATAATTAATAATTATGCAAGAAAAGTGTATATTTTATTTCTCTTAACCCTCAAAACCCTGACAAATTCAAAGTTGGACCAAGAATGAAGTAAAATTTTATTAAAATTTATTTTTGTCAGTTAAATTTGAATAATATTTAAATAATTAAATTTTAATTTCAGTATTAGGTTTAATCACTTCATTGAAAAAATTGTATTTATTTCTTTATTTTAATAATTAATAGTACGTAACTCATAAAAAAATTGATCCAAATTAATTTCATGTAATATTTTAAAGTTAAAAAGGATTTTTATTTCTTTATTTATCACTCGAGATTTAGTTAAAGCTACAACGATACGTAAAGCCAGGTGCATGCATGGAAATTGATCCAAAATTAATTAAGGCATATCCTAAACAACTTAGCTTGTATAGGTGAAACTCTTGGCATTTAATAATTAATAGTACGTAACTCATAAAAAAAATCTCATTTATTAGCACAAATACTTTTGAAAAACCAAACTAAATCTTCATTATTCTAAATCTTCTATATACACGCTTGGTATTATTAATATTATTATTTTAAATCGGTATTAGGGATCACTGTAGTAGGATTTGAAAAAATTATATAACATATTCAAATTACTCTAAAAATAACTCTTAATAAATTTGTTCGGTTAATAGCTTTTTGTACAAATTAAATTTGTTCCGTCAGAATTATCTCGAGGCAACATTTGGGGGGGGGGGGGGGGCCATAAAAGGCAAATGTGTCGTACGTATAGGGTATCCGTTTCTTACAACCGTAACGTTACGTTGACATCTCACAAGTTTATTTTCTAGTTTTAGGCTTTTTTTTATAGATAATTCTAGTTTTAGGCTTAGGTCCTTATCTCGTTGAAAATTATTGTTATTAATTATTTGAAGAGTAGTCGATACAAAGGACCAATCATATACACATAATAAAATTAGTAGAAGTCTATTTAGGAATTCGTTTTATGTTAAAGTCTTTTATGGTTGTGTCATATTTCTCTTTTGATTATCACACGCGTTGGAATTCTTACTTATTTCAGTGAGATAAGATGGACTAACCCTTTGTTTGATTGTAAAAGTCTTAGTCTACGTTGATTACAAAGTTTCAAACGGCAACTACAGACCTGATGGTAAAATGAAAATTGTTAACCAATGTTTTTAGGCTTAATTGTAAAACAAGAAAAAAAGTTATTGAAATATGTAAAATTATATTATTCATCATTTTTTTATGTTTTTTTATAATTTTGATAATAAATATTTTTTATTTTAGTTTCTTAACCAATATTTTAAGAATATTTATAAGGTATAATTGTTTATATGGGTTGTTATTATAATTATGTCGATCTTATAATTTTATATAAATTTAAGTATTTTAAACAAAAATTCACTCCAATAATACTAAGATTTTTAAAACGAGTGGTTAAATTAATTTTGTGAATCTTACCATACTTACAAATATATTATTTATAGTATAATATTATTAAGCAACGATTACTTATATAAACAATAATGTCATATACTTCATTAGAAAAAAACTTAAACAATTTTTCTTAAAGTTAAACAACTAATCTAAACATCCAATTAAAGATGCTCTAAAAATAATAAGACCCTTGAAAAAAATAAATTAAAAGATATTTTGTGATAGTTTTTTAAGATTTTAAAAGCCTATAAATAAGTCTTATGGTATTTAAGTATAGTGGAGATTTTTTAAGAGAATATATCCAAATTTAGTGTTATTCAATTAAGATTAATATTTTCATAAATAATAAAAAGTTACTCGACATTTAAAAATTTGCTAATTAATTTCAAGAAATTATTTACAGTGATATGTGTGTGAATTTTTAATGAGAAGTAAAATTGCAATCTCATCTCAAATCTCACCCAAATTTAAGACTTTCTTTACCTTTTTATTCCTCTTAAGACTTCTATGTTTCAAATGTTGGCCAGAGCCATCGACTTTATTTTTATAATGAAAAAGTATTATTTTATTTATAAACTATCTTGAGCCCATACAATATTTTATGATTAAACTAAAACTTTGTGGGAAATTACGTTGATCGTATAGCTATTCAAAGACACTAATTAATGCTTCATTTGTTAAACCACCTAATTCAAATCCAAGTATTAGAGGCGGACACATGGACTAAGATGCGCCCATCTCTCTTAAAATTTTATTAATATAAATTTTATTATATATATATATATGATAAATTAAAAATTAAAAAAATAATTTGGTAATAAAAAAAGTTACATTATATAATATAATAAGATATAATATTTTTTAATATTACATTAAAAAATATGATAAAATATTTTTGAGATTGTATTACATAATATAATAAAAATCTTTAAGATTACATTAATAAGATAAAACATTTTTTAAGCTTGTATTCAAAAATATGATAAAATATTTTTTAATATTGTATTCAAAAATAGGATAGAATATTTTTAAGATTGTATTCAAAAATAGGATAGAATATTTTTTAGATTATATTGCATAATATAAAATATTTTTAAGATTGTATTGCATTATATAAAATATCTTCAAGATTGCATTACATAATATGATAGAATATTTGTAAGATTGCATTCAAAAATTGGTTAAAACTATATGCTTAAATAGAAATATATTTTTGTGTTTATAATATACATTCCATTCCAAATATAGAATTTTAGAGAGTTTATATTTGCATCATTCAGAGATTGTTATGAGATCATATAGAAGTGTTTGACAAATTTGATTTTTAACTCTTCATCAGAATTTAAAAATACTTATTTATTATCATAGTAGAATTATCCGTTAAATTGATTCATTTCTTTCACCACAACGGCATTGATATAATATGGCTACCCAAAGTTTGTGTAAGTTAAATTAATTACAGTCTCACCAACCAACTTGATACGATAAGTTTACTTACGAATGGACCTTTGTATTGACAACCATCTTTATGAGAACCTTTTTCACAAATTACATGATTTAGTAATAGTAATGGGTCTAATGGAATAAGCTAATCTCCTAAAATGTGATAATAAAATGTTTGAATTTTTATTAAAAAAAAGTATTCATATTTAATGTTTATTTGTGGTTCAAATAAAATTACCTATGAAGAAGAAAAAAATTCATAATTTATTAAACAAGATTCATCCCAAAATATCTGAAATATTTTTCCAAAACGTTGCATACAGTTACTGAAGAATAAAAATAACAATCCTGCGTTACACCGCACTTGAATGGACCATTTTCGTAACCTCACTTGAATATTTGACCATCATCAAATAATTACCCTTGCAGTTATGACCTCTATAGTGATGTTTACCTACTCATCAAAGTACACCGCCAGACAGGACACAATTAAATTATGTAGCTAGGTACATAATGTTGTTGCCTCTGCCCAAAGAATGAATTGAAGAGCAAGTTGGAGCACCATTTCCGAATCATTCCCCCTCTCATTCACGTTTCCCTACACGGATTGCAAGTTGCAACCCTATGTTGACCACTTCACCTCATCATCAAATTCTTCTGTGGCCACTTGACAACTTTTTGCTTCTAAGGGTCAATTCTTCAATCATGGTGATAATATTGATCTGAAATATTTAATAGATTAATCTTTTTCAAAAAAATTAACGGATTATTTTTACTAAAATATATTGTATTACTTTTTTCACATATATAAACAGTCTTTTTAGAAAACACATATTATGGTTATTTCTGTATCAAATAAGATTAATTACTCGTTTAATTTCTAAATTTGAGGGTATGTTTTTTTAATTGATTCTTTTTAATAAAAAATTTATTTCTAATTATATTATTTTTTAATTGATACGTAAGACTCAAACTTAAAATTTTGCTTAACAAAATCAAATTTAATTCTACTCAAATTAATGACATGTTATCAAATAATTAATTTGATATATAGACCATTAGAATTTAAGGAATGTTTCTTTTTTCTTTCTATATTCTATTGCATTACTTTTTTGCATAAATAAACAGTCTTTTTAAAGAATACAAATTATGGCCATCTCTATATCAAATTGCAAATATTCATTTTCATTTTTCTTCTTAATTCTAAAATGGAGGTTTTTTTTTTATCGTCATTCACAAATTATCTATAGTAATATATAAGTTATTACGATATAATTTAATTATTCTCGTAGTCTTCATCTTATAAAAATTACAGATAACATGTTTTTTCACTAGTAATTATAAAGGAAATATGGGCTGAACAATGGACTACATAATTAACATGGCAAAACTACAAAGTATAGAGTTTTTTACCCGTAAATACAAAAAAAATATATATAAATTAAAATTATTTATCTAAGTGATACAAATCATTTTTTATGAAGAAAAATCGATTTCTCCCAAACCGATTTTCACCTTCACTTTTTTTTATATACATTTGAGAATCGGTTCTTGGCCCAATTTTTTTTTCAATTTTATATTTATTTCTTTTGTTTTTTAAAATATTTAATTTTATTTTTTAAGAATTTTTTATTTCCTTTTAATTTTCAATTTTATGATGTATATATTTTAAAAAATTAAATATATATTATTTTATTAAATGAGAAATCGATTTCTCAAGAGTCGATTTTTTAACTACTCTTTTGTTTTTTTTTTATTTGGCATGAACAAATTTCTCAATGTGTCATTTTTTTAAAACCTAGTTAAGAAATTGATTTTTGGATAATCGATTTCTTAGGTACATTTTTTAATTTGTTTTAAAAAAGGAGTGAAAATCCTTTGTGTTTTCATTTTATTAATTATATATTTATGTTTTTTTAACTTATAATTCATCATTGGAAGTATGTTGTTACTTTTT
>PYAF01001207.1:47259-63834 GCA_007407185.1 Glycine tomentella
ATTCCTATAACTAATCTTTTATAAAATATATAAATCATAAAATTAAAAATTAAAAGGAAATAAAAAACATTCTTAAAAAAGAAAAATTAAATATTTTAAAAACAAAATAAATAAATATAAAATTGAAAAAAGTAATAATTTTGGACCATTAAAAAATCAGTTCCTGAATATATAAAAAAAAAAGTAAAGATAAGAAATCGATTTGAGAAAAATCAATTTTTCACTATAAATAATAATTTATATATATTAATTTTTAACCTGTATTACTTTAAGTAAATAATTTTTAAACTGTATTATTTATGTAATTTTCAATTTTTTGGTATTTATGGGATAAAAAATCACAACTATATGTTCCTTACAAAAGTTTTATACCAAAACTACTTAAAAGACAATTTTAAAGGAAATTAATAAACAATAAATTTAAACCTGTGTCGTATCCTCCGAATCATATTTAATTCCCCTTCACCCACGTAACATCTGTGCATGCATCTACCACCAAATAGAAGAAGCATGAATCAAGGCTGCAAACGTCTCTACTTCAATTCTGACATAAGTTTCAAGTAGAAATCTATTGTAATAAATTCATACTAATTTCTTACCGCTGCAGCAACACTACATGAATCATTCCTCATAGTAGCATCAAAATTTAATTTTTACGATCTAGCAGTTAATTAGAAGAGACCGGGTTGGTGTTTCTATATATGGAAAAGTTAATTACATGACCCATTTATTTCTAAAATAGGAAAGAATGTGTATTTTTATTTATCCATGAGTTTAATTTCCTAAAGATTAAAAAACTGTTAATTAATAAAAAAATTATTATTAATATGATTTATTAAATAATTATTTAAAAGTTAACAAATTTATTATATACAACATGATTAAATAACAATGTAAAAAAAATAAAATTACACCACCAATTCATACATATGGAACTACTCTGTATTTAATTATGAATTTGATCAATGCATTTTTTAATAACTAGATGGATTGAATTTTTCATAGAATGGCCCGATAGATTATAAATAAATAGATTCTTTTGTCACTCCTATCATAAATATTACACTATCAATCAATAAAAAATGTATCAAAATACTTTTAATTAAATTAATTATTATAAAATTAATAATAATACCGTATACAATGGTGTATGGTTTGACGATATTATGACTTTTTTTTATATTGTGCATTTAAATTAAATTTCACATTAAAATTGATGTTGAAAAGTTATCACAAAATTATATATATTCATGTAGGGGTGTTCACATATTCGAGTGACCCACGAATCCAACCCTATTCAAATAAATTGAGTTGAGTTTTTCTAAAGCAGTTTGGGTCAAATCCAACCCAATTAAATCCGTTATTGAATGGGTTGAATAATTGGTTTTGTATTTTAGACCCGTGATTTGACTCAACTCGAACATATATATTATTTTAATAAAAATAATAAATAATAATAATAATAATAGTAATAATAATAAGTATTTTTTTTGAGAAAATTGTTAAACATATAGTACTAAATGATTTTCATTATACCATGGGTCCTTAGCCTTCAATTTGTTATTGTACCAATAAAAAATTTGACTAAACATACTTCATAACTGAGATTTTAGATTATTTGAAGGTTTTCTAAATGGTAGATTTTAATTGAGATTTTAGATTATTTGAAGGTTTTCTAAATGGTAAATTTTAATTGAGATTTTCTATTTGATTGAGATTTTGGATTATTTGAAGATTTTCTAAATGGTAGATTTTAATTGAGATTTTGGATTATATCTTAGTTGGTTTTAACTGAGTATATTCTGTTGTTAATATTTTTATTTTATATTGTACATGTTGTGTTAGACAAATGACAAATAGAAGTTATATTGGACGTGTCAATGCCTCAAATCCTATGTCACCACTTACTCCTTCTCAATGTCCTACTAAACCTGCACATGCTGAAGTTCCTACACAACAAGGGCCAGAAGCTCCATCTTCACAAGCAAAGGTGCTAAAAAGAAAACCTACCAGAACTCCTTATAATGTTTGGGTTCATTTTGATAGGGTAAATGATGATGTTTTTTGCAAGTGTTGCTGTAAATCACATAAGGCTAATAGTTCTAAATATGAAACTATTAATTCGATAAAGCATGTGAGAGATGTTAGAAAAATTCTAATGAGAGGAAATGGATGTGAGGGTGATCCTATGTTGTTAGTATGAAACTTGTTGAACTCAATCAATAAAGGATTCTTGTAAAGATAATTATTATGGATGAACTTCCTTTTAAATTGTTGAAAATGAAGGGTTTAGGAAGTTTATTCAAATTTTTAATTATAGATGAACTTTCTTTTAATTTTTGTACAATTTATTCAAATTCAAATTTTGTAAAATAAAATTATTTTTAAAATATTATGACCCAATTAATCCAACTCAATCTAACTCATTCATGACTGAGTTGGTTTAAATTGGATTCGGTAGAAAATTTCTCAAACCCAATTTAACTCAATTCGATTTTTTTTTTATTGAGTTAAATGACGGGTTTAGTCAAACTTAGTTCAACTCAATTAGTGTACACCCCAATATTCATTTAATGTAATATCCTGATATTTTTGTTAATGACATCATAATGATGTTGCAAGTTGTTCCGGAATCAAATATTATTTTCGCCATTAACGTAGCGGTAGAGAGTCCTAACTTCCTAAGTTGATTTTGTCAAAAATTTATTTTCAACCTTTCAAACCAACAGGTGATCTAAACCCCACCTTTGCATTAATGTCATTTGTCTTCTGAATGCTGGAGATAAGGTTACGGTACTCGTCGACCCACAATGATTGTAGAAAGACGGCACTAAACTACTCTGAACAACCAAAGAACTATAGGGAGGACCTCTTTTGTTAAAAGAAAACAAATAGAAATCTATTTGGATTGCTTAAAATCTATTTACAGAAAGGGTGATGGGTTTTAGTTATTAATTATTAAATTTAATTATACTTTTTTCTCCTCGTCTTTTATTATACGTGTAATTTTTATCCCTCTAAATTTAATTATTCTCCTTTGATCTTCATAATTTTCTAATTATTAAATTATGTTTTTCCTGTAATATTTTCTAAATTTATTCTAATAATTAAGATTTAAGGAGATATAATGTATTATTAATTTTTATAATTTAAGTATTTAACTATATATATATATATCATGAAAAAATATAAAATGTTAGAAAATGAATTTTTTGTTTCTTTATTTTATTTAAGGCCCTATAAAATTTTCCCTATGTACATTGGGCCAAATATAACAACCGAATGATAATTACTTTATGCACCCCATTTTGTTTGTTGCACTCCCAAAATCTCTTTATTCCCAACTTACCTTTCTCACCTCTCCCCATGCTCACCCTCTACTTCTTCCTTTCCCCCACCGCATCGTACCTTCTCATCATCACCACTGTAGAATCAGTCCCTTCCCTCATGCCTCTCCTTCCTTGCATCATTGCCACAATCTGCTCCACCTTTAGATTTAGGGTTCAAAAGTATGGTTTTCATAATTTTTGTATTCTGGATACTCAAAGTTATGAAATTATAATTCTAGAATCCCAAATCCGAAAGCTAGCCTTTTATAATTTTGGATTAATTAATTGTATTCTGGGTTAGTCAATCCAAGATTATAAAACCATAATTTTGGATTCGGGATTTCCAAATTATGGTTTCATGATTCCAAAGTGAGTAATCCAAAATACGTTTAACCATAATTATGAATCACAAATATAAAGGTGGGGGAGGTTGTGGCAGCAACGCAAGGAAGGATAGGCACAAGGGAAGGGATTGATTCCACAATGACAAGGGCGATGTGGTGGGAGATAAGAGGGAGATGGAGAGAAGAAAAGGGTGAGCAAGGGGAGAAGGATAAGGTGGGAATATTAAAATTTTTGAGGGTGCATCAAGTAAAAAATTGGGATGGAGGAAACCATTGCCCAACCGAATCTTTCAAAGCTTCATTATTCTTACCCAGTAAAAAATGAAATTAAAAAAGAGTTTTGGGCCTTAGGGTTATTATGACTGATAGCAATCTAGCAATCTCCGTAACTTTTTAGATAGCGTTTTTCGGATGATCTTTCCGTTTTTTTAATTAAAATTGACTTTAATTGATATAATTTTTTCACATTGTCAACTAATTAAAAAATCACTTTAGATATAAATTTAAAATAATTGTTACAAAAATTAAGAATCTCACCATATGTGTTAATTCATGATTGAATAATAGTGTAAGAAAATACATTGTGAATATATTTTAATGAAATTCTAAAAAAATTAGGTAGTGTTATGTGTTAATTCATGATTGAATAATAGTGTAAAAAAATACATTGTGAATATATTTTAATGAAATTCTAAAAAAATTAGGTAGTGTTAACAAATACAAAGTGAAATAAACTAGAATAAAATGAAATGAGATATTATTATTTTGTGTATTGTGTTTAGTAATTATAAAATGAAATAAGATCATTTGTACTGTTTTGTGTTTGATAAAAAAATATTATTCCGGTTCGTTTTACTGTGTTAACTTTTTCCAATGAATCAAATAGTATTACTTTTCTAAGTTTTATTTTATATATAGTTCAATTATGTTCTAAGATGGAATGTAGATGTTCCATTTCGAGCAAACACGTAAGCCACCAAAGGCTACATACTTATTTGATTATTCCATCTTCCATTATTTTTACCTTTTAGAGTCATTTGTGCGTAAGAACGGAAAAGCAAGTGGGATTAGAGTGCGTATTCTATTCTATCTACCCCGTTGCATATAATTCAGTGAACTTGTTGATGTATTAAAATTCAAAATCAACCAGTAATGAGAAAAAAGGCAAAATAAAAAGTACTGGTGTTTTACGATATTTGAGATAAAGCGAAATTATGCTTTATACAAAAAGCAGCCATTTAGGAAAGCTGGTAGAAACAAAGGCCTTGATACCATACACTATGGAGCACCCAAGCATGGATCATGGATGGTAGTTAGAGCTTCTCAGCTAATAAAGTTGTTCTCTCCTGTCATGTAACCACCTCCACCTGTGGGAAAAAGCATATCAAAAGCATTATATAGTATGCAAATTGGCCATCTTCACATGTTGTGCGGAGTTTATTTTTTACCATTCAGATATGTATAAAGTTCCCACTATTCCATGCAATAAAAGTCATACCCAAAGCAAAAGACTTCAATTTTAAAGCGTTTGAAATAAAGTTTAATATAAAAGTTTTTATACTGTAATTTTTTTTTAAGTAATTATTATAAAAATCGACAAATTATATTAAATATATTTGAGAAAATAATTTATATACTTATAGGTAAAATAGTTTTACATGATCGTAAGTAAAGTTTTGGATTTCCAAAATTAATAGACATGATTTTCATAAAAGGGAAATGAATTAATAATATGACTTTGTAAATTTTGGACTCACCAATGGTAATCCCATCTTGGTCGGACTTTGGTCATGCGGTTTTCCCCATAGGGATAATCCGTTTCAGCTCTTCTTGTGTTTCTGAAAGCACAGCACCCAATGGAATAAATCCCTATGAGAAGCACAAGCATGGTGACTGTGAGAACCGAGAGCTTGTGCCAATTCCTTCTTATGTCTTCAAGCACACCAGCTTTGCAAGAATCACACTCATAGCATAGCAAATTAGGGGCATTGTTCCACCTGTAGCAATCAGGGTCTTGAGTCATCATTGTTGTTGCCACGTTGTAAGTGCAAGCAGTTGGTGGCTTACAACATCCAGACTGCATAATCCAAATTCAAAAAAATACAATTATAACTTACCAATGATTAGTCTCACAAATTTGAAATTAGTAGTAACAACCAAAAGAAGAAATATAAACTTATCACTAGTCTACTATATATTGAAATCATCTAGTTCTAGTTTAGCTTCTTAGTTCATTAGCTTATAACTTTTAGTCATTAAGAGTGACATCAAAATTTGAAAGCTTAAACAAATCCAAAAGAGAAAGAAGCTACATAACATAACTAATTGTACCTGTAGGGATTATAAGATTGTTTTGACAGTGAAAGGTAGTGGATTCGAATTTTCCCACTAATAACAACTAACATTTACTTATAATAATAAAAACTAATTGTACCTGTATTGGAGACATATCCCTTTGCATATAATCAAGAGGGGTCCAAGAGGCAAGCTTTTCACAAGTTTTAGACCCCAAAATACAGCCTCTAAGAGTGTTCCAATAGCGAGGTTCCTGAATTCTCTTCCTCAACCACGGTGAGTAATCTTGAAGACGATACTCCTTGTAAACCCTTCCAGGCACTTCCACACCACCGCCCTTGCTAGTCACACCAAAACCAAATATAGTCAAGCCCATGAGTGCTGCTATGAGGAACAACATGACCACCAAGTACAACCATAGTGCACATGCCACATGAAAACATGCACCAATGAAGCCTGCTAGCGACACCACTAGCACAACGAATCCTATAACCAAAAGAGGGGTTTGGAGAAAATTCTCACAGGTTGTGCTGCTCCTTGCCATCCATAGACCTGCTCCAATTATTGGTATGGATGCTAAAAGAGTGAACAAGTTCAAGAACCCGATCACTGTGTTGCTGAACCTATACATGTCTCTCACTCTCACTCTATCTCTAGTTTGTTATCTATTGGTTTCTTGTGGTGTCTTCAGCTTTGTTTCCATTTAAAAAGGGAGAGTGGCATTCATATTTTATGCTGTGTTTCAAACTCAGAAATTTTTGTTGGCGGATGTGAAAACTAACAAATGAAATAAGATTGTCCTTCTTAGTTATTAAGGAAGTTATTTTTTGTCTTAAAGTGACGAGTTTGTCTTACATCCCTCCTTTTCCCGTCTTTTTTATTCAAGTATACAAGTGACACAATTGACATATTTATCCATATAACTGGTCTATACAGAGGCATCAATTCCATGTGAATTTAGACAAGGCAAGCAAAGAATTTGGAACAAGTGATGGTGTTTTTGGTAACTACAAATGATGCTATTGCTTTTGAGATATGGACCCCAATTGGACTTCTTTGCGAAGCAAGATCATGAACCGGATTTGGGCTATGTTGTTAGATGGGTATTATAGAATAATGAAACGGTGTGTGGGATGCTCTGTCTTTCTTATCCTGTCTCATCTAATCTTGTTGTCACACCAATACCATGTGTCTTTCAGGCTCCACTAGGTAGCCTAATTTTTTTTTCTTAAAAGAAGTTCCACCAAGCTTTAATTCGTCAATGACAAATATACTTTAGCAAAGCACCTTGTCTTGTTGATATATTGTGCTCTCTACCATGGAATTTTAAATGCAAAAACGTTGCTATCTTAAGTTAAGTCATTGACTGCAATATTAAAAAAAAAGTTTTGGTATATATCTAGTTAAATTTTTAATTATCAACTCTTCCCTACATGCATCCACCGTCACAGAAGCCCGTGCCCCTTTATCTGTTCAACTACAGCAAAGCGATGTATGACAGAACCCTAGAGCATTCGAGCATGCTTGATAGCATTGAATGCTTCGTTACATTATGTCACTTTCAACTCTTTTCTCCAGTTCAGAATGCAACCCCCCATTTGTTTTCAAGTATTGTTGATTATTGTTGAAGTTTATCCTAGTCATTAAGGCTTTGTTTGGTTTTGCGTTTGGCCTCTTTTAACTTCCATTTGTCCAATAAACTTAATTTGGTGATATGTTTGGTTTTTTCCCCAAAGTACTTTTGAGGCAAAAGTAATTTTGTCAACCGATCAAAATCCATACTTTTGCTTTCATTTTACTTTTATCTGTTGGATTTGCATTAAAATGCGTGCCACGACATTTCCAACTACAAACCAAACATGTCCTTAGTCTGAAACCAAGTTTCAATTGAAAGCAATATATCAAAGTTGCTTTTGCAAATTCAGTTTTGCAAAATAAAATTCATTTAAGTTGACAAGTTTTAATCCAAACATGCACTAACTAGTAGTAATAATCTTGTACATAGAGTCATAGATACAAGAGATCGTTATTAATTGGAGGCCAAGATCCTCTGAATATACAAGATATGGCATTTGTCTTGCACAATGGAAAAACCATATAAAGAATAGCACTTCATACAAATAATCATATTTTCAGTAACAAACAAATAGAAGTAGAAGAACTACTATCGGTAAATTTATCAATTTTCCAGGCAGAGAACCAAGAGTGAACTCATGAGGATTGAATCCCTTATTCTGTCTCGGCCTGTTCCATATGTATATATATGAATTGCAATTATTCTTAGCCTAGGAGCAAGAATGGTGGTACTCATGGTCCTATACTTGTGTGAAGAATATTCATCAAGTGATAATGAACAAATGTCTCTAACTTGTGGATGGCATGGACTTGTTCTCCAAGAATGACCTAAAAAGAATGAATGCCTGGCGGGGCCTATGAAGAGGAACCTCATGTCCAGCTCCTCTTACTGTAACCAATGTCAACCCTTTATAAACTTGACTCCACCCACCAACCTTCACATAATAAGAGAAAATTATTAACTAACATGTATACAATGACAGGTAAAAGAAAAAAGAAATATCACAGAATTTACACAAATAGTGTCTGTAGAGACCAGTTGTTTGTTACTCATAAAAGTTGCACCAACCTTGCCATTATCATACCAAGGGTACCAATTGATGATGGTAGGTAGCTTCAAGGCATCAATTGAATATCGAGTAGCAGTCATTGGAACCACTGCATCAGTGTCTCCACTGCAGCCAAAAAGTATAAAAATTAATTGTTTCAATTCCAGACAATAAAATAAAATAAAAATATATGGATAATTAAAGAAAAAATTAAGCTGAATACTACACAATGAATAGCAATTTCACTGAGCCCCAATAATATCGTTTATAGCACAAAGCGTGAAATGTTAGGAAAGTATGAGAAGCTAATTAAATTGAATTCATGTTTGATGTTGTAGGTGACACTCAAATTATAGAGTAAAGATACTCTATAAATCTATAATCATATTCATTTTATCTTGGCACAATACTTAAAACAAAGATATTATTCAAAAATTAAGAATTGATAAAATAAAAATAATAATAAGATGAGAAAGAAAATATCCAGTTAGGAATTTACTCGTCAACTCCATACATAGGATTCGAAATAGCATCTATTATCGTAGTTTTGCAATTAAACCTTATTATTGATTTTTCTAATGCTTAATTTCCTTGTTTCGACCATTTGTTTGAATTTTTTTAAAGAAAAAAGGTCTCTTTTTTTTCAAAAGATATATTTTAAAATATATAATAATTACTCAAGATTTTTTTTTTAAATGAAAGCTTAAAAAAAATGTAAAATTAAAACATTAGGCTTGAAAAAAAAAAACACCAAACAAAAAAATTTGTATCACAAAAATCACGTTTTTAGAAAACTCAACGGGTATGTCAAGTTGTTGAAGTATCTGCCACAAGACTGAAGCAGCTACTCCTTAAAATTAAATCTACCTTGTGATTGCTACTAGTATTTGCCTGTACAAATGCAGAATCTTCAAAAAATTCACCCACAACATAACATGCCTAATCAGTATTATTATAAAAGGATTATTTTGTAATGAAAAAATCCTTGAATATATAAAAAAAAATACATTTCATGTCCAAAAAAAATTGAGATATGTCAAGTTATCTAATTATCAGGGTTTTTAAAAATGATAAAAAAATGCCAGGAAAATAATTACTATTATTCTTGACATATCTCAAAAGACAGAACTTAAATAAAAATACTGTTTGTACTGTTAGTATTATTTTCAATCAAAATTGACATTTCATCTCAGCAATCATTGTTTATTTTAGTTAGTGAAAAAAAAAAAAAACAGTAGCCAGTTACCAAAATAAAATTCTGATTTTAATTGAAGAAAAAGCATCAATACTTAAGTCTTGTCATTTTCAAGTTTTTATGTGCTAGAAAGAGTAGTTTCTATATTAAGAAAATGGGAAATCAATCAAATCATCTCATGTAAAAAAAAATGGGAAATCATCCAGAGGAGCCTCTTTATATTTCAAACTTGCCCTTGGAGAGTTCTCCATCATGGACTTGGCTATTCTTTAATGAGTTAAGTAAAGAACAACATGTTGAGTTCATGGGCCAAGGCTCCTTCCATTTATTTATATTGTTCTTACTTTTCCATTTTTTCTTGATAAAGTTCATATAGCCCTAGCTCTTGAATTAATTCCTAACTTGCGTTGGCTGTGGTCGTTGTTGTATTCCTTTATAATTTCCTCTAAGATTTTTAGTGGAGTAGTTCCATTCAAGAACACGTGCCAAAATTTTCTAGAACAGTACACCTTCATTATCTCTCTTTTTTTGGTGTACATACCCCTACATTTTCTCTTTGTAAACTTTTAAGGAGATAATCTATAAGCTATATGATAGAATGAATTTCCTATTAATCTTTAACCATGCAAAATCCATTAGTAACATTAGAATAATCAAATAACTGAAACAATTCAGCTCACAAATAGTAGTAGTAGTAAGAGAAGATTAAAAGAAAATGCAGGTACCTGTAGACCCATATTCGGAGACCAGCACTTATAAGTTCTCGATATATAGGAAGCATAGATAATGGAGAATCAGTCCAATAGTTCCCAACAATATCACTGTTAAGAAACCCCTTTTGAATCAAACTCATAATAAATAATAGAATAGGCCTCAAGAAAACATATCAAAAAATGGTTATAAATAATACCTGCAAGCTTTCCATACATAAGGAATCCCAGTTACATTGGCATGAAATGCCATCTGAACTTCTGGACGGTTGAAATACAAATCAGAATACCTTTCAGTACATGGATCATATGCTCGAGACATCCATGGCTGAGTTTGGAAGCCAAAGGCAAGAGGAAAAGAAAACAAGAAGAAAAAAAAAAATCAATGAAACAGTCTACCAGGAGTGACCAAAATCTAAATTAAACAACTACAGGTGCTATGCATTTTAAGAATGAAACATGCAATGAAAAGTTCAAACGCCTATTTTGCTTCAGGGAATTTAGCAATTGCAAAATGTTAGTCTAGAAAATATGACAATCCTAATCTTAAATAGACTAGTAACCATTTTCCTTAGCCTTTCAAAAAAAATAGACTAGTAACCATGTAATTTTAAGAGAAAAAAAATAAAACAAGAATGGTATTTAAACAATTGATTGCATTCACAACAGAAAATCAATATGGTTTAGTTTTTAGGACCAATATGTTCTGTTTTCATCTAGATTATTTTGCAAAGTGAATCGTACTGCAAATATCATCCTCACCTCAGTAAATTCCTAGAGATTGTAAATTTGTAATCAAAATGCTCCTATGTTAAATTCCAAGATTTCAGAAGCTTATTAACCACTTCAATAACTTTCTTGAGGAGATAATATTTCTCAAGAAGCAATATAAGTATTAGAAATTGAAGCTAATTCAGTTTTCATTAAGAGAACACTATTCTGGTTTGACAACTACAATGCAATGAAAAGAACTTGCAATCAGACATCGTGTTTATTGGTAAATGGAATGAGTGGCAATAAAAGCTTACATAGCGCCCCTTCAAGCCGCGTCTGAGTGATGCTGTATTGTTACAAGGCCGCGTATAAACGCTATAGGGATCGATGTTTCCCTGCTCCACAGTTGCAACTCTGAGAGCCTGCATGCATTGCACTGATGGATGCTGAGAGGAACCAAAATTGCAGGCAATTCTTAGCATCCTATACGTGGAATCTGAAACCAAACCATGGGTCCACCAATATTCAAATGTGCCAATATAATCATGATAATCATCAGTAACAGCATTACCAACCTGATAGCAATCAGAGAAAAATCAAATCCATTATGTGAATACAACAAGGTAGTGGTAATTCTCCCTTAAACATAAAAAGATTTAAAAAAAATGTACAATCATTTCATGAATCTTAAGAGTCTCACCATAAATCCCTTAAAATTTATAACTGGATTCTTGATTCCCTTATTTTTCTCGTAAACAATTTGAGCCAACTGGGGAACATAGTGACCTGAAAAGTATTTCAAAGAAATCCAATTGATAATTACAGTCCCAAAATCCTTATCTAGAAGACTAACACATCAAACATAGAATCACCTGCATAACTTTCTCCAGCAATGTAGAATTCTCTATGCTTATATTGAGGAAATCTTTCAAACCAATTAACAAGAAAAGTATATGCATCTTCAGCTGCAAAGTCAGAAAACCCATATCCCGGATACACATAAGCATGTCCAAACCACAATTCATATACATAAAACCGTTGTTGCTAAAACAAACAAAACAGGCATGAAAAAACAAATGTGTTACTACTAGACATTACCTGTTTTCTGGTCACCAAATGTATACAGATCTGTTGACTTATTGGAATATGAAAAACCAACACCAGCAGGAGAATCAAGGAATAGTACATTTGCCACTGCAATGCAATACCCCAAAATAAAAAAGGCATAAAAAAAGATATAATATATGTTGTTAAAAAAAACACAACAAAAACAACAACCATTGGAGATGGGAACAATTTCACTTACAATTGTTCCAAGCATAAGGGTTCAAGTAAAGTGACTTGCCATCAGGCCTAATGTGAAAAGGACCAATTTCCTCAGATGCACCATAAGCAATAGAGGAACATCCAGGACCACCATTGAGCCACAACACTAGTGGCCTTGACTTTGGTCCACGCTTCACTGGTGCCTCCACCAACCAGTAAAAAAGTGATCTTCCACTTTGCTCATTCACAGTCACATAACCTGAATACTGAGCAAATCCCACATTCTTTGGCTGCCCTGGAAGCTGAGTAATTTTATCTCTCTTCTGATCTTCAATTGGGGAAGCTAAAGAAACCACCCCACAAATGGACAAAAGCAAAACAAGATACCGTCTTGAAGGATAACCCATCATGATGGTTCTGCCAAACTAAAAAAAAAAAAAAGACCCAGAAAAAAAAATACTAAAATAATTTCTGGGTTGGGTATCCTTTTTAGATGGCTACAACTACTTATTATAAACCATGGAAAAAGAAAGCAGACAATAATGAGAGAACCAATAGAAGTACTACAAAAAGGGTCAAAGTCCAAACACAGAAACACAAATCCCAACACAGTTATAGAAAAAGATCTAGACTTCAATGCCAGAGATATGAAGCAGATTCTACTTGTCCAAAATCAGATTTACTTGGAGGAAGAGAGAGAGAGAGAGAGAGATAGTAGAGTTACTTGGAGGATGAAAACAACAAAGCGAGAGAAAGAGAAGTGAGAAACACATTGTATAAAGCTGGCAACATATTTATAAGGAAGTTCCAATGATTGTAATAATGAGTTGTAGCAATTAATTTAGCACCATGCATTCGGTCGTCAACTAAATCATCATTTCTTTGAATTTTCTTTGCTCTTTCTGTTTACTGCTTATGCTTTGTGCATCAGAAGTTGACTGAAGCAGTTGGATGCGCACATGGGAGCACTAAGTTTCCATTCTTGAGGCTAAAGATAGATGGTTTTCGAAACTATAACATTACAAAAATCGTGTCATAATAGTCTTTAAAATTAGAAAAAATATCAAATAAATTTATGAAATTGGAATCTATTGGTGTCATTAGTCCTTGTTAACGCTGTTATGGACTATAGTACTTTATAAAATTTAAAGACCGTAATAAAACCAAGTTATATAGTATCCTACGATGCACGGATAAATTTAAAGAAAAAAAATCATCTATACTCAATTTAAAGGAAAAAAATTATATTGACAAATTTATTAATTTCTTATATTGTTGAAAAGTAATCTATTATTAATTCAAATATCTTTAAATATGTATGCTAATAGTTCTGTGAGCAACTCTCTTTTATATAATATATGATTAGAAACTACTTTACTCCTTTTAGAAATTCTGGTTGTTAAATACATTTTGTCTTGGTCAACATAACTATGAAACTAATACTCTCGCCGGTCACCACTGCACGACACAAGTTGATAGCAATTTATATTTTAATTAAATATTTTAGGTGAAATTTTGATTGATTATTGGATATGAAATAAATCCTATTGAAAGAAAAATAATTATCTTATATGACTTCATGATTTCTGACAAAAATTAATTTTTATGACAAAAATTAGTTTGTATCAGTAGATTAAAAAACTCTCACACCACGGGTGGTAGTTAGAAAAAGTATTTCCCAAATGAGGTCATGAATTTAGTTGCGGTTGGGTGAATTACCATTTGATGAGAGTTGAGTGGACTTTCCGTAAGTAACTGTAAGATGTAAGAAATGGTAATAAAAGAATATTCTAAAACGTGTGGGGTGTATGAATGTGCTGTATATGATATTATTTTATGATTATGAAGTAATGGTGTGCTTGTGAAAGTAGATCCAAGAATGAAAACAACCATAATCTGAAAAATATTGGTTCAACAAGGGTAAATCTGAGAAGAACAAAAACTAAGTGCAGTTTTTTGTGGGCCTAACGTAATTATTCCTTCTGCTCCTTGGGCTGACCTTTGGAGACCTAATGACCAGATCTAAAATAATTTAATAATTAATTTCTGTTGTGAAAATTAAAAAAAAAATGTTGAAACATAAATTAGCAACCACTGAAACATAATTTTTTGTTTATTCCTAAGCCTAACCGGCGTGAATTTTGCCAAATTTGACACGGACTTGTGTTTAATTTAGACTAAAATGTATTTTTTTTTCTTCTCATATTTATTATTTTAGTTTTCTTAATTTTCAATTAAAAATTTGATTCTTTATTTTTATTTTTTAAATTATAGTTTTAATTCTTTTTTAACTTGAGATATTTCGTCTTTCATTTTAAAAAAATCATATTTTAATTCTTGTGACCAATATTTAAAGTTTATCTTTACATTCCATTAACATTGTCTAACACATTTATTTATTAACCATGTGACATATATTTTTTTAATTATTTAATTACTGATAAACTTAACTTTTAAAATATATTGAATTAAAAAACCACATAATCAATGTCTCAAATTGACTATGAGGATTAAAATTATAAATTTTAAAAATAAGAAATAAAATGTCTCAATTAAAAATGATGGGACCAAAATCATAAATTTTTAAAAAATAAATAACGAAATATCTCAGCTAAAACTAAAAATAGAAGATTAAAATCATAAATTTAAAAAAATAAAAAAAATTACATTTTAATATTTAGTTTAATATAAAATTATAGATATCTTTACACACAACACATGAACACAACCTCTCTCGTATATTATTACATAGTAACAGTTGTTAGAAGAATAAACAAAATTCAGAAGGGAAAAAGGTCTTATTAACCGGTATTTGCAAAATATTATTAATATATAAAAAGGTATTAGATATTGTGCTGAAAAAAGTGTATTGAAAATCATTACAAGAATAATATAGACTCTTAGTCTATTTTAACTAAAAAGAAAAAGAAAAAATAGAAATAAAAAGAAAAAAACTAATAAGATGAGAATAGTAAATAGTAAATAAGAAAAATAATAATAAATAAAAAATTAACAAATGATAAAATAGTAGGAAATGTATATATCGAATGAGATATTCTCTTTATTATTATAGATATTAAAAACTTAGGAAAAATATTTCACTTTGTGTAATATTCTTAAGACACTAATTAATGTTTGAGAGAGAGAAAAAAAAGTTGTTAAAACAGTTAACGTTTGAATGAATTGTGGATTTTTTTAGAGAAAATTATGGATTGTGTTTTATTTCCCCGTAGTTAAACAAATCAATGAAATCATCGTATGATACTAAGAGCATCTTTAGTGGTAGATCTTAAGTAAAGATCTTGAGTTCAAAATCTGATCTTCACAAGATCTCCCAATAAAGGAAGTGCAGAGATCTTCAATATAGAGAATGGGTTCTTGTACAAGATCCCTTAAGATCTGTATATTATTCAAAAAAGAATAAATTTTCTCTCTCTTTCTCTCTCCTTCTCTCTCCCTAAGATCTCAAAATGAGATCTACCATTAAAGAAAAAAATTAGAGAGATCTTGAGAGATCTTTAATCCTATGTGATACTATAAGATCCACTAAAAAGTTATCTAAGATCCCAATTTAAGATTTACCACTAAAAATACTCTAAAACGTGCCATGTGGAAACTGGAAAGTGTCGGTGACCTAAAATGCTAAATAGGGGTTAGAAGTTACAAACATGAGCCTCGCGTCAAAATACTTAAATTATATGTGACTTTAAAAATATTAATTTATTCGGAAACATTAGTCACTTTTTAAAGCACATGCAACTTTTACTTAAATTTTTAATTAAATGTAATTTTAAACTCTTTGTTATTTAAAATAGAAATATTTAATTTTTGTATTTTTTAAATATGTTATTTTGTTTTTTTATTTTGAAACAAAGATATTTAATTTTTCAGTGTTTCGAAATTTGTAATTTTAGTTATTATGATAAACTTAAAGTATAAATTTTAATTATAACTATTTCATATCAATATTATGACATGGAAACAAAATTGTGAAAAAACTACACAAAATATAAAGAAAAAAATTGATAATGTAACTTCTAAAAACTTAAAATTAAAACTAAAAAAATCCTTTTTTTTCAAAAGTAAAAACTAGAGTAT
>PYAF01001207.1:70342-93716 GCA_007407185.1 Glycine tomentella
GAATTGTTTAAAAAATTTAATAAAATTTGTTGGTATTCAATTAAGATTTTTTATAACTTTTTAAAAAAATCTTAGGTATTAAAAAATATAAAATTTTGATGGATTATTTTTTAGGATAAATTTTAATGGATTTCATAAATTTTATTTAAAGTATTAAATGGACAAAATTGATGGATCTTTATCAATAATTTTAAATATTTTTAAAAAATCAAAGGAATTCTTTCAAATCTTAAAATTTTATAATGTTATTTTAAATGTTCTGAATTCATATTTTATAAATTCAATAAAATCATAATCATAAAAATATTTTAAAAAAATTAAAAGTCATTATATTTTTATAAAGTATTTTAAAATCCATTGGATTTTTTTTACACCAAAATAGTATTTTTTTTTAATTCTAATTCAATACATCCCCTAATTATTTCACTGTCATCTTAATATTTAAATGTAATTTTGATTTTCTATTTTTGCTCAATAAGCAATTTTGATTTTTTAAAATCTAATTCAATACACCCTTAATTATTTCATTTTGGTCTAATTTCCAATTTATTTTATTTTATTTTGATCTAATTGAATCATAATCATAACATATTTATTTTAGGTATCATAAATAAATGATATAATTAATTATAATATAAGAAATAAAAAAATAAAATTCAGGCAAGGCTTATGATTGAACCACAAGTGAAAATTTTTAAAATAGGGTGACAAAGATTACAAAATAAATAAAACAAAGATATCAAAATTGTATTTAAGTCAAAGTTATATTATCCTAACAAATTTTTGATCCGATAAAGATTTAGGATTTAGATTAAACAAATTATGGTTTTGGATTTTTTCATTTCTGATTGAGGACAAGTTCTAGACTATGTATAATATTTTTTTCTCTTATCTTTGTATAACCAGGAGCCTTCGAACAATAAAATAAGTAATCTTATGACAAAGATTATATGTGTCTCTCATCCTATTGATAATTGATACACGGAAATTTTGCATATAATGAGAATAAAACACAAATTCTCCTGATAAATAATAATAATTTATTTATGTGAAAACAATAGCACCTTTCACCAGTGTCCCAACCCTTTTAAGTTATTTCAAATTTAGTTAAATCTAAAGACTAATATAAAAACGGAAAAATTCCAGAAAATAAATTGAACATTTATTAAAAACATTAAATGTATAATTAACTATTAAAGGTGAGAAGGGTAGTATGGTAAACTGAGAAGGCCGTTTACTGCTAGCGTAAATAACGGCCGAAAAATGGGCACTTTGATTACCCAAGAGAGACCCATACAGAGAAGCTAATTGACGAAAGAAAATAAGAAAGAAAAAAAAAGTGAAAGATACGAAAAAAGAATAAAAAAAGGAAATGTATATAATAATATAATATTATAGGGCGGATTCGAAAGGAGTTTGAAATATGGTTTTATAAGAAGCGTTGAGATCCGGTACCACACTTTCTCTCTCTATCCCTATCTCCTTCTCTCTCTCAAGGTTCTCTTTGTCCCTTATCACCTTACGTTCTCACTTTCTCGCCCTATACAGGTTTTCCACCAGCCAAGAAACGGATAGAAGAACAATTTCCAAAGCCAAACGAAGAAGAAAGAGAACACACCACAACACTGACTCAGCTACATGGCCTCACTCTTCGATCTGACTTATCACCGCCTCTGAACTCCTTCTATCCGCGAAAGCCGCAGGTTCGGTATCGTTTTCTGGCCGGAGCTCCGCGGAAGCCCTAATTTGCTTGCGGCGCTGCGATTCGGCTGCCGCGTGTTCGATCTGCGGGCGGGGGGACCTTGCGAAACGGCGTCGTGTGGTTCAGCTCTGTGAACCCTAGGTTTTGTTTTATTTTTGGTTGGATCTGGAGGTTGGGATTCGCGCGCGCGGCGGCGACGGCGACGGCGGGCGTGGTGGTGAACCCTAGGTATTGTTTTTTCTGTGGCTGCCCATGCTATTGGGTTGGTTTTGATGCCGCCTGAACCATTGCCTTGGGATCGAAAGGACTTCTTCAAGGAGAGGAAGCACGAGAGGTCCGAGTCGCTTGGCTCCGTCGCCAGATGGAGGGATTCCTCGCACCACCGCGACTTCAACCGCTGGGGATCCGCCGAGTTTCGCAGACCGCCAGGTGAGTTTTCATTCCAAATCTCTTTTTCGTCTGGCCTAACATGCCGGGAAACTCCCTCATCGGTTATTTATTTATTTATTTAGGTTTTGTTTTTTTTTTTTTTTTTTACCCGAAGAGTTTTTCAGTGGTTAATGATTTGGTGGATTCTTCTTTGCGTGTTCGATATGTCTTTTAGGGTGGACCTTGGGTTGTTTTTGAAGATCCGTGGCTTATGTTGTTGTTATTGGAATATTTTTAATTTCTGCCTAGCGGAGGGTTTATTCTTTTTCTTTTTTGCAAACTTTTTGTGTGCCTTATTTTTTGGTTCCTGTTGTTTTTTTTCCTGGATGCGCGAATAAATCCTTTGCTTGTGTTGATTTTTTTTTTGTATTTTTCTTTTTTGGTTTGAATATTTTCTGAAGGTCATGGTAAGCAGGGTGGCTGGCACCTGTTTTCCGAGGAATCTGGTCATGGGTATGCGATTTCTCGGTCCAGCAGTGACAAGATGCTGGAAGATGATAGTCGGCCGTCGATCTCGCGGGGTGATGGAAAGTATGGCAGGAGCAGTAGGGAAAATAGAGGAGGACCCTTTGGTCAGAGAGATTGGCGAGGGCATTCGTGGGAACCCTGCAATGGTTCTATGAATTTTCCCAGGAGGCAGCAGGATGTGAACAATGACCAGAGGTCAGTAGATGATGTCCTAGCATATTCCTCTCATCCACATTCTGATTTCGGGAACGCTTGGGATCAGCACCACTTGAAAGACCAGCACGATAAGATGGGTGGTGTCAATGGGTTCGGAACAGGCCCAAGAAGTGATAGAGAGAACTCTCTGGGTGACTGGAAGCCACTTAAATGGACCCGCTCTGGAAGCTTGTCATCTCGAGGCTCAGGTTTTAGCCACTCAAGTAGCTCAAGGAGCATGGGAGGAGCAGATTCCCATGAAGTGAAGGCCGAGTTGCTACCCAAAAGTGTGACTGCTAATGAGTCGCATTCAGGGGAAGCTGCTGCTTGTGCAACATCTTCTGTGCCATCTGAGGATACAACTTCCAGAAAAAAGCCTAGGCTGGGTTGGGGCGAGGGACTTGCAAAGTATGAGAAGAAGAAAGTCGAGGTGCCTGATGCAAGTGCAAACAAAGAAGGTCCTGTCTTGTCTACTGGCAACACAGAACCTTGTAATCTCCTCAGTCCCAGCTTAGTTGATAAAAGCCCAAAACTTTTAGGATTCTCGGAATGTGCATCTCCTGCAACTCCATCTTCTGTTGCCTGCAGTTCCTCACCTGGTATGTTGCGACACTGTTTTTTAAATAATCTGTGGTGAAAGAGCTATAAAAGCGAAATTGCAATTTGTAGAAAGGTTTAGTACTGGTAATTAATAATATCTATTTTATCATATATATATATATATATATATATATATATATAGGATTATAGTGAATAATACTGTGATACTATGAAGTTTATCTTGGTATTGCTTACAGAATTGGGGTGCAATAGTAGTCATATCTGGCAAGATTTATGTTTCAATTTTGTTTACTACATACTGTTTTTTAGTTTCTATTACAAAACTCAATTTTGTAGCTTTGCTTCCCTGATTTTTCCTTTTTCTTTTTACTCTGAAAAGATCTCTTACCCTTCTAAGTCTCGTCTCTTTGTAGTCATTTTCCTTTATTATAAAAGCTTTGCTTCATTGATGTTAATGAGTCAAAACTATAGGGACTGAAGTTTTCCTTAAACATCATAAAACAAAAGCTCTTTTTGAAATCTTTCTTTGATTTATGAATGTAGGTAAGAATCAACATTTCAACAGTTGTATGCCCTTTGTTTTCAACTAATGTTGAGATGCTGTTTCTTGAACATTTATTTGTATTGTAGCTTCTGTTTTCAAAAATAACTTGGATCGGAGAATGAGATGTAGGAGAGTTACAATGGACATAATATATTATGAGATCAATATCCAATAGAATGTTTAGTCGAGTCAGCATATTAAATCCTTAATTATATAGGAGCATATCCTATATTTTTCTGCTTTGTTTTTTTTTATTACATATTTTCTCTGAGCTTAGATGAAAAATGCTAACTTGGATTTTCACTCAAATTTCCTGTTATTGTATTGTAACTGTTGTATTTTTATATTTGTGTGTGTGTTTTCCTTTTATGTGTTATTTATGTGCCAAAACCTAACCTCAACCTTTTAGCAGGTATGGATGATAAATTATTTGGGAAGACTGCAAATGTGGACAATTATGTTAGTGATTTGACTGGTTCACCCGTTCGTGTGTCTGAAAGTCATTTTGCAAGGTTTTCTTTTAACTTAGAGAAGTTTGATATTGACTCCTTGAATAATTTGGGTTCTTCAATTATTGAGTTGGTACAATCTGATGATCCAACTTCTCTGGATTCTGGTCCATTGAGGTCCAATTCAATTAGTAAGTTACTGATATGGAAAGCTGACATTTCAAAGGTGTTGGAGATGACTGAATCTGAAATAGATTTACTTGAAAATGAACTGAAGTCACTAAAATCTGAATCTGGGGGAACATGTCCTTGTCCATGTCCAGTAACCTTGGGCTCCCAGATGGTAGGTAGTGATGAAAAATCCTGTGAAGAACATGTTTGGGTCTCTGATCAGGTCATCCGGCCAGTACCGTTGAAAATTGTTGATGATCCTAATACGGAAAAGATGCCTCTTTCAACTAATTTACATAGTATTCATGAAAATGGCAAGGAAGAGGATATTGATAGTCCTGGAACAGCTACTTCTAAATTTGTTGAGCCTTTGCCTTTAATTAAAACAGTTTCTTGTGATACCAGGGGATATGATAACTTCTCCCGGGACTTGGATACTGTTCTGTCTACAGCTGAGAAATGCCTAGTTCCCTGTACTACTAGGAAAGAAGCTAGTGTGTCTGCTTGTGTTGATGGCAATACTTCTATGGAGCTAAAGGATAGCATGGATATTTTATATAAAACAATTATTTCTTCCAATAAAGAATCTGCCAACAGAGCTAGTGAGGTATTTGATAAGTTATTGCCCAAAGATTGTTGCAAGATTGAAAAGATGGAAGCAAGCAGTGACACATGCACTCATACCTTCATCATGGAAAAATTTGATGAGAGAAGGCAATTTGCAAGATTTAAGGAGAGAGTTATTGCACTTAAGTTCAGAGCCTTGCATCACCTGTGGAAAGAAGATATGCGCTTACTGTCTATCAGGAAATGCAGACCAAAATCTCACAAAAGAAATGAACTAAGTGTGCGATCTACCTGTAATGGTATCCAGAAGAATCGGTCGTCCATTCGGTCACGTTTCCCCTTTCCTGGTATGAATCTTCTCTGTTCTTTTACTTATGCCAGTGATTTTGCAGTCTTTACTTGCTTAATTGGCTCAGCTGGGAAATCATGTTTATAAAAAAAAGAGGCGGTTAATTTTGTATTGTAGTTTGGATTTTGGAAAAAGAAAAATTCAAGTTGATTTTGATATTTTTTGGTGCTTAATTGCTTGGTTTTTCATATATCCTTGTGAACTCAATACTTATGTACAGTTCTCTCCGTGAGGATAGAGCAATGGATCTATCAAATTCCTATTTGGTTTGAATTGGTAGCTTTACTAGTTTTTGTTTGTTTGGTTCCATTGTTCCAATGTTTTCGAAATAAACTAAGCTCGCTTTGGGTTTAGACTACATTTGAAACCAATCCCAAAGTGGCTTGGACATTTGCCACTTATCTGCAAAACTAACTGTGGCTAGAATTGAATAAAAGAAATTTTCCGGAAAATTCAATGGAAATGTCTTCTAGTTTAAAACATATTCAAATAGGGATTGACTTGTAGACATGAAGCTGAAGTGCAGGGATTAGTGAGATCTCTGCCTGATTAACTGCTGTAAGCATCTTTGAGATGGAACTATTTGTGAGATTAAGTATTGAATATTTTACATGGCTTGTACCTGATGATCAGAAGTGAATTCAGCATGGTGTGATGTGTCATCACACAACATTGCTTGTAAATGATGGTTGTGGTCATAGTTTATAGCTGTTTTGTTTTATTTGTGCAACTTTCCTGTTCAGTTTCATTTGTAAATTATTTAGTTGGTGCTTAGTAGGATTCTAAAGTCTGAACTTGATGGTAACAATTTAAATATGCTGAGAGGTTTGGTGAAGCTAGGTTTGTTTGATAGAAGAAATTTGATTTTGTCACTATGAAAGGCAAAAGTTGTGAGTAAGTTGGAGGTTTTGTTCAGTTTATTATGCTATAATTATGTTGCCATAATTCCAGGATTATTTTGTGATTTTGCTGCCACACATTATCTTCATTGTTTAATGGTTTTCTCTGTGATGCTTTAAATTGCACATGACATTTTATAGTCTGTTCATTTCCTAATTTATTTAGCCTTTTTTTTGGTGATGATAACTATGCTTTTTTTTTTTTTTTCCTTTTAATTGTCTGCAGCAGGAAATCAACTAAGCTTGGTTTCAACATCAGAGATAATTAATTTTACAAGCAAACTGCTTTCAGAATCCCAAGTTAAATTGCAGAGAAACACCCTGAAAATGCCAGCATTAATTTTGGATGAAAAAGAGAAGACGATTTCCAAGTTCGTATCCAGCAATGGGCTGGTTGAAGATCCATTGGCTATCGAGAAAGAAAGGGCTATGATCAATCCCTGGACCCCAGAAGAGAGAGAAGTTTTCTTGGAGAAATTTGCTGCCTTTGGAAAAGATTTTCGGAAAATTGCTTCTTTTTTTGACCACAAGACAACAGCTGACTGTGTTGAATTCTACTACAAAAATCATAAATCTGATTGTTTTGAGAAAATTAAGAAGCAAGATGGTGATAAGCTTGGGATGTCATATTCAGCAAAAACTGAATTGATTGCATCAGGTAAAAAATGGAACCGTGAATTGAATGCTTCTTCACTTGATATTTTGAGTGCAGCCTCATTGATGGCAGATGGCATTGCAGGTAATAAAAAATTGCGTGCAGGAAGCTCACTTTTGGGTGGATATGGTAAAGTGAAGACATCAAGGGGTGGGGACTTCATAGAGAAATCAAGCAGTTTTGACATTCTTGGGGATGAAAGAGAGACTGCTGCTGCAGCTGATGTATTGGCTGGTATATGTGGTTCTCTTTCATCTGAGGCTATGAGTTCCTGCATAACAAGTTCAGTTGATCCTGTAGAAGGTATCAGGGATAGGAAGTTCCTGAAAGTAAACCCTTTATGCAAACCGCCCATGACACCTGATGTTACTCAAGATGTTGATGACGAGACTTGTTCAGATGAGAGCTGTGGTGAAATGGATCCAACAGATTGGACCGATGATGAAAAAACTGCTTTTCTTCGGGCTGTATCATCTTTTGGGAAGGATTTTGCCAAGATAGCACGATTTGTTGGGACAAGGTCCCAGGAACAGTGCAAAGTTTTCTTTAGCAAGGGCCGGAAATGCCTTGGATTAGATCTCATGCGCCCAATACCTGAGAATGTTGGATCCCCAGTTAATGATGATGCGAATGGGAGTGAGAGTGACACAGATGATGCATGTGTTGTTGAGACAGGCTCGGTGGTTGGAACTGATAAGTCTGGCACTAAAACAGATGAGGACCTTCATTTGTATGGCACAAACACATACCATGATGAATCCCATCTTGTGGAAGCTAGGAGCCTGTCAGCTGAATTAAATGAATCAAAGGAAATTAACTGGACAGAAGTTGATCTTGAAGATGCAAATGTCACTTCTGGTGCTTGTCAAATCAATATTGATTCTAAACAGGGCTGTGATGGTAGTGAAGTTTTCTTGTGTGGTTCTAACAAGTCTGGATCTGTTGGTGAACAAGCAGATATAATTATGTCAGATAGCACAGAAGTTGGAAAAGATAAAGCAAATAAATTGGGAGGTGCAGCTACAGAATTGATTTCTGCTCCAGATACAAGTGAACCATGCGAGAGTAATTCTGTTGCTGAGGATAGAATGGTGGTTTCTGAGGTTTCTTCTGGTGGTCTTGGAAATGAATTGGAGAGGCTTAGAGTGTCTTGTACCCTATGTGTTGATGATAGAGATAATAAACATGAAGCTGATTCAGGTGTTATAGTTGATATGAAAAGCTCTGTGCATGATTTAAGCACTATGATAAATTCTTCACTCTCATCTTTGGGCAATTCTTGTTCAGGATTGAGTTTTAGTTCTGAAAATAAGCATGTGCCCCTTGGAAATCCTCATGTCTCTGCATTGTCTATGGACGACCTTCATGCAACTTCGAACTTATTGTTGCAAAATACAGTTGCTGTTGATGTTCAATGTGAGAAATCTGCTAACCAAGATCAAATGTCCTCTACTTGTGATATTCAGGGAGGTAGAGATATGCACTGTCAGAATTCCATTAGCAATGGTGACCATCAGCTCCCTATTACTGGGAATTTATCAGACCACGTTGATGCTGTTAGCATTCTCCAGGGATATCCCTTGCAAGTTCCTGTGAAGAAAGAAATGGACGGTGATATGAATTGCAGCATTTCAGCAACTGAATTGCCTCTTCTGCCCCAAAAGATCAAACATGATGATGATCATATCCTAACATTTCAGTCGTCAGATTCAGATAAAACATCCAGAAATGGTGATGTGAAACTGTTTGGGAAGATACTAACCAATCCTTCAACCACACAGAAGCCTAAGGTGGGTGCTAAAGGGAGTGAAGAAAATGGTACCCATCATCCTAAGTTAAGCAGCAAGTCTTCTAATCTGAAATTTACTGGCCATCATAGTGCTGATGGAAATTTGAAAATTTTGAAGTTTGACCATAATGATTATGTTGGCCTTGAAAATGTTCCCATGAGGAGTTATGGTTATTGGGATGGGAACAGAATACAGACTGGTCTCTCGACATTGCCTGATTCTGCAATCTTGCTAGCAAAGTATCCTGCGGCCTTCAGTAATTATCTCACATCTTCTGCCAAATTAGAGCAACCGTCATTGCAGACATATTCCAAGAATAATGAACGGCTCCTGAATGGTGCATCCACTTTTACGACTAGAGACATCAATGGCAGCAATGCTTTGATTGATTATCAGATGTTTAGAAGGGATGGTCCAAAAGTGCAACCATTTATGGTAGATGTCAAGCACTGCCAAGATGTATTCTCTGAGATGCAGAGAAGAAATGGTTTTGAAGCAATCTCAAGTTTACAGCAGCCGAGCAGGGGAATGAATGGTGTTGGAAGACCGGGGATTCTTGTGGGAGGATCTTGCAGTGGGGTCTCAGATCCTGTGGCTGCAATCAAAATGCATTATTCCAATTCTGACAAGTATGGTGGTCAGACTGGGAGTATTGCAAGAGAGGATGAATCGTGGGGAGGGAAAGGGGATTGACTGAGACAGGTAGTTGATTGTGCTGAGCGGCAAACACCTCTTTTTGCCGCACTCCTGTATTATAGTTTTTGTTATTTGCTCAATACAGTGTAGGGTGATTTAATGGTTCTCAAGCCCGTCTTTTTGGTAAAATATTTAGGTGCTTGTAATATGGCAGCAGCTTTGTATTTGTTGTATTTGATGAAAATACAGAAATAATCTCTGAAAAAATTAGGAGGGGCGATTGCCATTGCCAATTCTGGATCCTTTGCCGCCTTCACTCACCTGCTCATTCTTACAGTTACAACCGGTGGTCTGGATAATTGACAAGTTTTGACGGTTCATTTCGGTTTTTGAGGTACCAATTCACTGTACCCGACTTGGTCGGGGCTTTAATGATGGTTTCTTAACCTACCCGTAGTTGCTTTATTTAGATAGTTTTTGAATCAGCGGCGTTTTTCCAAGTGCAAGTTGGGAATTGCGAATATATGTTTTTCACCAACAGGTTGAGTTGGTAGCAGTAAGAGGTAACTGTTAGTCACTTTGCCTAGCGTCCATTTTGAAATGATTATTTTTGCTGTTGGAAGCCTCCTCTTTTGCAATAGACGGTGACAATTTTTTGACAAATACTGTTTAGGATGATTCTGCAATCGGTTACTCCTACTACCTCCTCCCATCATTTAGATTTGACATCATACAAAAAAATAAAGTTTCACCTAAATTTTACAAAGTATGTTGGGTAGTTAAAAGTCCTTTTTATTCGGTGTAAGGCCTTGTCTTGGTGGAATTTCATAGTAGAAAACAAATATTTGTTATATAGCGCATTCAAGGAAACGAGTTTAATACATTTAAGGTTTTAAATCATGCCTTTCAAGTAGGGCTTTGGAATTGAGCTAGCAAAATTCAACAGCAATTTCATTCTCTTGGTATGTTTTGTCATTGTAGAAATTCTTACAGATCATTCATGGCTCAAGATTTCCATTTAGTTACAGGAAAGATAGTTTGTCTTAAATCTGTATAGCATCTTCAGAAATCCCTCCTCTTATCTTTACAGCCATAAGCAGGCTGCTGCAATGTAGCAATTTCCTTAGCCTCTTCTGCTGTGCGGAGGGTGGAGGGGAAGCTGTGCAATAATTTCAATCAACTGCAATAACCCATAAAAAATAACCTAAGCTAAGAATATATGTCTAACTCCACCAATGATAATTAAGAGGCAAAAAAATTGTGTATTTTACAGGCATTCACGTATGATAACATCCTGAAAAAATTTCTGTTATAAGGATCTGATGTAATCCTATAACAAATGTGTTCCACTACCAAATGACTTGATCATACGATCTTTGACATCGTGCAACAACTATCATAACGTTATTTGAAAATGATAGTTTAAAATACCTCGTTAGTAGTTGGATGAGACAACCAATTTATGTGCATGCAAGTAATACCCACAATCTCCGGGAACTGGTAAGCCCTACACACGGAGCAGCAATGTGAAACACGGAACAAATTTCAAACCAATATCACAACGCCGAGATAGAAACAAAAAATCCAATTGTTTGAAAAGTAGGAAGCAGTTTACATTCTGGAAAATCGTGCTTACAAATTTGCTTGGATTTAAGTTTCTTCGGTTAGTGTTTAATTTTAAGTAAGACAAGGGTAAGTTCATTGCATAGAACAATTTGATATAATTTAATATTGTAGACCATTCTACTAGGTGAATGATTGAATTATCCTTGTAAACTATAGTACAAGAATTTACCCATCTTCAGCAAAACTCTCATCTACAAAGTCACAATCTAAGCACTTAGGTTGCCCACCAACACCATAAAGAGGATCACCTGCAAAATAAAGCCAAAGGAAAAAATAATGGATATTCGTACTTTCTGACTTAGTGAGTCAGAAATGTAGCAAGACAAGACTCACAAGAAGAATGGGAGTGCCCTATTCTCTCATCATGTTTAGAAACGAGTTTATGCAAATCGGGTGTGTCAATGAAGCCCAAGCTCTGAAAGAGACAGAATTTTGGGAAAAAGTTTGATTTCAATGAAGTAAAATCGAACATACAACAAGCTAGAATAATCATACCCCTAAGAGCAAACTAAACAAAGGATAAAATACCCAACAAACATAGAGATCCCCAAATCATAATCGCGAGTTACCAAATTGAAACCTCAATAAATAGTAATATCATTCTCCATTAACAACTAACATTGGCCTTTAAAAAAAAAAATCATTCTCCATTATTAACATTATTAGAATGGTATTGGCTTCCCTAAATTTAAAGTTTGAAGACTAAAATGAAGCAAACAAAGTATTTGCAGAAAATAAAATAAAATATACTCCATAGCTGAGGGGTCAAAACTCAACCGATTTAGCCATTTACTAATTTAGCCATTTAAGAAGTTTAAAGCTTAATATGCATAGGAGTCATTGATGAATAACTTGTAATCTTTCTACCTCCCTTATTGTTGTGTTCCTATAAGAAATCTCGCTTTAGTTCTCTTCATGAGAATCTTGAAAAATTTAGCATTATATATGTACCTATAAGAGGATGCCCTATGAAAGAGAGATGAATGCGGATTTGATGTGGCCGTCCAGACTGAATCTTAACCTGACAAACAAGGCACAGGGATGTTAAGAGTCTGGATTTCTAATTTTATGGTAGCCTTTTTCTTTCTTTTATTGCCTCTTAAAAGGGATACATAACGACATAAAAGCAAGCAAAACTTTGGGTAGCCAAAAGGTTACATGTTGAAATAAGAGCAAAACAATTTTGGCATGACTAATCCTATTGTGCAGTTTGATGTGACATCAATGAATAATATTGAACAATTTCTGAGAACAGAGTAGTGCTGCAAACTTTTTTAATTAAATCCATAATAATGCATAATATTGCTTACCTTGTACAGATTTAATTTCCTTATTTCTTGTAATTTGGATTATTTTTAATTGTTTCTGTATTTCCTGTAATATGTGAAGATTTTTAGCCTAAAGTTATTATGGTGCTTTTTTAGCCTATGAATACATTGCACCATAACCTTGTAAAATTATCAAAAAATAATATTTCTTTTCCCCATATTTCAAGTAGACCAATGTTTTATTGACGCTCAAGTATTAAAATGATGATATTTTTTGTTAATGTTTTTATTGACAAAAAATAGTCGTAGTAGATAGTTTAATTATTTTCTTTTACCCTATCACACATCATGTTTTTCTAGGATCCCACGTTTACAGAGTTGTTGATTAAAAAAAAAAGAGGATTTGAACACCAAATATCAGCTACCTGGACCAACGTGCTGTTTTCTCGTGTGTTCCTCTCTAGAATGTCCACTACACAGTGCTGGTTTTCCTGGTTCAATGAAAACAACTATGCATGACTGGATCATCAAGAATTTTATGGAGGGAAATTTTAGGAATAAAAGGAAACATAATAACAATAGCAGATGAGTGGAAATCAATAAACACAAGCAAGGCTTTATACTCATCCATCTGAAGAAAAAAGGAAAAACATTAATGATTAAAAATAACCTGATTGAGAAGCAACGTATAACCCTTTAGCAACACCAGGATATTTTACTGTTCCAATTGGTTGATCAATAGTCACCTGTAAAGCAAAACAACCTTCAAGTTATACAAGCAAAATCGTTAAAGACTACACAAACAGAGCAAAAAATGTTCTAAAATAAGCATGAACTAACAACTTAACAGTCCCTTGATTATGATATGAAACAGATGATAGAGGCATTAATCATGACCAATATTCAGAGAACAATGAAGTGAACCATGCTCACTAAAGAAATTAACATTTTTGAGAAAAATTCTGAACAGATTTTTACTAAAACGAACAAGAAAACAAGCAATAATGGAATATCCATGCTTTCTTTTCAAAAAACATAAAAAAAAACTAACTTACCCCAGTGCCAGATTTTCGCAAAACATATGTGACGGTAAAGTATAATTTATAGAAGTAAAAGATCTCCTGTTTGTAGAATTCTTGCAGCCACCTTATTGATATTCATTATGAATAGGCAACATGAAATATCCATGCTTTCTTAATCTCATTCTTTTTTTTATGTTTGGTTGGGTTGGGTTGGGGGGGAGGGACTGTGTCACTATCATCACCTTGTCGTTCTCAACTATCCTACTCACAAGAGCATGGTATATCTTTGCAATCTTTCCAAGTTCCTGCTTTGTATCTCTGCTTCCATAAACAACAGCAGACAATGAGTTAAACAAGGTAACTAAGTATGAAAATTTAACTTCAACTTAAAATTTACAACATTTTTTCCTGCGTTCTATTTAAGTGCATGTATTCCACTTAAGATAAGCAACAGGCTACGAGGTAAGACTTTTTACAAGTAAATTATAAAAATGCAACAAACAAGAAAGATAGTTCTTTTCTAACCTTTTTCCTCCAATATGAGAAGTTCCGTCAGCAAAATAAGATGCAAGATGAGCTCTGGGGCTAGTGTCTTTGCACATAATAAAATTCCTGTGATGCAATCAATTAATCATAAAAGCATTAGAAAGTGCCATTAGCTAGTTATTAACAAGTTTTAACATTAGACAGATATTACAAGCTAAGCATCTAGTCATACTCGTATAACATCTCTGCTAGTAATAATTATGTAAGTATCACTACCACTTTCATTGGGTTCATCTACCACAGACCCCAATTAACTTGGGTTAAAGGTGTTGTTGATATTGATGTTGATCACTACCACTTGTACTTAAACAATTAACCAAGAAAACAGTAATTAATTGAACTTTGAAGTTTAATATTATATTAAAATAAAACTAATTTCCTCTCAGAGTTCTGAAACATACCTAGGTTTGTGCATATATTCTCATAGCAAGCTAAGCAACAAATTATAGATATAATCTATCAATTTAGCTTTTCAACAGAAATATTCAGTATAACCTGTAGTTCCCCTCCCTAGGCGATGTACGGGAATAGGATGCAGCCTTTTGTGCATTTCACAGGCACCCTGATTATTGACTTCCCATTGAAGCTGCGTTAAAACTGTCCTTTGCTGGAAGAGACCTCCTGGCAAAACTTGCAGTCCAGAAGGTTTAGAGCAATCTGAATTCATAATTAACCCAACCAAGAGAACATATATTGAAGACATTCTAATATGCTTAGTACTTGAATAATACATTTTGGTAGGTAGAAGCAAACACTGAATAACTTCATGTGACGGTATTAACAATATTGTCAAACTCGAGGATCGTAAGAGGATCGGAAGGGGGGGGAGGGGTAAAAGATCATAACTCGAGGATCGTAACTCCATTGTAAGAGTTACGTGTATATGTAAAATTATATTTATACACATGCATATACATAAAAAATAACATAGACAAGAAAAACAACTTATAACTCATAATAAATCATAAAGATTAAGATCCAAACATAACACAACTCAAAATAAGTTCACAAGTCATAACATAAACTCATAATAAGTTCATAATTACTTAATACAATCACACTAGTATAAGAGATCATTCAAATTAAAATCAGGATAGTCATTCTCCATATGATCTTCATCCTCATTAATTGCATCTCCTCCATCTACATCATAAACAACAATTTGAGGAACCTCCAAATCATCTATGGGTTTACCACCACCACTAGCATTTTCTCCCGCTTGAACTAAAATGTGTTCATCTAGAGCATCCAAATCTGAATTTGCCTCATTGTCCTCTACAATCCATTCATCATCAGAAGAAAGATCATCAATGTTATAAACCTTCCCTTTTCTAACATCCTTCTTCTTGTTCAATCTTGTATTAGCCATGACAAACACCACATCATTCATGGTCTTTTGGTGTAAACGATTTCTCTTCTTGGTGTGAACCTAAATAATTATAAAATCCATTAACAAATAATGGGTACTAAGTATAGGTAAATAATTATAAAATGAATTTCATAAATTCAAATTCTTACTCTCTCAAAGGTATTCCAGTTACGCTCACAACCGGATGAACTACATGTCAAACTCAATACTTGAATAGCAAATCTTTGCAATTCTGGATGTTCATCATCATAGGACTCCCACCATTGTGCTGGAGTTTTTGTTTGAAGTGCACGTTGAGCTATTAGACTACCAAAAAATTTAGATTTGCTTTTGAAATCCTCAATTTGAGCATCAATCATAGATATCTCATCAAGGTCTCCCACCATCCTATCTAAACAGTCATAGATTTCACGCTTCACTTCATAATCAGCTTTAAATTCAGTATTATAGTGCAACATGGGGTTAAGATAGAAGCCTGCAACATGCAAAGGCCGATGCAATTGCCTATCCTATCTTTCATCAATGATTTCCCAAAGGGGAGTGTAGGTAAGAATGGTAAAAAAATAAATAATTTTTCAAACAAAATCTATAATAATATAAATTAAAAAATCGAACAAGTGGAAGATAATTAATTAATTACCTCTTTGTAACCCCATTGAAGAGACTTTGTATCTTCTATTCGGCAGTGTCCATTTCTTCATAAATGAAGCCCATGGCTGGCTTTTCATCTAAATCCACCATGCGCAACACCTTAATTAGGGGAAAAGCACCCCTCATGCAATCGCAAGATCGCCGAGTATACGATCATACTCGTGATCTTGACAACATTGAGTATTAACCACTACTTCCTTTTAAACACTCATTCAGCCAATAAACTAAAAATATATCAAGAGACAACTTTTTCTCTTATGTTTCCCTCCTTCTCGTGAACCAAACATATTTAAGTTTATTACACTAACACAAAAGTATAATGTGAACTGAAACTCATCATTTGCATTCTAAAGAACCATTATAAAAAAGTTCAATTTTTAAAAAAATATTTAATATAATTCATCAGACAAAAACATTCATATTAAACAAGTAGAGTTATACAAAATGGTGCATAAAGTGACACTAACCACGTCATCATGTTCGTACAAGACATCAATCATATGTGGTGCATCCGGTTCCTTCCATGGAAGTCTATGATAGACTAGCTTTGATCCAACTCTAATATGAAGAAGTTAGCAAACATCATATAATGGAGTAAAATCACATATCACAAAGCATAACAATTTTCTATCAAAGAACCCGAGGACTGTGTTGGAATCAGTAACAACTCCTCCATCAACTGTTATCTGTAGATGACACACTAATTAATATGACAGCCATTCAGATGATATATTCCATGTAGTCAACTATTTTGGATTCATCGATGATCAAACCTGCCCGCTTTTTATTCGGTGCAACCAACTGTTAAAAAATCAGTACATATGCTTTCCAAGAATAATGATGTTATGAAAGCGAGAAAAAACACAATAAGAGGGTCAAAAATCTTCCCAAAAACCAAAAATTCTCTGGAAAAGAGAAATTCATGAAAATGGCTCTCCAATACCTCAGCAAATCCAATAAATCAACCCCATTAAAAAAGCTACGAGCAATCATCCAAATAGAGGCACTGACTTCTTCATATCTTCAGTTCAATGATATCATAGTTGGCAACACTGAATTTGTATTCCTATTGTATTAACTGTCAGCTTAATGTACTTCAATTTGTTGGATTATTGATATGATAGAGCAATTAGTTACAAGTTAAATTCTAACAATTTGTAACTAATTGGTAATTGCTCTATCATATCAATGGACACATTTCCCCTCAGCTCTATTAAACAACATTTCAAAACTCCAATTAACAACATTTGGCGAGGTCATGGGTGTTTCTTACCAATGTCAACCTTTTCTACGGTTCACAAAAAAACCAATTTCAAGTTCATTTTACTTTTTTTTTTTTAAAAAGAACAAAAGCATTAAAACAAAAATTACCCAGTACCTTAGCTCCATTTTTCTTCACTTGTGAGCATATAAAAGGAGAAAAGTTTAAAAATTTATGACAAAAAGGTAAGTGGGTAGTTGAGGCGTTAGCTTACCCTTGTAAGGGAGCAGAAGTCTTGTACTTGGTGGAGTAAAAAACTCTATGAGTGTTAAACCTGAAAATTATTACAACATATCATAGAATAGAATTGAGTTGCAATATCCATAAGAAAAGGAAAATTGCGAATGGAAGTAGTGAACCTGCATCAAGAGGGTCGAAAGACGTCGTTGCATTCAGGCCAAGGAATTCCAAATTTCTTAAGGCTCGTCATTGGACCTTGATTCTTCTTTCGATCGAGATTCATGTATGATAAGACTCGACCTTTTTTTTTATTTTTTATTTTTATAATGAGTACTTGGCTTATTTTATTTACACAATATATCAATCTTAATCAATATACATAATATCGTATTACCAAAAATGTTATTCACTGAATGTATAAAAAATATTACTATTATTAATACATGATCGTTAGATAAGTCTAAGTCTTATAAAAAAATATGGAACACCAAACTCGTTAGATCCCGGTGCTTTCAAAGAATGTATTTGATTCAATAAATCAGTAATGTTCTAGCATTGATCACTTTTGGTATATAGATAAATATCATGTTTGACAAAATTAAGTTAATTTAAAATTTATAAGTTAGTTTAAAGTTTAAAATTTAGTTCATTGAATTAGAAGTATTTGATAAAATTATATATTAAAATAATTGACAAAAAATAAGATGACAAAAACATATTTATATAAATTTATATAATTTTTATTTTTACAAAAAATATTTCTAGGTAATTATCATCTCAAAAATTTATTAAATTTAAATTCTTATTATTTTAAAGATTCGATAATTTATTAAAATAATGCAATAGTGCAATACTTACTAATATATAAAAAGAAACCCAAAAATAGTAAAAGAGAATAATAATTAAAATAATTTACTTTTGTTTCACTATCAGTATATTTACTTCTATGCATAAAATCAATTAAAAAAAGAGTGTGACAACAAAGTTTTATATGATTCTTGGAAGCCTATTTTGTTAGAAAAAGGTGATTCTAATACATTTCTTGTGAAAAATGCTAAGAGATAGTACATTTCTTGTTGAAAAATGTTAGAAAAGAGTATATTATAAAGAATATGTTAGAGAGTAATGTTCATATTTTTTTGCTTGTTCATGATCTAATTGTTATAGTTACATTCTTGTTGGAAGGATTGGATCTTAATATAATTTTCTTCACCATTTTTATGGCCTCTCTTTTTCTCTCTAATTTATATTTCTCTCTAGTCTCTATCATTTGGTTTCCTCCTTTTTATTTTTATTGTTTCTCTTCTTTTTCTCTTTTTGGCTAGAGAGATCGAGGGCAGGAAGAGATAGAATTTTCTTGTTGGAAAAAGTATGTACCGATAATTTCATTCTCAATGACTTTTGTGAAGTTCTTTGAGGCAAAAAAGAAGACAATTTAGAACATTCAATGACCTTTTTATCTCCTAGCATTGGTCAATAGCTTTTTGAGGGAGATTAATTGCTACTACTTGAAGATCTTAAGATACCAATCAATAGTGTGATATTAGGAAATATTTAAGAGTACCTAATCATCATTCAAGAATGATGATGTTTTTCTCGTTTCTAGTGGACAAAGTTTGAAAGTTTATTATTGGTTGGAAATTTGCTGATTTTCTCATTTCTGGTGGGCAAAGTTTGAAAGTTTCTAATTGGTTGGAAAGTCAACACTTGATCTTTTGCAGGACAAGTTACCTTGACTCTAGTGTTATTAAAATTTTCAACGATACATTTTTATTTATACGATTTTGTTAAGGACATTGATTGAGGAGTTTTAAATATTTTTTTTATTTGAATTCATATTGAAAACGCAGTAGAAATCATAATAGATTTGTATAAATGCTATTTTTTAATGAAAATTTTTCATTTTGAATTTCTTAATCAGTAGTGATAACTTGTTTAGCATTTGCCATGCTATTATGCATCGCTAACAAAATTTGGAAAAACTTTTTCTCATGACTCGTTCTCGTTTGGATGTGCATGAGACCTCACTTGCTGATTATCGATTGAGTGATAAACAATGGATGACGAAATTTATTAAAAAAAATTCTGTGGACAGTTGAGGTAACCAATTGTTAAAACAATTTAATGAGTATATTATATTTGATAAACTAGTTGAAAGTTTATATACACTATAAGTTTAAGAGCAGAAAAACTAAAAGCTAGCTAATTTTCCTGCCAGTCCCAAATTCATTATTTCTCTCTATATGTATATCCTAAATAATTAACCGTAAGTGATTAAGTAATTAAATTAATCTGTACGTGAATAAAGCTCACAGATTTGTGAGAGAAATTGTACACGTACATATCACTTCACTACTCAACACCATAAAGAGACAAACATTCCAAAATTACTAGTTCACATTCCAGAGCATAGTTGAGAATGAATTGACGAAAGGAGCAAATAAAGCCAATACTGACACTAGTTTTGTATTGGCTTTTTCTTTAATTATTTATTATGTTTGAACATACTTGAGAAAAAAAAATCTAAATGAAAAAAACATCAATACTTTTATTACTGCCAACTGAGGCATTCAGAGTGACATGGGAGCACCGAAAAAGTTGTAACTAAGCACACTCGGATAACAATAGAGACAAATTACACACATAACAAATTAATCATCAGCAAAATACATCAGTTGGTGAAGTTGCTGCCAGCTGAAGAGAAACTGCTTTCCAATCCACAGCATCACCATAGTGCTTGTCTTTTGTAGTAGCCACTGGTAACTGGAGAGGACCAACACCAGAGGTTTCAGTTATAGACACCTTTCTTGCAGCAACGGCCTTCAGCCTGTACCTCTCAGCTCTCGAACCAATTACTTGCCCCAACACCGATGCCGCGATAGTAAATGCCATCGCTGATTTAGGCATCAAGACAGACTTCCTTAGCATTGCTATGAATGGAACAGCTGCATGAACTGCAGCAAACCACGTCGGTGAAAATTTCTTAGTATGTTCCCGCCATATACCCAAGGGAACGTTAGCCGCCATGCCCAGCATCCCAATCACAAGGACCTTCGTAGGCAGGGACTGAGGACGGAGGTTTTTTGCAAATGCAGTGCGTGCAATAGCTGCCCGTGCTGCAACTACTGCTTGTGGGCACTTGTATTTTATGCCTGGAGGAGGCTGAATGACCTTTGCAACAAGTGGAAGGACGTTACTAACTGCCCGATATGACTTTGCGATGGGGCAGTTACCGTTTTGAAGCCAATCATTGCTGGCCTCATGCTTTGAACCATCCTGAACATCAGTTAAATGCAAATCAGGGGCATTGATAAAGTAATCTAAATCATGACTCAAATGTGTACTATTTTTTTTGATGTTTAGAAATAAATATCTTGGTGATTGTCTTCAACTACAGGGTTTCTTAACCCTCCCCATCCCAGTTTCAAAAAAAAAAGAAAAAGAAAAAACAAATTAGGAGGCCCAAACATGTAATTCATAACTTAAAAACTCAAGAAAATTTTCTTATAGAAAATGTCTAGGTAATAGTAACTAGAACAGCAGATTGAATGTAATGTATACCTGTGAAGAAGGTTCATTTTTTGATGATTTGGATTTTCTTTTCTGGTTGTTCCACTTCTCAGAAAATGCATCAAAACCGAAAGCCCCACCAAATCCAAATGATGACAGACTAATAGTTGCTGCCTTTGCAGCTAAAGGATTGAATTGGGATTTGTGAGGTTCTGCCTGTACTTTCTTCTCAGAAGGCCGAAAAGATCTGTCAGATAAGGGTACTACACCATCACTCCCGTGGAAAAGCCTAAATGCCAAATCAAAATTGGGGCCATCTTCAAAAATTGGACCTTTAGCTCCACGAACCTGAGTAAGAATCAGATATTTTGCAAGTGTGTCGATTTCTATCAAAATTAATAACAGAACAGATAAACGGTGTGCTTGAAACATCAAGTCCTAGAATTACATATAACATTTACATATAATATTATAATTTATAAGGAACAGACACAGGGGGCCCAAAAAAACACATAATTTATTCCATGAAACAGAAACTTTCGTTCACAAACACATGTTTTTGCCTGATTCAGTAGATAGATCTAAGAAGAGCAAGATATGACAGGAAGCACAAATCATTCCCAATAAACAAGGCCAGACCTCCTAGATAGGTCTAAAAGAAAGAGCATGCTATGGTAGGCATCATTCTCAGTAAACATGGAAGGTCACAGCAAAACCCATACATGCAGGCTAAAATAAAAGATAAAATGAGAATTATGTCAACTATGGAGGATAACTTACAGGCATTGGTAAAGCCAAAGGTGAAGAGAATGAGAAGTTAGTAGGCTCATTGATGTTCCTCAAGAATGGACATCTAAGCATAGAGTCCTCATTTATGTCTCTAGTAAAGAAGTCCATTCTTCTGCTTCAAAAGACCTGCAAAAGGAGGGAAAGCAAACATACATAAGAAATACTTCATGGAATTACGGATAAGAGACATGACCTGTGGAGGATTATTCTCAGAATTCTGACAAACAAAATTAAACAAAACCTTAAGTCTAAAGGGTCAAAAACCTTTAAAATCAGACTAAATTTCTTAAATTTATCTAATAGATCAAACCAAATATATGTATACAAACCCAAGAAGTTCATATCAGTATTCAAAACCTAATACAACACTGAATCTATATGATATCATGGATCAACATCAAATATTTTTTTCTTCATGATTTTTGCAGTTCAGAAACAGAAAATAACTCTAAACTTGTCAAGACTTGAACCTTGGATCCAAATTCTCCCTCTCCCTTTGTCATTGAATCAAACAAAAAAGGCTACACTAAATATCAAATATCAATTAATGACTACATATTTAAGCAAGTAGAGCATTCCTACTTCCCAACATGCATTGATTCACAACCCCAGTGGTCCTATCATCAGATTTATCAGTTATCTTCTGCATCCACAAAAGTCATCGCAAAGCAAAACCCAATGAAATTTTCGGATTCAACCTCCACACCACAACCCATTTAAAAAATTTGCATAAAACCAAAAATTAAGCATAAGAACCCAAACCCATCACATAAATTCGCCTATTTATTCAAAAATGATGAAAAAATGGGAACTTTCCGACAACCGTACCTAAAAAAAACGAAAAAATACAAAGAGGGGAAAAAAGTAGGGGGCGAATCACCCAAATTAAAGATGAAAAATTCGATCCAAATTGCCTCAGCGCAGAAACAGAGAATGAACGAGGCGAGCACGAGCAACGCAAAAAATAATGGGGAAAGTCTAAAGATAAAAAAAATGGAAAAAAATTAAAGCATTAATTATGGGAATAATACCTTTGAGGGATTGCGAGAGGCACACGCCAATTTGAGAATGGGACGAAGGAAGAAAGGAATGGAAAGAGGAACGTGTGTTAGGTGAAAGAGGTTGAAAATGTTAATGGAAAAAAAGAAGAAGAAGAAGGGGTTCTCTTTTTCTTTCTCTCTCCTCTTCTAAAAAAGTATTATTGAAATTTGTTTTAAGGTCAATAAAATTAAGAGAGGAGAGGAAAAGAAATGTAGTCAAAAATGGCTGTGGCCTGCACACGCCCGAGTAGAATCAACCAAACTTGAATATTATGATTTATGTATGTATCACGTTTCTTCGCTTTTGAGATGTTAAAATCTATTTAAAATAAATTAATTATTTTTTAATATATTTTTAGCTAAATGGTTATTTTGATTTTTTATTTTATTTATTTTGTTCAAATAATCATTTGTTTTTTTTTTTAAAAATGTTGACTTTGATTTTTTATCTTATTTTTTAAAAAAAATATTTATTTTTAAAAAAAATCACATGTCATCTTATCTTATTTCAAAAGTTCAAAATATTTTTTAACTATTTCAAATAACACTCAGATGAAAAGAGCATTTTAAATAATTTAAAGGACATCTGAAATATATTTTACGAAATAACTCATTATACAATATAAACACTTAAATTAAAATAAATTATTAAGATGTCTGTATATTATATAGATTAAAACAAATTAATGTTTAATGT
>PYAF01001207.1:93816-116140 GCA_007407185.1 Glycine tomentella
ATTGTCTAATGAAAGTAGAGAATGATCAATGGATGATTATCTAATTTTGGTTAATAAATCTATTTTAATCTGCATAATTAAAGAGAAATAATTATTGTTACTACTTTAATATTATTAATAATAAGGATAAAATAATCTAAAAAACTTAAAAACAAAAAATAGTTACACAAAGTTATATCTCTTTTACATTGGTATGCATAATTTTTGTTCTCTTACTTAGATGTACATTATTTCATGTTATTGGTGTAATTAGTTTAAAAAATCTTCCTCAATTGTATGAAATTACTTCCATTATTTGTGTACTTCTTCTTAACCACCTATTCTTTTGAATCCATCATTTCTTTTCTATCTCTAAATTGATTTTTTTTAAAATGATAATAATAAAAATAATCCTATATCACAAATGAAATTATTTATTAGAAATCTAAACTATTAATTATATATTTAAAAATACTTATTTATTATGAAATTTAATTGTATAATTTATATATATATATATATATATATTACAAATTTCAATTATAAAAATGAACAATTATCATTCAGTGCATTGACTTATCTATTATGATTTTTTTTTGTGTGTTTTTGATTTGGTCAATTCTCTAACCATTCATCCATGATCAGTGTTGGGTGGGGTTGGACTTGGTATTGTTTTGGTTTTGGTTGATACATCATAGATACTTGTACGCTTCTTTGAACAGATTCTCGCCTCTCTTCACACCTCTAATGGATTATTTTTAAGCTATTGTTTGCGGCGTCGCTTACATTTTGAATATTTCAATTGATTTATTTGGTTGGCCCCATAGGTCACAACTCACAAAGGTAATTTACCTATGATGAGAATTGAGAATCATTTTCTTTTCTTTTTACACTTCGATTCCATATATTTTTAGATACGTTTTGGTTCCATTTTTTTTTTCTTTGATTCCCTGTAATTGACGTGTTTAGGATATAAATATGCAATTGTGGTTTGTCTTTCCTTAAGCTAAACTATAGAGAAGTTACTTCTTTTATTTTTTATTTTCATTTATTTAAGGGAAGTGTTAAAAAATATTCTTAGGAGTTTTATAACAATTTACACATATTATTCAATTAATTTGGTTAAGAGAAAAAAATTATGCATTAATAATTTTTTTTACAAAGTCATTCAATCACAATCCATCATATATGATAAGTTTGTTGATTTTCAAAATAATTATTAATTATTTTAAAGTAATTCAAATGATGATATGTGATTGAATAATAATGTAAAATTATTTTATACCCATTAGTGTGTAGATATTAAACTCTTTAGTTAAACCATTTTTTAGAGGTTTAGTTAAACCCTTTACTAATTTTTTTTTTGGAGTTACTTATCTCATAAATAAATTGGATGCACAATTATTAAAAACTATAAAAATATTTTTTTTGGGTAAGGAAACTATTAAAATAATTTGCTCACTTAATTTTAAATTGTATCATTTTTTTTTCCATTTGAAAGTGCATGATTTTAAAATTAAGGGAAAACCACTGATGTTTTTATTATTATTTTAATATTATACAATTTATTTTGATTATCACATTCTTTTTTAAAAAATGTTAATAATACATTTGATCTTTAAAAAAATTAATTAAAAAACTTAAACTTATACTTATCTAAAAACACATTCTTGTCTGTAAAACCAAAAATAGAACATAAGTATGTGTGTAAACTTAGAATTACACTTACCTAGGAACATTTTTTTTTTGTCTATAAAACCAAAATAGAACATACGTATGTGTGTAAAGTTAGATTTGTTTTTTGAAGAGGTGTAAAATTAGAATTATATTATCTAAAAACATATTGTTGTCTATAAAACTAAAAATAGAATGCGTGTGTAGAATAACTTACATAATTGAATATCTTGTCAAAAAACTTACATAATTGAATAACTTTTTGCAGAATATGAAACTAATTAATCTTACCATTTGTATGTAAAAGCCATATGCTTTTATACATATATAATTGAATAACTTTTAATAGAATATGAATATTTAATTAACCTAACCGTTGAATTAAAAATTTAATAAACATTTAATTTTATTAAGACATAATAGATTAAAGTTATTCAAAAATAAAAAAGTAGTTTAATTTTCATATACTAACAATTAACTAAAAATTTGAGTTAAATAAAAAATATTTTTTATAAACAACTAGATATCACCGTACGTATAATTTTTAGGTGATGTTTGAATAAAGAATTTCAAAGTTTTGAGAAATTAAAAATGTATAGGAGTTCCCTTCGGAAAAAAAAAATGTATAAGAGTTTAAGTACTTCAAAATTTCTTTTATCTTTAAAATACTTATTTGGATTAATTACTTTAAGTTTCTTCTTTTTCAAAGTTTTTGTTTAGACCAAGTAGTTTAATTTCCATCATATGCAAATTTCATTTGTATTATTTGAAATTCCTTCATTTTGCTTGGAAAAAAAAAAAAAAGCTATAAACTTCCTATCGTTTTAAAAGTTTTTTTGGATTTGATATCCACATAAGTCGTTTTGATATATAATATTTTAAATTTACTTAAAATTTGAATTCCTCACTCAAAGTTCTCCATCATTATGATATATAGTTTTTTTTTTAATATCCAACCTTCTTGCAAATTCAGATAGTTATTTTTTCGTAACAAAATTAGATAAAAGGACTCAATTAAAAGAATAAATATAAATTTAAGGGTTCAATTAAAAAAAAGTTAAAAAATAATTAAAAATACTAAAATAATATAAGGATATGTAGAATAATTTAACCATAAATTTTATGCTTGTACACTAGTAATTCAAAATACTTTATCATCACTGAAATTAAATAGGAAGGGTATTTTGTGTGATTCACGTGCTCTCTTTCCTCTACAAATTACATGAATGATTCAATGATGCTTGCAAATGGTTAGTCCGTGGTATTGACTACTGTACTAATTGCTCCAAAGTTTTCATCCTGCAAAGCATACTAGGGCAGGACAACTTTAGCATATTAAATCATACTAAGGGAGTAGTTTTAAGCAATCTTATTCCCTTTTCTTTTTCATCTGCTTTTCATACACACCGTACTCAAGTGAGTAATGGTAATCATATACTAGATTTTTTTATTTAATTTTTTCTTAAACCGTGTACCATGTGACATTGAGTTTAATGACTATAAAAATCAATATAAAATTATTACATTTTTAAAATAATTATTATAAAAATCAAAATACTAAACCTTCGTAATAATTTGCTATCAAATAACAATATAATTTAACCATGTGACACCGTACTAAATAGTTTTTTTTTTATTTTTTTTATTTTTTATTTATACAGTCCTAAAGGGCTCACCTAAATCAATTGGTTTTTTTTTCATAGACTTCAATTAAATGTTTTTATGTTCCATTAACGGTAACAAAAATAGGTACAATGAAAAGTGCAAATTTTTTGTGTAACAACCGTTGTTACATAATATAAGGATCCGGTTATTATGCATTAAACATAGTAGTTAAAGAGCATTTAATATACTTTATAAGTATTTGTAATTATTTAAAAGTAATATTAATTAATTTTTATATTTTCAATGTAATAAAATCCTTGTTACGTTTATTTTTCAACTGATACCTTCAAACCAACATATGATCAGATTTCTCAAGAGCAAAAAAAAGGTGTTAATATAAGTAAAAGTAGCTTATTTTTTTACCGATACCCCACATCAAAACATTGCAGCAACAAATCTCAAGTTAGGAATAGTAGTTAAATAAAATTTTCCTCAAAGTAACAGCTTCAAGATTGTAATCTCGAGTCTTGCAAGTAAAGTTCATCAAGAATCACGATTCACTTCTATAGTTCTATTGCGACTAACTACTATTAAGTTTCATTGAAAGAGCCTCAAATCCTTAATCCTTAAAATTAACATTTGGTAATTGCCATATAAAAATATAAAGCTTGCCTACGCGCGAAATACTAAAATTGAAGGCTCTTCATCAGTTCCTATCAACAAACAGCTGTATCCAACCACTCGAAAGAAAAGTTCTTACTAGATTTCCAAAATATTAAGACCTAACAAAGTCATGTATGTCAGCACGTGGAAAGCATTCGAGTTTTAGTATAAAAAAAAGTTAGGGTTGTAGACTTTGTTTGGAAACGCTTTTGGAGGTAGATTTGACATGAAAATTTTCAAGTTACTAGCTTTAGCTTCTGCATCTTCTTTTAGACCTTGGACGTGATAAATTTTGTCGCTAGCTTATTTCCAAACATGAGCTTAATAACAACAACCTTAAATAAAGAAGTAAATAATGATGTAACTGCAATATCAGCTGTGAGACTTGTTCACTTTGAAAACTTCTAAAATACAATATGAAACACCAAACAATTTAAGGGTGTATTACATGTACCTCCCTAAATAAATGAGGGAATAGAAACATCCCTGCATAATGCTCAATCACATTCAAATGAAATTACTCGGGTCAATTCAAGAAGAATTGCTACTTCTTTCTTCAGTGGTGCAGGGAGGGGTGACAAGGACACAAGGTGTTCATATCATGTCAGGTTGAGAATGAGATGAAGGCATATAACATTACCACAGTACTTGTGAGGATCCAGATAGGTCCGAACAACTTGTTGGAATGTAGATGTCATCTTTAGCTAGGAAGCACAAATTCGATATGGGATATGGATAAGATACATTACAGATACGGGAATATGGCAAATTTTAAAAATTATAGGACACAACATGTTATACGTCTATATATAATAAATAAAATAAATATAAAGTTAATATGTACAATACAAATTTAAAATCACGAGAGATTTTGTGTTTTAAAAATGAGCTAAGTTGTTATAAACAAGATAAGGTAAAATACAAAAGAATATTTAATTATTGGGATATTATAATTAGCACTGGTTAAGGTTTAAAAATTTAAAGTAGAAAATTATAATTACAATTAGAAGTGTCTATGCAGTATCTGTCATGGACATACATCTAAGAATATCTCCAATAGGAGATACTCAATTGGATTTCTTAAATAATTTTTTATGGTCCCACAATACTTTTTGTGATCCTCACAGTGTCATGTCACAAGAAACTCAAAAAAATCTATATATTTATATTTTTTTAATAAAATTTAACATTTTTTCAGTTTTTATAAATATAAATTAAAATAAATAAAATGAAATACGTAATAATATAAAATAAAATTTTACATAATAATAGTTAATTAAACACAATAACATCAAAATAAATAAAAAACATAGACCTAGAAAAGAAATATTACATAAATTTAATTATTGTTATTTTCGTTTCCGAAACGTTACAAAATATGCATTTTTCTCATTTTTATTTATTTAGTTATTGTTATTTATTATAATAAATTTAGTTATTGTTATTTTCATATTTATTATTTTCATTTTCTATCTATGTATTTTTTTATTAAAAAAAAATAACGCTTCAAACCCTTCAACATTCTGTTCATTTTTTTCCCATTTGATCTAACAATAAATTTTAATCTACACATCCCAAAATTTCCAAAGTTACAAATCTTTTGAAACCAATTTTTTTATTAAAAAAATTTAATAACAAGTCTAAGCTTCTTTGTTATTTATTATTTATTTTTTCTCCACCCATTTGTCTTTTCTTCAATGCCTAGCCCCTCCAGAAACCTCTTTCCCTCTTTCTCTCTTTCTACAACGACACAACTCTATGGTAACTTCTCCTTCTTCCCTTTCCCCATTTTAGTTAGTTGGTGTTTCTATTCTATTTTTGCCTTCTGATTTCAGTTGGTTTATGTATTAAAAAATAATAAACTATCCTAAGAAACGGTTTCTTATATTAGAAATCTTATATTAGAAACCCGAATTTAAGGAGAAGCAAATTGTCTCCAATGGAAAGTTTCTTAGAAGAAACCGTTCCTTAGCTAAGAAATGCAAGAAACACTCAGTATTGGAGATGCTCTAACATAGTTTTGACATGACATGGCCATTGTTTAGAAGTGTCCATACTTCTTGGATCTTCAGAGGCAATAAATATTCATGTCCCTTGCATAAGATAGAACAAGGATGGTGTGCCACGATTTATCAAGTAACAGCCACTTTTATATTTATAAAAGAAAACAGTGTCTACAATTACAATGGACTACATTATATGATTTTGTTCTTCTACCCAATGTAAAACTGAAAAATAACCAACCTGATCATGTCTACTGGTTTTTCTTAATCCTGGATGTTGAAAAGGACGATCTCGGTTGCTGACTGGATTTTCTTGTTTTGTTGGCATCTGCATTGGAACTTCTAATAATGAAAAGGAAAGTTTCAACAAACATGGCACCAACCAACCCAAGAATTCCTCCAGCGGCATTCTGGAAATAGAGACAAGAAAGGAAGGAAACGAAGAGAAGAGAAGATGAGAGCTCATAACTAAACAACTATTTGAGGATAAATGAATAAAATGAAAAACAGATTTTAGGTAGCACCATGGCAGGACTGTGATTAAACAATGCTCTAAATGCCGCATATCCGAGAAGATAGCCAGTAAACATGGTAACCACAACATGCAAACCTGAAAATGTTAAAGGAAAAAATAGAAAAAAAGAAATCAAATAGAGCTACTTCAGAGATATGCAGGTAAGCACAAACCTTGTATAAATATATGACATCAGAGATACTGAATATGGCAAGTCACATCCCTAGAAAATAGAGGGGGAAAAGACTAAAGATTTTTGTCATCAAAATTGAATTTCTCTATTTCATTGTAACGGAGAGAATATTGACAGGGCTAATTTTTAAGTAACGTTCACTACTCCCAACAATCACCAAGGAAAGACTTCCAGCATAAAGAAAATTGCTAAGTCTTACACATTACTAAATACTCACTGACAGTCACAAGTAGTCACAACCGTAGATTATCATGCATGGTAAAATTTTTCACTTTTTGTCATAACTACTTAAAAAGTCATATCTAGGGTGATTTCTAATTGGATGACAATGTAAAAATCTTTACAAGAACAGTACATGGAAATTAAATTCTAATATGAATATCTTGTGCCTGTTTATATAATAGGTACTGCAGTCTGTAATCTGCTATTAGCCACAGATTACTAACAGAATCATTAACCATCAGTACCACCAATAACCTGGCCCAAACAGAAACAGAAAAGCAGGGCCAAGAGATCTCAGTACCAATGCCAGAAGAATATTTCTTCACATGCAGTCAACAAGCATTGAAAAACAAAAGCCAGAGCCAACAGGTATGCATGAAGTGTCATATTTCCGATGCATGATCATTGATCCTAAAAAATGAACGTCAATAAAATGGAATATCTCCTTTTCACTTCCCATTATGCATTTTTCCTTTTCTAGTTTCATACAAACATTAACGTTGTCAAGTTCAATTGTGCAAACTTCATAGAAAAAGAAAAAAAAAAACAACATTACCATGAATGTACATAAAAGACCTAGTAAAACACAACAGTTGACTATATATGCATTCAAATTACATTTTTTGTAGTAATACTATATTCCAGCCAAACTGCATCGTAATGTATGGCATACTTGGTTCAGCAACAAAACCCGGTGTACTCAGAAATGAGACTGTAAAGCAAAACAAGCTACTCAATCCAGCAAAGGATGTTCATTAACTCAATGAGCAAATTAACACACAAAAGCTTCAACAAGGATTTGCTACATGAGTTTAATTTTCAAAGTGTCACTGTAATTTTTTTTAAACTGTCAACTAATTAGAAATCACTCTACATATAACTTTTATAGTAATTATTACAAAATTCAACAATCTTATCATAGTTCAAATTACATTCTAATTAAACTCATATATGTGAGTCTGGCATAGTTGTTGTAGGAGATTGAAGTGAATTTTTTTTTACCAAAGCCTAATTGATCCTTGTAAGAAGAGAAGGGTTCCTGAACATCCTCAGGCGGCGTAATATCCTTCACAAGCTCTTGATACGCTTTCCTCTCCGCTATATCTTCCAACTTTTTCAGCCTCGCCTTCAATTCTTCACTCTTCGCACCAATAATAGTTACATAAAATTGAATCGATCAACAAATTTCGGAGCCACAAAAACAACATAATTGAAAGGAATTGCAAAGGTGAGTGAGAGTAGGGATTGATTGTACTGACTTTTTCTCTGGGCTTAGGGCTGGAGAAGATGACGCAGGTGCCCGAAAAGAGTCGGGTCAAGTCAGGTCTGGTCGATGGGTCAGAGGCCATCCACACAGCGCGAAGTGGCGCGTAGGGTATCTCCGACTGGAGGAGCAGATCGGAAGATGTTCGTCGAAGTTCGTCGGAGAGAGTCGCGTCTTTCGACGCGCCGGAGAGGAAATCCCGAATCGGGTCAGTGCTGGATATCACTAACCCGACCCGGTTTGAGTTGTCGGTACCCATTGTTTGCTTGGTTCTCTGTGCTACTGTCTCCTGCTTTACTGCACCATTCACGAATCACAAGATGATACTCTCTCGTTAATTAGCTAGGTTTAAAACTTTATTTTGAATGAAATTAAACTCACCAACCCACTTAGATTAGCTTGATAATGAACTTTTGGAATAGATGCATGGGATCTTAAATTTCAACCTAGTTTTAATGTTTTATACATAAAAAAAAAGATTTAATATCACTTTTAATTTATTATTTTTGACAATTATTTCGTTTTGTTAAATTAAATTTTAAAAATTCCTGCTACTTTAGGTTTTTAAAATATTTCATTTTACTTCTTTTCATTTCCGTTAGTAAATCTTAATGTTTCATTAATATTTGAATATTTTAAATAATAAATACTTTGTGACGGCTAAACAACGCCACTATATTTATTTTAGTGCAAAAATTATAAAATCAGTATCTTGACTCAACTAGGCTTGTGGTTTTGGGGGGTTTTGATTGATTATGAAATTTTGATTTATGATTTTGATTTAAACCTGATATCTACTTTAGGATTTTGATTTGAAGTTGGAATTGTAAAATAGATTTTGATTTTTCTGTTTTATGATCTGATCTGGGCAATTGTTATTCATCATTGAGACTGTTATCACATTGATTTTATCATTTTTGCACTAAAATAAAATTAGTTATAGTTTTTAGCTGTCACTATGTGTAATTATTATTTGAAAATTACAAACACTGACGGTGTTAAACGTTGTTAATGGAAAATCAAAGAAAGTATCAAAACAGAATATTCAAAAATATGAAAGATCATAATAAAATTTTTAAAATTTAATGTATCAAAATAAATTAAAAGTAAGATTAAATCTTAAAAACTCTTATTGCTTAAATCAGTAATAGTTAATAAATTGGAAAATGCTTTATAGTACGAAGAAAAATTATTACGAAATGCACAATCTGGCATGGCCGGTCTAATGTCCAGGAATTTCGGCTTTCTTCATGGGTTCCCTTCTTACCGTTTTATTTTATTGGGTTGTTGGTTGCTTCCCTTTACTTCTTCTTTTACAATCTTAATTATAAATTGAAAATCCAATTTTACAATGAGATATTGCTCTCACTCTCCTTATACCATTTTATGTAAGGTTTTTTCTTCAACCTTACCAATTATAGTGTGATTGGTATAGGGAGAGTGATTAGCAAATCAGTTATGTGTTTGTAGATAAGTATGATTGGTATTGTATGAAAATTTCATATTTACCAATTATAGAAGCAATTATAGATTGTATTTTATTTGCCTACACTACATTTTTTTATTTTTTAAGTGTTTGTTACAATGTTAAATTGAGTTAAACATGAAATTAAGTAAAAACTGATATCCAAAAACACCCTAAATTGGCAAGAATTCAAATTCTGGTAGGATCATTAAAGACAAGTTATTTGTAAGTACTCCTAATAAATCATGATTTTCACTTAGTCATTAGCTGTATTAACCAAGCTAGCTTAAGGATATGGCAATATGGTCAACACAAAATATATGTAGTATTTTTTAGCAATGGGAAAATACAATATATTATCAACATCAATAGTATCTTTAATCCAAATTAATTGAGGTCAATGGTAAATGGACCCAATAATAGATAGAAAATAAGACAAAGAAAGAGAAAGGGAGAGGGGAAGAAAAAAGTGAAAATAAAACAAAAAAAAGAGAAAAAATAAGCTAAAATAAAAAAGAGGTGAAAGGAAGAAGGGAGAAATGAAGAAGAAAAAAACTAAAACAAGGAAACGACTGGAACATAAAATTACTAATAGGTTTAACCCTCCACCAAGTTTATAATTTTTCTCTACTGTCTTTAAGACATATGTCAATCTATATCTCACTCCATTAGATCTTGTTTAACTACCTTTCTCCATGTAAATTTCAGTTGATGTTTACCTTTCTTTGTATCAAACTTTTGGTAACAAACTCTTATTCTTACGAGAACATCTAGTGGTCGTCTCATAATGTACCTAAACTACCTCAATCTATACTCCCTCATCTATTCACATACCGATACTACTGATACCTTTCATCGAATATCCTCATTTCTTATCTTATCTAACTTCGTATAACCATACATCCATCTTACCATCCTCATTTCTGCTACCTCTATTTTATGTTCATGTTACCTATGTGCTGGCCAACATTCCACTCCATATAACATTGTCCGTCTTACAGCTATTTTATAAAATTTTCCTTAACTTACGAAGAATTTTGCAGTCACACAAAAATCCCGATGTACTCTATCATTTCATCCACTCTGCTCTAATTCTACGATACATACAGCAAATTGTAGTTATTTCGATCTTCATTTTTCATTTAAAAAACAATATCAAATTTTATTTACACATGAAACTACTCGTTTGCACTTTCGTATCTGCAGTAAGCTAAAACCAGCAATAACTATCCCCTTGTTGATATAATAATAGAAAAACGTTAACCCCCAACAATAAGTTTGGAGGGTCAAAAGATCCTAAAAAATGGAAAACATAATATATTCCAGGGTTCGTGAAAAAGCAAGAAACGGAAAGGGTAAAACAAAAGTAAAGAAATGAGTGGAAAATGTTGACCTTGAGGAGAGTGAGTGCACTATAAAACCCTGTTTTAAATCTTGAAATGGATTAAAAAAAAGATAGCAGAAGAATCACATTAATGTAACTGCATGCAAATTCCCTGTCATACCAAGCCATGCCACTATTAGAAGAATACATTTCCGTCCAGAAGTTTTCTATAAATGCTTGGAATAAGGAACCAATTCTTCTTCATGTTTGAGCTGAGTTATTGTTCTTGTTCTCTGAAGAATTTTGCTTCCTTTCTGCCTGAAGTGACCGGCATAATGATTCCAGTTTTTCTTTCTGATTTTTAGTTTTCTCCAGTTGTTTTTTCAAACGTTCTCGCTGCTCAGACATAAATAAATAAATAAATTTCACATACGTTGTCAATAAGAAATTGATACGAGTAACAAACTGAGCATGATCAATATCTGTGCATCAGTTTAAACACATATCGAGTGTTACAAAAAATGACGTGTGAAACATGTGAGGGTAACTCCGCATTTTGGGTATCCTACAATTGCTCCAAGAATATGTTACAGCGTCTAACACAATTGAAGCCAATTAATCTCTTTATCTATGTTTCCCTTAATTCTTATAACATGTTAAAATGGTTAATGATCAAGAACAGGAAAAAAAGAAGTTATATACCTCATCAACTAACTCTATGAGTGTAACATCAGACTTCTCAGATTTACTTTTCAAGAATTGATTCTCCTTCTTGAGTTCCTTGATTGATTTTGCCATCTGACGGTTAAGCACAATAAAGGAAAAGGCAGAGGACTTTAGAATTACATTCATCCAAGATATGATTTAGCAAAAATGACCGAGTCTTGAACAAATAAAAGATATAAGACAAATTATGTTTACCTTCTCAATCTCTTGTTTGAATGTTTCAAAAATCTCATTGCTCTTAGACAATGCTTCCTGAAATTCATTGCACGTTTAGGAAAGTGCAGTCAGATTAGTGTGTAAATGGAGAGATCAGACTCAGACCATTCTAATTGAGGCCTTGAGCAATCAAAACCCAAAAAAGAAAAACAAGAAACCAAAAGGAGAAGCCAAGTTGTACACACAAGATGTACTCAGAAAACAAGTTATCAATGGCATGCCTAAAGTAATTGGTTGAAGGAGGGTCAAGTCAGTCAAATAAAGATCTGAAAATAGTATGCGTGGAAAGATCAGTTGGCTTGGATATGAGAAGAACTAAAGAAGAGTTTTAGGGGAAGGGGCAACAGTCAACTGAAAGAAGAGATGCAGAACTAGTGCAAGATATTAGTATATTGGAAAACAAAATTCAGCACAAATAACTATAAATATTTACAAACAATGAGCACATTGTAGCAAAACAGAGTATGAGTTCAAATTGTCAAAATACTAAAAAGAGAATCAAAATAGAACCTGGAATTGTTGGAATTTTTCTCCATCCGTTGTCAGCTGCAATCGTAAACTCTTCTCAGTTGCTAATAACTGAGATACTTGTTCTGCATATACTTTTATCTGTGACTGTTCCTGAACCAATTTTTCCTCATGTTGCTTAATTTTTAAATCAGCAAGCTGTAGTTCCAATGACTTTTGCTTCAACTGTTGATTCAAATACAAAACGTAGTGAATAAGTTCCAAAAATTAATAAATGTAACTATATCTCCAATTTCAACCACAAGAAAAGAAAATAACCATCACCTTCTGTGCATGTTGCTGCTCAGAGAGTTCATATTGTTCAACAAGCTGCCTTAGCTTGTTTCTTAACCTGTATTGAAATTTAAGGCAAATTATTTTATGCACATCTCAAAACAATTGATCCTTAAATAGACAAACATTGCACATATTACTTATTATTTTTAAAAGAGAAAATGTAAAAAGATGAAAGACCCAGATAAAATACCATTAGGCAAAATAAATACGTGTGAACATATGCTTTATATATAGCTGAAACATTATAAATTCGCTGAGACAATATAGATAGCTAACAAAAAAATTTACTTTTACAACTTGTAGGGTCTTACATGTCATTCTCCTTTAGCTGAGAAAGGCACTCATCCTTTCGTTCCTCAAGCTTATTGCTCACATCCTGTAGCAGAGAGCAATTAACATTAAATGAAAAAAGAAATAAACACATGAAAAAGAATGAATAGGTGAGGAAAATTCAAGCATATAATGTTATCATCAAAATGTCAACCATCTGAGAAGAAAACAAACTCAAAGTTCGGAGGTTATAATAAAAACTGAAACATATTCTCCTAACCTGAAGAATAATTGCTGTGTCAAATGATTATTAAAGGAGAAACATCACAGATACAGTAATTTCATGGCTGTTTTTAGCGCATTTTAGTAAGAATTGATACATGATGCTATAACCATGGGTCAGCTACAAAAGATATTTCTTCTGGTAGCCTGAGATAAAAATCATCGATTTTCCAACCTTAATGAATAAATTTAGATTCAGGAATAAGTGTCTGTCCACTGTATCACTTGATAGCTAGAAAAAAATCTTATTGCATAGCAAGTCTAAAAACAAGGTAGCATCTTCAAACGAAAATATTTCATTCCAACCAAAGTTTCAGCCCACTTTGTTGAGTATTAATACATTACAATTAATTAGAAATAACATAACTGTTTCCATAATCACTTGTGACCACATTCCACCAATAGAAATTAAATAGTGCAAGTATACCCAATGCACACTGATCAGAATATCATACATTCTAGACAAGACAATGTTCAAACCTTGATTGCATCTTGAAACTTGGCTGACAAGTCCAGCCTTAAGTTTTGCCCCTCAGTTGATACACGTTTGCATTCTTCCTGAAAATAATTAAATAAATCTTAGTCTTTTAAAATGCAATAAAAAATAAGATGAATCAGAACCCAACAATAGTATGTCATGATAGTTTTGAAATGGACCAAAAAGAAGAATATAATAAACTGTAGAAAAAATCATATGGAGCCATTTTCTAATGAGATGGCATTTTACCAAGATAGAAAATGAAATATTCTTAAGGAAAAGATAGGGGAAGCATAACAAAGGCAGAAATTGGATATCCACCAAAACATAAAGCAGGTACAAGATGTATTATTTTTTTATTAAAAAAAATCATCAAGACAAAGAAGATAGAGAACATGGAACATGAAAAACTCAAGATTGCAACAAGGCTGCCCAATCTCCACATATCAGAGATAGCAACTCCCCTGTAACCACCATAAGTAGCAGAGCAAACAACTGCAGACCATAATAAATTTAGAGGCAAAGAGACATCTTTAAAGATGCAAGCATTCCAATCAGGTAAACAAAAGGACTACATTGACTGCACAATGCTATGAAATTTAAGTTTCAATATTTTTACCAAAACCTTTATAACAAATCAAGAACTGACACAAAGAGGAGGGACACTCTAAATGGCGGCCAAGAATCGCAAGAGAGGGTCTAGGAAATCTAAATGTGCTTGTCAAGGAACCTTTTGAACGCTTGGAAAAGTGAGTTGGAAAAAATTTGGAAAATAAATACTTTATAAGGCAAAACCACACAAATATACTTTGGTAGGATGGTATAGCCGCACTCACCTAAACTGTAGTATTTTCCTACTTTTATTCATCGGGGTCGGGTGGTTTTTAGTTTGGGTCTTCTAGCTTTGCTTTTGCATGGCTTGTTGTTGTTTATGTGCTTATGCTACTGGATTGTTACTTTTGTATTAGTGGTTGATTATAAACTCAACATGAGAAAGGGCTTCCTTTAGTTAGATAGTAGGATCAAAGACAGCCTCGTCATGAGCTAATTATTTTCAAGCACAGCAAAGCATGGATCACAATCATCTTCCCCATGTGATTTGATGCAAACTCAAACCCATGACCAGGTTTTCCACCACTCGAGAAATAGAAAATGCATTATGTGTAACATAATGGGCTAAAATATGTTTTTGTTTGTGTTCAAGGGGATATGTTATCCTGCTGCCTAAATTGTATTACTGATCTAATAGAAATTCTTTCACTGAAAAAAATTAGTTTCAATCCAGGAATTTAACTACCCAGCAAAATTTGCATAAATCAACAGACCTCAATTGCTACAAGACAATATTTGAGGTAGTCCACTTCTCCACATCTTGAAATACATATACATTATACAATCAGTTTCTAAGGTAGCAGTCAATAGAAAAATACCATCAGCATTTTATTTTGGCGTTGTAACTCTCTACACAGCGACTCAAGCTTATCTCGGACAGCAAGAGCTACAAAAAGAAAGGCAGCAGTCAATGGACAAGAATTAGCATCGATGCGGTTACAGATTAGATGTCGTCATTTATTTAAGATTACAAAAAATGTGAGTCTTAGATATACCATTTCAACAAACAGTGTTCGTCAAAACAACTCAAAAATCTACCACAACCTCCAAAACCCTAACCCAAACTATCAATAGAAGAGGTTAACATGTTTAAATGGTCATTTTTATGAAATAACCTGCTGATTACACTAATTAATATGAGAGAAATAGAGCATATAGAAGGAAAACCAGTAGAGCAAATACAATATCATCAAAAGATATTATTCGAGTGCTCAATTACAGAGGTAATTAATTAATACAGCGAAAAATCCTTAATGCCCTAGTATTAATTTACACTGGTATAATTAAGAACACCAATAATTTGATCAGAAACTTCACAAATGCTTTCCAAGGCGTATTCCAAAAATTGATAAATCTACAGTGGATATATTTGTCGCAACATACCTGCATCTCTTTCTGCCAACACCTGTTGGTACTTTAGTGAAAATTCTAAAAGCTCCTTCTCTGATTTAAGAGTACGCTTTGCACTTTTGCGCTTTTCACTAGTTCCCTGAAAAATTTAAAAGCTCAACTATTCAATATCTCCTAAATGTAGTCTCATATAGTCATATGTGACATGACAAAAGAAAGAAGGAAAAATGAAATAAATCTGCTCACCTATCGCATTTTTAATTCAAATATAAAAACTGTAAAACTCACCGACCCCAATTAACTTGGGTTAAAGGTGTTTTTGATGTTGTTGATAAAAACTGTAAACCTATATTTTTTACTTATTGATGCATTAAAGGAATGAGGAGAACCAATCACATTAACTCAGCTCATTTTAGAAAGTGAAGAAAGGGGGGTTGGCTACAAAGGTTCCTGAATGCCAACCGGGCAGAAAATTGGTGTGCATCACAAGTATATTGGGCTCTTATTAAGCCAATGATTGCTTAGAAACTAGCAACACCAAAATGAAAGTTTTTTGTTCAATGTACTTACTGAACTCATGACCTAAGGTCCTAAACTGTCTGGGAAATTATGAACTCAACATGACCTAAATTGTTAAATGTGGAGCAATTATGATCCTCTGTCCAAATTTTCTATTCAATAGAACCTAATCTAGCAACTAGCCCCAATTACATTTATATTTTCAGAGTATATTTAACTTATCTCATTAAGAAAGACTCTGCTATAAACAAATTAAACAGATAAAGCCTTATAGAACTGCCTTATCATTCAGAAATGCTGATTGATATTCTTTATGAGTTCTAAGCTATAATTCATTGACCTAACAAAGATAACCTCCCAAAGCACTTTTCCATACCATTCCCACAAAGATAACCTAACAACTCTAGAATCAATCGACGCAGCCTCATCACTATTCTTGAAGGGTAAAAAAGTACATTAGACTTGTAAACTCAGCCTAACAAGCTAAAAAATGTTCAAACTATTAGTTTTCCATTATAAAGCAAAAAGGATCACTCTGCTTATTACCAGTAAACTTTATCATGTACAAGTTAATCTCCTATCTAACCCAATGCCCAAAAAACTAGTTGCGGGCCAAACAAAATGTCAGTCGAACAGTCAAGGACATGTAACTGTTCAAAATAAATAGAATAAATTAACGAGGGAACACACACACACACACACAGACTGAAAAATATATAGCAGAACAGAGTACAGACATATATATGTACTAATGCATGTGTAAATATAGAAATTAACAGAAATAGTTGACTAACAGGTTTTTTGTTTTTTGAAGAATCAACAGTCTCAGGTGGACAAGGGTTCTTTACAGGCAGTGCTTTTGTCTCCAAAGGTACAACATTTGCTGCAACAGCAATTATCAACAACAAAACCACGTCAGATACTCAAAGAAAGAAGAACTAAAGACATTAGTAATTCAACATGGAGATCTAAACACGTGTTTTTATAGGTTTGCAGAATGTGCAAGCATACAAGGTAATCCATTGATTATATAATTTTATGAATATTTTCAACCATTTAGTACCTGACTAGGTATATAGTATCAGTAAAAGTGTCCAGCAATGTAAGAGAAATAAGAAATAATAGTTTTAGAGATCCTGTTCATCTTTCCAAGTTCCAACAGAGAAATCTTAAAATCATGCATTTTCAATTTTCTTTTGTACAGAGAATATTTTTAATCCTAAAAAAGGAGTTGCTTGTTTGATAAACAATTATATAAATATGGATAATTAAAAAAAAAAAAAAAAAAAAGAAGTACCCATTAATAATAATGACTTGGGCAATTTGACCCCCACTCCCTGAGCCAGATTTTGAAATGACTTCAACCCAGTCCGTTCTCAATTCAAATATGGTATCAGGTCATATCCCAATTCTAATATGTTCAGTCACCCACAGTCCACAAATGTTCAGTCCTGCCAATTTCACACTTCATATATCTAATCTTGAGAGTAAGGGGAGTGTTATGATCCCACATTAGCTAGGTATATGGTCAAAGTACTCCTTATAATGACGAGGGCAATCCTACTTTGATCTAGCTTTTACAATCAAGTTATGTCTAGTCTATTCTCAATTTTAATAAGGCCAATATAAACTATGGGGGCCATAACAATGAGAATACCTTATTCCACATAATATGAAGAGTGAAGAGTGAAGACTGTTTGAAGTTTGAACAAGATACTCAAGACAAAGAAGGATTACAAGGTTTTTAAGTCACATCCAGCACAGATATAAATACAAACATCAATAAGGAAGCCTCAAATTTTGGAAGTCATGTATGTATCAAACATGGTAACATGTGCACCATCAGAATCCACAGGCATTTTAAAAATCATTATACACCACACCCAAGGACTAACATATCCATTTAAAGGAAAATAAATATGCAAGGAAGAAAATTTTGCATTGGACATATAGTATCTATAAGTATATGATGGAGGGCAACACTCAATTGTACCTGTCTCTAGTCAAGATCAATATGTAGTTCCCGTAAAAAAATATTAGCATGTAGTTACTAATTACAAAATCTACAAAAAGGGGCACAAAGGCTTAGGATAATTACATCCATCTGAACTTTGACATTCTCCTTGTTGTCGCTCCTTTACCTCACAGCATCTGGATAGCGGAGACTCAGGAACAGAATTAGCTATGGGAGGTGTAATCTGTGCACCTTCTTTATGCTGAGTACAGCTACCAGAGGGACTCTCTGCTGAGCAGTCTGAGGTATCAAAAGTAAGTGCTTTAGATAATGGAACATAAGAAGTTTTTAGTTGCTCACTAATCTTGCTTACCATGATTGTTTTTAAACTCTTTTTCTCCCAAATCAGTTGACAGTTGATCAGAATGAATAAGGTCAGAGGAACCATCATCCTTGTAACTATTCAGGGGCTTCTCTTGTTCAGGAGTTGGAGTTGCAGGAGCAAGAGGCTCTGTAGTACTCTCAACAAACCCATCTGGTAATGAATCAACTTCGGGAAGCTGATTTGCATCTGGATTCTGCATTTCACCTACATCTCAAACATCCTTTCTTAGAACTATTTAACTACAATTTAAGGTTCATGTTTTACAACTTTACATAAATGCTGGGAAGACAGGTAAACCACAGTCATGCTTTAAATTTTTACATAACACCTACTGATTACATTGCATAATTGCTTTTGTAATCTTATTGTAACAAGCAAAGATGATATCCTGTGAAAAACCGCCTAAACTATTTTTAAACTTCATCAAGGATAGACTGCAACATTATTTCTACAAAAATCAAGCATATGGAAAGCCATATCAAATATCAAGTTAAAGTTCAACAAAATTTAACAAGTATAACAACAATGCTGCATAAATCACAAATCCAGTCGCTTAGTAGATATATATATATATATATATATATATATATATATATATATATATATCCCCTTAACAAACCCACATGGAAGCCAACATAACAAACCCAAAATAGTTGTGGAAGAATCTACTTAAAAAAAAGGCAGATGAATAATTTCAACCCCCCCCCCCCCCCCAAAATTATTTTTTCTTAAATAAAAAAAATATTTTCTGCTCCGACACCGAATAAAACACGATAATCGTTTGCACCCAACAAGTTGAAGATTGAAGAAAGTCGGCGCATGCAGTGCAAAAAGCCCATGTGGAACAAACAATGATGTGGGTGATTAAGAATCGGAGTAAAAATGAAAACTTTAAAAGAACAAATGGAAGAGGAAAAAGGGGGAAATCAAAGGGAGTAAGTACCTAACAGAAGGCAGAAGATATTTTGTAGGAAGAGGTGAGGAAGGAGAAGATCCAACAATGGGCGTGGTAGTGGAACAGGAACTTGAGCACTTTAAAACCACCTGGTACTTCGCTTTCTCACACCAAATTTTGCTTTTGTTTCTTCTTCGTAGAAACTAACAATTCTCAAATAACCTAGTTATATATGACTACGAACCAACTTATTTTTTTTTATAAAAAAAATTAATAAAGAAAAATAATGAGAAATTTCATTTTTTTCATGTTTAAAATTTATATAGTTAGCTTATCTGCCACAATAATGTTTTTCAAGATACACATAGATAAATAAATAAATAACTTGTTTAAACTTTTAATTAATCATTTAATAATTTACTTAACACAACTTTAAGTCTTACTAATTATAAAAAATGTAAACTGATATACGGTTAATGATGACATAACCATTTGAATGGTTTCTATGGAAAAAATTAAGAAGAGACGATAGATAATAAGAATAAATTATCCTCATATCTTGTAATCCATCCACCACCTATCAAAATTCATACTCAAGACTTGAAATAAAAAAATATTAAATGATCGAAAATCATATTATTTATAATTTTAATTAATAATTATGTGACATATTAATAATTTAATATTTTAAATTAATTAATATTTTTTACATTATTGGTCAGAATAATAAATGACGTGATAGTTTTAAAATACTTAATAATTTCTCCATAAAATAGGTACAAATTGATTTCTCATATAATTGATTGTTATGTTAAAGAAGATTCTTATAACGTATTTGAATATCCTTTAAAATTATGGTATTTATCTCAAAATCAGGATTTAATTATGATTTTTTTCAAAACAATCATATCTTACTTTTTATTCATCCTAATTTCATATATGTTAGTTTTTATTCATCCTAATTTCATAATTGATTTTCGCTCATTGACCCTCATCTCAAACATGCTAGTAGTGTGTTTAATTTGGTGGTATAATCATGGTAAGCTCAACTCAACTTATCAAGACCTCACACTCTCTGCGCGCCATCGAAGTCGACTGGGCATCTGGGAATCGATTATCATCTTATGAAAACTCCTTGCACAAACAAAAAAAATCCATTTCCAACTACTGAAAATCGATTATGAACACTTAAAAAAATCAATTTGTCCTTGGAAGAGAACCAATATGAAGCTATGAGAGAAGAATATGCAGCAGCTGCTAATGCAGGAAGCAAATTACATTTAGAGCCAAGAGAAGATTGTGCAGCAGCTGCCGAGAGAAGACCCTTTATGCTTTGAAAGAGTTAAGCGTGGAAATAATTTTATACTATAATCTTTTGATCATATACTATAATTTTATACTATAATCTGTGTCTTCACTTGTGCACATTGCTGTAGTGTTTCACCCCTCGTGAGCGTGGAAATAACAGTTAATTTCTTTCTATTTCATCTCCCTCTTCTCTATTTCCAAGCCATTTCAGCTCCACCAAAACAGAGGCTAAAATCCTAAAACTAAATCATAAAAGGATAAGTAAAAGATGATAGAAATGTTTACTTCTTTTCTCCTCAACTAAACTCTCGAGATTTAAACTTATTTTTATCAAAATTATCCACCATGACAATTTTTTTCCTTGCCGAAATGAAGTAATGAACAACATAAAGTGCTTTAGCAATATAGAGCAAACTAGGCCTTTAGAACTAGGGAACCTGAATAAGGGCTCTTTTTATACATCTGTCTTGGTACCATATAAATTACCAAATGATCCGTATAGCATGTTTGGTTGACATGCTTCACATTCTCACAACAAAGTAAAGGCTAGTCCATATAACTTAATATTTTGTTGCTGGCTTTGAGTTATGATCCAGAAGTAAACACGGTAAGCTTTAAAGATCTCACCAATCACATTTGAAATGCTTCCAACATTCTGGCTCCAGAATATCTTTTACCGCCACATGAATGACCCACCAAAGATTTAAAATAAGAATAATTATAAGAACACAATATAGAGTTGAAATTCAAAAACCAAACCTGCAGCATAGGACTAGTCCTAAAACTCATTGCAGCTTATTGTTCTTACAGAGACACATTGTAATAGAAACAAAGCATAACAATGAAAAAGAATAGCCTTGCCACCGTCGATCAAGAACCCAGTTCTGGGAACAAAAGCTACGAGATGACGGAGCAAACCTGACACAAAATCTGATAAACAAGTTCCCTACACCAAAAAACAAAGTACTACGAACAAGAAACCATTTATTGTAGTCATAATAATAGAGTTTCCTTGATAAACCATCCAGCACAAATCATTTGGCCTTCTTCTGTGCAGCCTTGGTGACCTTAGCTCCAGTGGGGTCCTTCTTCTCGACGCTCTTGATGACTCCCACAGCCACAGTTTGACGCATGTCTCTCACAGCAAAACGACCAAGTGGAGGATACTCGGAGAAGGTTTCAACCACCATGGGCTTGCTGGGAATCATCTTGACCAAACCAGCATCACCATTCTTCAGGAATTTGGGCTCCTTCTCAAGCTCTTTACCAGATCGCCTGTCAATCTTGGTCAAGAGTTCCGCAAACTTGACGGCAATGTGGGAGGTGTGGCAATCAAGAACAGGTGCATAGCCATTTCCAATCTGTCCAGGGTGGTTCATGATGATAACTTGGGATGTGAAGTTAGCAGCCTCCTTGGCAGGGTCATCCTTAGAGTTAGACGCAACAAAACCACGCTTGAGATCCTTGACAGCAACATTCTTAACATTGAATCCCACATTGTCACCAGGATGGGCCTCAGTGAGAGTTTCATGGTGCATCTCCACAGACTTAACTTCAGTTGTTAGTCCAGTTGGTGCAAAGGTAACCACCATTCCAGGTTTCAAGACACCGGTTTCAAC
>PYAF01001207.1:129897-166285 GCA_007407185.1 Glycine tomentella
GAATTGAGTAGTGTATATATATAGCTAATTTTGTTAAAGAAACACCAGGTTAAAGGAACGTAATCTCAGCTGAGATGAAAATTGCATGAAAATAATTTTACCATAAAAAAAGTCAAAACTTGAAGTAAATTTTATATATTCAAATTCATCAATGCTCAAAATCAACTCACAGGTCACAACACACTATCTCTTATAAAAAAGACCATTCAAGTCCTTTGACTTAGGAACGTTCTAAAAATATCATTTCGCTGTTTATCAGAGTTTGAACAAATTTATATAAAAAATTAAATTCTGAAAGAGCATATTTTCACCCTGTAAAATTCTCAAAGGATAAGAATTTCCCAACATAATTTGTATACGCGCGTACTGTATGAATTAACTAGTTCTTCTTAACAAAATTAGCTATATATATACACTACTCAATTCTGTTTAATTAGGTTTTATACGCCCGATTAAGTTGAGTGTATATAAATTATTAAGTAATAATACACTAGCTTCGGAAAGCAAACAACACTCTCAAATTTGTTTATGAAATTATATCGCAACTCTTTACCATGTTTTGCTCAAGTTTCAAATTGTGAATATATATATTTAAGGCCGTGTATCAATAGAAATCTGGTCGCATAGTTATCATCAATATGAATTGTTTCAAATTTTTCTTTAGCAACAATCGACATTTAATAATTAATTTAATATAGTACTCTTAATTATTGCACTAGAAAAGCAAACAACTCTCTTAAATTACTGATAAAAAACTGTTGATGAAATTATTTATATAGCAACTTTAGTGCATGTTTTGCTCAAGTTTCAAATGGTAAATAATATTAAGGCTACATATATATCAATAAATCTAGCCGCGTAGGTAGCAAGTCATGGACGAAAAATCAGTCTTGTATCCTCATTTGTCTCCACAAAATAACAAAAAACAAGTCAATATCAATGCGCCAACAATGAGTAGTGTAGGCAAAAAAGGCAGAAGAGTAGAACTAGAAGCTAGCTAACTTTGCTGAACATGCCGGCTCCACATACGTCAGCGATGTTAAAACCTATTTTTCTAGTAGTGGAAGGAGCCAAACACAAACTTAGCTCAGACATGTGGACACAACCTAAGCAGCCTCCATTTAAACCAGTAATATGATAATAACACTTTCTAGAACGAGATAATTGTTATATCTCCATGCATATATAAGTATATTTTCATCTAGAAGCACTTTGAATTATGAATATTATATTATGTGACCTCCTTTTTTAGCCTTTGGCGCCTGCTCCTTCTAGATGGTTGGTTAATCATACCGTTAAATTCGACTATACCTTGTTATTTATTTATTTCTTTCCATCTAGATGCAGGTATCAACTTTATCAACACAGCTTGCTTCAAGTACTTTTGTCTCTCTCTCTCTCTCTCTCTCTCTCTCTCTCTCTCTCTCTATTTCTCTTCCATATATATTGGGAATATTATTGAACAGATCAAGACACCCCCAATAAGCAGAACAACCTTATAAGAGAAAAAAAATATTTTCTTCACACTCGATCTTGTGTGTTCGTATACTAATTATTCCTTTTTGTTTCTTTCTTATTGCTATCAATGGCGGCTAAAGAATTATTTCACTCATCAGATCAAGAAGAAGCAGGAAATGAAGAAAGCACTCTACTGCAGCATGAGCTAGATCCATACGAAGAAGAAGAAACTCTATCTCTTTCTGACCTCCCAATTTACAGCGGCGCCTCAATTTCAGCTAGATGGGGTGGTGATTTCTCCAAAGAAGATGGAAAAAACTTTGTTGATAATAGCGACGACGATGCTAACGACGATAATTTGTTCGAGTTCTTCAGTGAAGAATTCACCGCATCATCAACCCATTATGCAACCGCAGAGAATATAATCTTCTGCGGCAAACTCATCCCCTTCAAAGATATTAATCCTCCACGTGCTGATCAGACCAATATCAATGTCCAAAAGGGTATTACAAAACGCAGTTCAAAGGGTTCAAAGAGTAGTTTTGCAGCATGTGACTACTCATCATCGGTTGGGAAGGTGTCACTGATGAGGAGTCCCACAAAGTCAAGATGGTTTTTGTTCATGTTTGGGATGTCAAAGTTGTCCATCACCACTGAGATGGAACTCAAAGACATTAGAAATAGGCAAAGCCGCCGCCGGAGGGGACCCACGCCGACGATGGTGATTCCGGCTGCGCCGGCTGCTGTGAAGGAGAAGAGAAGCAGCTGCAAAGGGATGTGGAAGATGTTCAAGTCAATCTCTATGGTGTTGAGTTGCCACAGTAGTAGTAAGATTGCAAACGACGTAGTAAAGGCTGCTTTTCTGTGAATTTTTTGAACGTGCCACCTGCCTCTGTAACATGCACCTACTACTCCAATTTGACCCGCACTCAGGGTTCATCAAGTTAGCTAGGGTTCAAAGGTTTTGTACTTGAGTTTAATTTATATATTGATTGATGTTATTATATATATATATAAATTAAACTCAAAGATATGATATAGCTGATGAGAGAGACAGTGTTTGTGGATAATTGGTGATTGTAGATCAAAGAAGAGAAATTCTTGCTTCAGTAGCAAGACATTCTTCTTGTTCAATATTATGTAACATGTAAATAAATAATGTGGATCATTATTATCTTCTACATGAGTTTTTTTAATTCTTCTAAAATATTAACTATAGTTAATTTTAATTTTTCTAAATAACTACACTAAAGTAAGAAAGAATAATTATTTAAAATTTTATATTAATTGTTATAATGTTATTAAATTATTATTAATTAATAATTAAATTTTATTATGTCTTGCTCCTGGAGCAAGAATTTCTCATCAAGAAAGAGAGCATAATGTATTTTTCTTGTCTTGTGCTTTCATGTGTAACAAATTGCGCGTTGCAGTTTTTGTTAACCTTGATTTTGAACGACTTTTCTTCTTTTTACTTTTTTGCTTTTTGGTCTCACAACTATAAATCAAAAGTCAAAACACGCACAGATCTTGATTGATAGGAGTATATCATTTTTATAATTCGTGAATATTTTCCTCAGAAAATTGTTCATACTGTTGTACATGAAAATTCTCATGTATAAAAACGAATTCGTGCCCCGGGTGGATTAATTTTGTAAAGCATGATTGATGAACGACTTTTAATTTTGTAGCACAAAACGTGACTGCAGGTTATATCTTTTGTAAGAATTTAATTAAAATTACTTACATAAAACATATTTGTTTATATTATCATATAAAAAAATCATATCTAGAAATATTTTAAAATTAATAGTAAAGTTGGGTGTACATGTTATCTCTCATTTAGAAACTATTTGGTAGAAACTAAAGAAGATAAAAAATAAATAAAATGAACAATAAAATTTTATAAAATTCACATTTTTATTCTCTACTTTAAATAATTTTTTCTTCTTCTACTCTATCAAATATAAACTTAGAGTAGGCTTACAAATACTTGCAACTTTAACAGCCGGGTTAAGTTGGCCTGGGTCAGAACATAAATGGGTCAAGTTTTACGGTTCCACATCCGCATCGCATAGCTTGCAGCTTTTGTAAATAAAAAAAAAAAAAAATTAAAAAAAAAGTAAAATTATGTAAACACAATAAAAATGGAAACAAAAAAAAAAATCAAAATTAAATATCATCATCAATCCAACCATTTAAGTATACTTTTTTTAAAGTTAATTTACCAAATAAACCAACCAAATATGAATATATATATATATATATATATAATATCATTTCATTCTGAATATATATAAAAAATAAAACAAGTCTCATATTTGTTTTATAAAAGGTAGATTTTTTTTTTTGACAGAAAAAGGTAAATTGTTAAATGCTTCGAATTTGATGTATTTTAAAAACATGGCATAAAAAAATAATTATAGTAGTAAAATGAAGAAAAAAATACCATTAATACTTTTGTAATATACTAATATTTAACTTTGTCCGACGAGGATATCTAGGAATATAGTCAATGTACTTTTAGGCAAGGATGGACCAACCGTTATGGTTGGGGATCGTTGCTACCAAAACCAAAAACTCGGGGCGGATCAATGTCCCAATGCTTGGTATGTCTGATGCCACTTTTTGATTCTATATCTCCTCAATTTTTTTGTTCTGATTCCGTCTATGATTGTTACATTAGATCAAAAGAATTAGCCGGTTTACTTGGAATGTTTGAATCATTTCTAATAAGATCTGAGTTGGAAGAAAATACACATTTCTAGAAATTCGACAGATCTTCCATCAAATAGAAGGAAAAATAATTAATCATTTTCATAATTTTATTTTTAGTATATACGTCCTAATTAGTAATCAACCTGATATTTCTACCAATGAGGTTTATAGGTCATGTAAGTAACTGTTTATTATTAAGAAAAATAGGAATACATAACATAAGATATTAAAAAGAATATCAATTGAATTTCTTTTTGAAAAACTAAAACCCATGAAAAACTGAAAAAAAAGACAGCGAAAAGAGTTTGTTATTTCGTTATTAGTCGTTACATAGGTATTTTCGTTTGGTTACGCTGTCATTTATGAACGTTAAAATTAGGAATCACATTCTGTGTGGGGTCCCACTTTTCTTGACACCCAAATCCCAATCCTTGCTGTAATAGATTCATTCATCGTTGAGGTTTTCTCCTTTCCTCCTTTTTGTCCTTTCTTCCCTCTTCACAGGGCATGTATGTATCTTAATTTGCAGAGAGATTTTTGATTCTCATACAAAGGTGTTTGGAATAATGTGAAGTATTTCAGTTTTGTCCTCTTTCTCGTGCTTTTTGTCCCTTCTGATCCTTGTTTTGTGCTTTTTGAATCATGTTATCTCGAAATTTGATGGTCTTTTTAAATTAGGCTATCTGGGTTGTTCTCGTTGTCAATTTTCTATCTTTCATTTCTCTGTTTAGTTAGTTTTCCATGAATCTAGGTGTTCACAGTTGGTGCTTCTGACTTTGTTTTGAACTTTTAATGGATTTTTGAATTATGTGTTTTTTTTTTGCTTCGTCCTCGTTTGATCATTCCATTACATTAATGAATCGGATAAAAGGCATTGCTTTTTTCTTTTTTAGAACGTGGTGGTTTTTTCTATTTGGTTTCGGTTTCTAGTCCTTTTCATAAATGGGGTTGTGAATTGTGAATGACTTTTATGGAAAACATTTGCTTTCAGCATTTATGATCTCTCTCCATTTTGAGGTTCTATTTAATTTTCCATGGCTCTTCCCTTTTACAACTCCATGCATGGAATTCTGTTTTCTGTAACGACTCCCTCTGAATTCAACATGCTTTAAATTGAAAAACACGCAATTTAATTGCTTCTGCCACAACTTTTATTCATCCGATTTTCTCTTTCTTTTCCTCATCATTTTTTTCTACTCCTTTCACCCCTATTTTATTTTAACTTATTTTTCATCTTTTTTTTTTATCTTATTTATACTTTTTCTTCCCTTCTCTCTTTCTCTTTTTTTGTCTTCAATCTCAGTTAACTTGGATTAAAAGTGCTATTGATATTGAAGTTGACTTTGAATTAATTTAATTTTTTTTGTTAATCAAGATAAAGGAACTCGAATGGGGAGGAAAGGGGGTTGGTTTTCTGCACTGAAGAGAGTTTTTGTTTCTGATTCCAAAAAGGAACAGGTTTGTGAATAACATGTGTTACATTACCTTTGACATGAATGGAAGAAAATTACCTTGAAATCAGATAAGATTCCCATGCAAAACAATTTGTTTTTGTTCATATAAAACAGAAACAGCATCATCATAAGTCAAAGTTAGGTTGTTTTGGGACTCATCAATATGAGGATCTAGAAGGAGCACCAATTGCCGCTGTTCCTTCACTTCCACCAAGAAAAGACGCCAAACCAATAAGTGAGGCAGAGAATAATGAACAGAGCAAACAAGCCTTTTCTTTGGTTTTGGCCACTGCTGTGGCGGCGGGGGCTGCTGTTGCTGCTGCTGCAGAGGTTGCTCGTCTCACAAACACGCCTCGTCCTAATGGAAAAGCAAATCAAGAAATGGCAGCTATCAAGATTCAAACAGCATACCGTGGATATTCGGTATGGACTTTTATGAATCCTATTTATTGGGAACACAAATGAAACAACTAATAACATGGAAGATTCGTGTTATTACCACCAAAATCAATTAGGTCCTAATAAAATTTATCTATAAAATTTAAGTGCATTTTACATTCTTGTTTTCTTCTCAGATAAGTGTATAAGTTGATTTTAATTTATAGGAGAAATTCAATTTACTCAACCTTCTTATTTTCTTTTCTAGAATTTTATCCAAATAAGTTCTTAGTTTCTTTTGTTGTTGGGAGAATTTGTATATGTGCTGCAACAACTTTGTGAGAAATTTTGTGTGTAATAGTTCCACGTTATGTGGGGTTTCAGGCAAGAAAATCCTTGCGTGGTTTGAGAGGTTTGTCGAGGTTGAAAACGTTAGTGCAAGGGCAATCTGTTCAACGACAAGCGGCTACTACCTTGCAATGCATGCAAACTCTTTCACGGTTGCAGTCTCAGGTTCGTGCAAGGAAGGTCAGAATGTCTGAGGAGAATCAAGCTCTTCAAAGGCAACTGCAGCAGAAACGTGAAAAGGAATTTGACAAGTCGCAAGCTAATGTAAGCACTTTATGAGTATTTGCATGTTATAGGAAGAATGAGTTATGCAATACTATTCTGATGCGTATTTGCCTCGTAGAATGTGGCATGTATAGTAATGCACTTCTGTTTTATTGCTTGTGAATGTGTGTTTCGCCTTGTATATATGATTTTCTCTGAGTTAATTTATGACAAGTTGTTAATTATTTCCCATTTATTGTTCATTACCCCCTTCAAAACATATGAAAATATAAACATTAATATGTTAACGTTCTCCTGGCTTTAAATTTTGTTCTAAAGTGGCAAATACTTTTACAGCAGATTGGAGAGAAGTGGGATGATAGCTTGAAATCGAAGGAGCAAGTTGAAGCCAAATTGTTGAACAGACAAGTAGCAGCTATGAGAAGAGAAAAGGCTTTGGCCTATGCATCAACACATCAGGTAAGAAGAGACTGCCTTTTATTTTGGATTTTAGTGGAACAAGAGAAACAAGTTTTGGATTCTTGATATGGATAGCATAAGTGTAAAATAAACTCAAGTACTTATCAAGTCATCAACGTAGAATTTTGTTGAAAATGAAAACTAGAAAATACGCTGAAAATTCATCTGTAGACTGTAAGACTAGTTAAATATAAATGATCTCTTCCTATGGATAACCATTTACTTGATCTCCAACAGCAAACGTGGAGGAACTCTTCAAAATCTGCTACAAATGCCACATTTATGGATCCAAACAATCCCCACTGGGGCTGGAATTGGCTAGAGCGATGGATGGCTGCAAGGCCATGGGAGGGTCAAAACACTACATACCACATTGGCCATGCATCTGACAAAAGTGTTGCAAGCCAAACCATGTCAGTTGGTGAAATCACAAAATTGTATTCTCTCCGTGATCAGAATAATGATATCAAAACTTCACCAGCAAGCCAAAAACCAACCCGTCCTTGCAGCCGCAATTCCCCTTCAACAACACCCTCAAAGGTCCCATTAGCCAATGGAGCAAAAGCAAAGGTACTATCAAGTCCAAGTGGTGGTTCATGGTGGGGTGATGGTGACTCAAAAAGAATGTTCAGCAAAAACTTAGAAAACAATCGCAGGCACAGCATTGGAGTGTCTCAAGTGAGAGATGATGAGAGCAATTCAAGCTCATCACCGTCCACAAAGGTCGCAACCAAGGCAAAGTCGTCATCATCATCATCATCATCCAAAGTGAGAAGTGCATCGTTTGGGGTACATAGGAATGGAACACCTGAAAAAGCAACTTCTGCTCCCCTAAAGAAGAGGCTTTCTTTCCCTGCTTCTCCAGCCGGTATAAGAAGGTATGCTGTTTCAACTAGGCCGGGAAATGTGGCTTTCAACAAGAGTGTTGCTAATGCTACCATCTCTGAGGAGAAAGTGAGAGTGAGAAATGGAGGGAGCAGGTAGGGATGCATCATGCTCATGCATGCCATTGGTGTTGTACTTAGAATAGAAATATGAATGAAGACGAATCAAATAAAAGATGGCATCATCTTTTTATAGTTGTCTCTATCAACTTTTCTTCACAAGCCATATTGTTGGTGCCGTGGGGGAGGAAATGGAATAAAATTTGGCTGATCAAGTAATCATTTTATTCCTACAGTTGTCTTCATAATCAATGCATACTTTTTCTTTTACTTCTTAACTAATTATAGTAGTGCTATTTGTGATGTTATATAACAGGATTGGTTTTGGGGGTGATACTAGTTTGATGACAATATATATTCTTTATGCAAGTACTCATCAATTTTCTGTTTGTAAAGTAGTTATCAATTATTCAAGGTAAATTGTTTCCTTGTGCATGGTTTTGGCCATGACTATGTTAAATCTATTCTTTTTGTTATGTTTTTGAGAAGCATCGATTTGGAAAAGTAGATAATGAATATGATTAATATGCCACAATCTACCGTCACTTGCGTGCATCTTATAAGAAAATTTAAATTTAACCATGTGAGTTTGGATGATAAAATTGTTATTATGGCTATTATTCATAATTTTAGTTTGATGAATTTCAATTTGGTTAAAATTTGAATTGACCAAGAATAATAATTTTTATGTTGGAAAAAAATAATGAATAGCATACACATTGATCTAATCACTTTTTTTTTTCTAAATCACATTGATCTAATCACTCATCACAAACTATCAATATTTTTTTTATTTTTTTTATTCGACAAATTGTCAATATTGATAAATTTGTTATTTTTTTAATAGTAATAATAATCACTTAAAAAGTGATAATTTTTTTAAAAAAAGCTTTTACATTAATAATATATGTATGTTAAACTAAAAAAACTATAAATTTGAAAATTTCAAGTTAAATTAAATTTTTATTGGAGGAATGAGTGGAGATGAAGATGAAGAAGTATTGTAGTGACAATGATGGGACGATGTCAAAGGAAGGGTTGGTTCATGGTAGGACTTTTGACAATAAAAATAAGAAAATGGGCTTAAACAAATAAGGATAAAATCTGTAAAATTTTATCATTTTGGAATCTACCGATTTGATCAATTATTTCTTTTTATTCTAAGTTTTAAATTTTGTTTCAAACAAAGTTTGTGATCACAACAACAATAAAAAGGATTAAGAAGGTATTTTTTAAAATTTTAGATTTGTGCAGTTCCACTTATACGAGTACATGTTAACACTAAGTATAGGTGTGCGGGGTCGGATTTAGTCTCCTCATCCCTTCCCCCTACTCTTCAAGTCTTTCCTGCCCTCGAGAGTCAGGCATCCATGAGCACATTAAACTATCCATGTGGCTGAGAGTCCTCACAAGTCCAGACACAATGATGCAATTATCAGGGGCGCACTCTACCACTGAGCTAATAGCCCGTCGTGCGGGCCTCCCGCCGGGGTCCGTTATACCAAAAGCAAGAGAAATCTCATTCCTCTCTTTTCTTTTTTCACCCCATTCATGTTGTCCTCGTGTGGCGACATGGATAAGGTGAAAAAAGGAGCTCCTATCAACTTGTTCCAACCTAGGATAATAGGCTCATGAGTTTAGTCTTACTTCACCATTGAGAAATGAAAGACGACTTCCATCTCCAAATTTTACTCAGACATAACTCGCTTCTTTTGGCAGTGTCAAACTAAATTACCCAACAAGCATTAGCTAAGGTTCAAAAATTAGATCCATCTTTGTCTCTGCTTGGGGATCGGATTTCCTTGTCCCGCCTTGTCTATAATCCTATCTTGTTTTTTTTTATTCATAAAAAATAGAGAAAACAAGATAATTATTTTTTGTAATTGGAATGAATTTATTACAACATGCTAAATTGAAATATCAAATAAAAATTGCTTGATCTCATTTGTTTGATAGTTTAAAGAAATAGTAATCATAACACCTTGTTTACCAAAATTGAAATTTCAAGTGCTTAACAATATGGAAGGGGGGGACGACCCGCCGAATTCACATCAGAAATCGCCAGAACACAAAATTAAGTAAAAATTGCTTATTTTCATTTTTTTTTTAGCTCAATATGAAATTAAGTAAAAATTATACACAATTATAAGGAAAACAATAATTTCATGCATAAAACAAACATTAATTCATTAAAATTGATAATAGGAATTAGGATATTATAAGGTTATAATAATAATTTAAATATTTATTATTATATAAGAATAGCAGTGGCCAAGGGTGAGGGTGGGAACCAGCCTATCTGACCCCATCTCCGAACTTGGCTTTTTCAATCGAAAAATACCCGAACTTGACCTTGATCAACTTGGTGTTCTCCCATTAAAGTCGAGATGGGTCTCGATCATCCGTGCCAGAACGAGTACACTTGCCATACCTAATTAGCACCTAAAGGATGGATTTATAGGTCAACACCTAATATCCTCTATGAATATGGTTGAATTTGCAAAAAAAAACGTCCACAACATTGGCAAAATCTGTAACAATCAAAGTAAAATTAAAAAACTCACGCTATGCAAATTTATTTGTTCTTAATAAAAAGCCCAATTATCTTTTTTTTTTAATTAAAAAAGTTTATAGGGGAACGTGACTGATATGAGGGAATAACATAGTGCAAGTCGTTAAATCAGGGTTAAAACATATTTACTTGATTCATTTATTTGGATAACTAGTTAACTACATAAGCAACTAACTACAAAAAATTGAAATGAGATTAACATATAATTTTTAATGATATGCAACGGGCTCAATCCAAAACAATACTAAGTGGTGTGGATGACATCCACTAACACTTATAACCAAAAAATACAAAGTACATGAAAAAATAATCACAGAGAACATGAGGACCGGAGCAGGCTAAGCACCATTTGGACCATGGTCATCACCACCTTCCAGAAGAGGAAGAACATCTTGAAAATCATGAACAAAGTCATTCGAAAGATCATTGCGAATAGGGATACTGGCAATCTGTTCTATCCAACTGGTAGAGGGAATCAATGACTAATTCTTTGTTTTTTTAAGATCCTAAAGTCTTCATAACAGGCGATAACAATCTTGGGCTAGAACTAGAAGGAAGATTCATGTCCAGTCCATTTTGTTATCAATAGCCTGGTCTTCTTCTTGTATAATGTATCTTGCTACTGTAATTCTGGAGCATGCATAACTATGGTTGAAGCCCTTTCTAGCTTCCAAAGCTAGAAACTACAACTGAATCCCCTCTATCAATACATATTATTGATTTGAGTAAAATTAGGTTTTGATTACTTAAAGCATCTAAATTGTATGGTTGTTAATACAAGTTATTTATCTTAATTTTGTGGGTCTCATGATATTATATAGATTTAAATACTTTATACAAAAATTCGCTTTAATATTATATATAGATTTAAATACTTTATACAAAAAATCGCTTTAATATTAAATTGGTAAAGTGAGTATTCAACTTAATTTTGTGGGTTTTATAATATTTAAAAATAATTTTGATTAATCAACAATGTTAATGTATATACACAATTGTACTTGTATTACAGTATATCATTTGTTCAACTGGAAAAAAAGAGTTAAGAAACACCAAATAGAATTAAGCAAGATTTTATGTTTAAGCCTTACAAATAAAAAATTAAAAAGAAAAAATTTACTAAAAAATGACTAATCAATTTTTTTAATAATGATTAGACATTTAATTTTGTTCTAATAATATGATTATTCAAACCTTCCCTCCCCCTGTCAACCAAGTAAAATTGTCTCTGGCCAAATGTGTTCTTTTTAGATTGACACTAAAGTTATGGTTGATAAAATTAATTGAAAGATAAAAATTGAAAAATTAATTGATAGCTGGAAGTTGGAAACTGAAAAATAATTTATTAAATTATAAGTGTTCAGTAAAATTAGTTGGTGAATTAATTGAAAAATATAATATGTAAAAAAAAATTTATCATTTATTTAAAAAAGATAATCAAAACATTAGATAAATATATTGATGATAAAAATAAAAGAAAATATAAAAAAATTAAAAGTTAGAATCTATTGTTTTAAAAAATGCTATTAAAAAATATCTTATTTATTAAATACTCAAATAAACTTTTTAGTTAATAAAAATATTAAAAATATCTTGGATAAGATAGTCTAACTTTTTTCACATCTATACTAATATATAAAGTGAGAGACAACTTTGTGTAATTGGTCTCCACATTTTTTAGAATAATTTATCTTTATTCTTAATTATAGTAATATTAAAGTAGTAACAATAATTAATCCTTTATGCATATTAAAATTAACTCATTAATCAAAATTAGGTAACCACCCATTAAGCATTTTTCACTTTTATTAGACAATTTTATCTTTAAACCATTTCTTAATTTTTTTTTTAACTTACATTAACTTCTCACTACTTTTATATTATAATTTTTTTTATTCTATCATTTTTTATTAACTATATTTAACTTCTATTTTTATTATTTAATTTTTTTTATCCCCTAGTCTTTATAATATCAGTTAAGAAACATTTATCGTTGCCACGGTGGAAACATTTTAAGAAAGCATATAGAATGCTTCAAAAAAAAAAAAAAAAAAGAAGAAGCATACAGAATAACACAAAACTGTATATGTTTTTAGGCGGCTTTTGAGGTGGGGACTGGAGCAAATCCCCCACTGTGAGAAACAAATATGATCCATAAGATATAGTCTTTCTTTGAGATATGCGTGGAACTATCATAGACATGCCCACACTAGAACATTTTTTTTTTTTAAAGTATATCAATCCCTTACACAATTACGTTAGAATAAATTAATTTTTTACATGTGTCTTTCTTTATCTCTAACTAGTTGAAAGAGAGACATTTTGTGTCTTTATCTTTATTTTTAAAAATTAAAAAGAAAAAATAAAATGGAAGAAAATAATGTTAACAATATTTAAGAGAAAGAGATAGTAGTTATATCTTAAAAATTCATGAAAAAATAAAAATAATTATGTATATCAAAAGATAATTTAGAAATAAAAAATATGATATACCAAAAAAGATAATTATCTTTATTAATAATTATAGATAAATTATTTTCTCATTACAAAAATGTGGAATTATTATTTTTTAATCAGAAAAACTTAAGATATTGCTATCCCAATAATCTAAAATAAGCATAATTAAAATTAAAAATAAACGTAAAACTAGTTTTTCCCTTTACATTGAGCAAACAAATATCCCTTTACAATTATAATTGGCTTCCAATCAGGGAATAAATCTGGAAAAAATTAAGCTCTTTTTCTCACATACCAAATAAAAAAGAGTGCCCTGTCAAAGATTTCTCACATATCCAAAAAAAGTTATATCTTACGGACTAAATTTGTATCCCACGGTGGGGATTTACTTTATTTTCGCATCCTATAAGCCGCCTACTTTAAAAGAAACGAAGGAATGTAGGTGTTATGGTTGGGTTGACGCGATTCCAAACATGTTGAAACAGATGAATATGAAATCATTTAGATATCAAGTTTGAAAATTTTATATTCGATCCTACCATAATAAAATATTAAACATTTAAAATTTAATTAATTTATTTTTAATTCTAATTTTGAGATAAAATATCTATGTTCTTTCCATTTTTATATTCTTCAGTTTTCTTTCCTATTTTTTCTTTTCTCTTTATATTTTTTTAAATAACTAATATGATGATATGACCCCACCTAATCCGACAACAATTTGGGTGATTTGAGTTAGATTAACTTTTTCATAATAAATAAATTTGACCCAACACGATTCAATAATTTTTTTTATTGATTTAGGGTCTTAAAAAAATTGTCTTAATTTGATATATATTTTTACACATAAAAAGAATCACATGATATGAGGAAATATCTACTTTGATTATGAACTTGATATGATGTTGATGATTTGATTTGCTCGAAATGGTTAATTGTTTTTTTTTTTACAGAAAATAGTCCAATGTTTTGATTATTTTTTATGTATAATGATCATACTGACATTTGAATTTAGTATCTTGTGTAAAGTTTTGATTACATGAATAATATTTGGTTAAATGAATATTAATATTTACTATTTGAATACATAAGTGGAAAAAATGGTTGTTAATCATCTTCAGCCACAAAACGGCATTTTTAGGGAAAAATGTTTTTTTTGTTTTTTATGTAGAAAAAAACAGTTTGATTTGCTACAATTCAGTATTTGTATTTTTTTTCAAGAGAATTCAGCATTTGTGTTTTAATCTTAAATTCAGACAATCTGAAAAATTTCCACCCGTATATACAAATACAACCATCGAAACTCCCGTGGTTTTTAATGTGTGGTTAACTGCGGAAGAGAAAAGCCTCCAAAAAAAATGTAATAGTCCAATCAAAACTGAAGTGTACGATGACTATTGGCAAATACATTACCACTTGGCATGAACTTGGCCATTAAAAAACATTCTCAACTCAAAAAAGTCTAATGTAATATATATATATATATATATATTATTTTTTGAACAAGTCGTCCATGCAACAAGTTGAGCTTTTAAATCACCATTTTGTGTGTGTGTGTCTTTTGCTTTGTTGTTTTGCACTTGTTCAGTCCCTGCGATTACAGTTCACTTTGGCATGCATGAAAAATAAAAAAAGCTTGATGAGTTCAACCACCATTTCAGTTCAAGTGTCATTTGATTAAACAAGTTATCTAATAATAATAGCATCGTCAATAACAAGAAGGGTAACAAAGCCTACCCTGATGTGGTGTCCCCAATCCTCCCTCCTACATGGCCTTACGTCAGCTATTATCCATTCAGCATTCGTTATCCAAAACAATAAAAACCTTCTTTGAAATTTTCAGCCCAGGTGTTATGTTACTATGTTAGTAGAGTAGAGGAATACATTTAAAAAAAAAATGGTAAAAAAGGGAGAAATATTTAATATTTAATGAGGTACATGATGGTCATAAGACATTCCCTTTCTATTCCTATTCTTGTTGTTATTAGTCATATAATAATGTATTTTTTATAATTATTATAAGTACAAAATTTAATATTTTCCAACATCGCTTATTATTGCACATAAATAACAAAAAATATTACTCATGTAAATGATTGAAATATATTAAAAATGATAAAATCATAAATAATAATAATAATATATAGAATAAAATTAAAAGAGTGTCTTAAAAATGTTATCATCAAATATATCTAAAATGTTTCTTGTCATTAAACGAAGATGTGCACATAAATAATGCATTTTTTTTTTAAAATTCTTCCGTTGAATGGTTTTAATTTTTCTGATAAAAGCATAAACAAGTAAATAAGCATTCACAGTTTCTGTTCTATCATATGATTCTCATTCTGCTTCTTGGTACTTGATGTTCTCCTTCTTTTTCTTCCTCTGCCATCCATATCGGTTCATAACGCAAACTCTGTTCAAAATCACCGCTTGATGCTCTTTGTCTCTTCTCAATCTTATCCAAATTCTTCCCTTCAATTCTCTTCACTCTTTTTTCTGCGCCGAAATGGGTCTAATCTTGAATCATAATGTGCAATCTTCATCGGTTACGTGTCCTTAAAATTGGATTCTTTTCCATCCATGAGTTCAATTGGGTTATCCGTTTCAATCCAGTTTTCGTAACAGTTTGACACACACACACACACACACATATATATTCACTGCTGATTTTGATTTTGATTTTTTCTTTTCTTTTTGGGCACTTTCACGTTTTCTTTCTGATAAGGGGGTAGAAAAAAGGCTGCGACTTTTTCAAAGGGTTGATTAGAAATGGTGTCAGGGAGCGACCCAGTTGAGTCTTTTTTCAATTCCGTTCAGGTTGTGAAGGATTCGCTGTCGCCACTTGAAGTGTGTATTCGCAAGGCGGCGAAGGATCTTGAGCATTGTTTAGCAGGGTCAAAGAACAAGGTCCACAATGGTGTTTGTTTGATTGCCCCAGTGAGGGAAAGTGGTGCATTTCAGATCTGTGATGTGAAGAAGAAGAAAGGGTTGTCAATGAAGGTTACCTTGAAGGCTTTCTGGGGCATGTTTTCACAGAATTCAGGGAATGGTAATGGTAATAGTAATACTAGAGCTCAAGTGGGTAAGGAAGATGGACCCTCTTGCACCAAATGCTTGGAGTTTGCTGTGACTTGGTCTTTGTTGGTTAATGGGTTCCTTCAGTCTCTGCCACTTCCTTTCAAATCTTGGAAGAAGAAGTGTCAGAAAGTGTGTGATGAAGACAAGCTGTGTTCTTGCATGAAGCCTACTGTTTCATCACGTGAGGTGAAGCAGAATGAATCCAAGGGGGGTCAGTTTGGTAGAGCAGGTAGAGAGAAGGGTGTGAGGAAGAAGGATGGGAAAAATGTTTCACTTGAGTGCCTTATAGGTTTTATCTTTGATCAGCTGTCTCAGACTCTTCAGAGTCTTGATCATCATGGGGTGCATGAAAATAATGATGACCTTGACAATGGGAAAACTAGTCTGCCCCAACCTTCTTTTTCTCATTTTGGTCATGTGAATGCACTCGCAGGTTTCTTGGAGGAGCACAAAGTATACGTGAATAGCTTCTTGGGGAATTTGAGGTTTGCAAAGGTGGGTGGTGTGCCATCAAGTGTGCCTGGAGAAGAAAGCCCTTCAACAAACGGAGAGGGAGATATTAGTAGTAACAATGGTAATGGTAATAATGAAAACAAGGATGAAACCGGAGGAAATTCGCCACAGAAGGTTGCCAACAACATATTCAGTATTCCTCTCTCGAATGTGGAGCGTCTAAAGTCTACACTTTCCACAGTTTCATTGACAGAATTGATTGAACTGCTACCGCAGCTGGGGAGAACATCTAAAGACCATCCTGATAAGAAGAAACTAATCTCGGTACAAGATTTCTTTAGATACACAGAAGCTGAAGGTATGGCATCTTATATAGGATAGGAAGAACAATTTTAAAACATAGAGTCCTTTGGATTATGGTGTACTTTTATTATTTAAAATTGTGAATTCATTTATAAGCATATACCTGCTACGTAGGAATAGGAAATAAATTAGATATGCTTGACATGGAAGGATCTGTGAAAATATCAATTCAATTTGCCTTTAAGGGAGGAATCTGCCTCAGCAAATATACAAGTATAGGTTAGGTACATTTTTAAGTGTTAAATGGTATTGGCAATTAGCTTATAGTTTCTGTTCCTAGAGGTATGAAAGGGGATGTAATATTATTGAGGGGTATAATAGAATTTGAGTAAACAGTTATGTAGGTTTGTTTAATAAATCTGCTTATGGTTCTCAAATACACGGCTTTGATTCCCTGAGAACAATTTGTTTTAGAGTTTGATTTTGGAGATGTGAAGGAGTGAAGAATAAATTAGGCTGCTTGAGTACTGATAGGAATGTAAAATGTGCATGTTAGTAGTTTCCCAGTTTTATCAGTGTTAAGGAAGGTAGGAGATGAAATAGCTTCTTCTGGATCTCTTTGCTGCTAAATATCACTAGTATTTCTTCTATGGTGAGATTCACAAAATCATAACATTTTCTATTAATCTTCAGGTGTATGGAGCTAAGTTCCCTGACTTATGTTACATCTATAAACTACTCCATAGTTTAAATGTTTTTGTTGGTCTTGATGGTTTCCAAACCAACGTAACCTTTTACCCTAGTTCTTGATGTTTGTAATGAGATTTTTTCCCTGTCTTAGCAGAGCATAGCAAACATTTAAAGTCCAAAAAAAAAAACTAAAAGAAAAGAAAAATTAGAACAAAGGAAACAAACAAAATTAGGGTCTGTAGATTGCTGTTTTTGAAAACAGGTTTTATGTTTTTTTTAAAAAAAAATATTTGATAAGGTTTGCATTGGTTTCAAGATTTAAAATTTTAAACAAAAGCAAGTCAAGTATGTTTTCAAAGATGTTTTTTGTTTTCATTTGTATGCTTTAACCAACCTTGAGACTTTCACCTCCTCAATTGAGGCTAAACCCTGACCTTCACCTCTTCACTTAGGCTAGTCACTGCCAACCCAACACTATCTTCCCTGCTGACCCAGGTGTCTAGCTGTACCAATTGCTGGCCAAAATTCCCTTTGGATGAGATCCTTCCAGATCCAAAGCAATGAGGCCTGATCCAAAACAGGCTTCTTCCAAGTTCCATCCCCTTGTTCTGAAAAAAAATCCAGTTCTAAACCCTCTTACTCTCTTCATCTTGAGGAACCATTCCCCACCATTTGGCAGCAAACATTTCATACTAGTGGAACATTTCATCTCCCCACAAATCTCAGTCTTTGTGATTACTTCTTTGGGCCTAGGCATGACAAATAACCCTGTACCCACGGACACCACCCTGAACCTGCCCCGACTTTGACAGGGAATACTCGCTTTGACCGGGTATGGGTACAGGTATGGCTATTACCCAAACTATTTAAGCGGGGATGGGTATCAAATTATACCCGTACCTACCTGCCACTATTACATCATTTTTTATAGTTTTTTTTGTCACAACATATACATACATAATATATATTAAAGATTTTATGGTTATAATTTTTTAAAATATAAATCAATTAGCTTAATAGTTAAATAATTAAATAAAAAACTTAAAAATATACATTTAACTATAAATATAATTGAATTCTTAATTTTTTAACTTTAATTTCTTTGTTATCCATTATATTTATATGTTGTTTGAATTAAAATACAATTAAAACTTAATATATAATTTATTTAAAATATATAAGTAGAATTATAAAAGAGTGTAATGGGTTATCCGTGGGTATACCCGAACCTGATTGCCATCCCTATTTGGGCCTGATAACCCAACTGGTATGGGACTCTCCCAGCTTCCAAGTGTGTCATCAAGGGTCTCTTAAACATTCCGATACAGAGGAAGTGCTGGCTTCAAATTTGTCACAGTTTTCAGTGTGAATAGCAAAACAAAAAAAAACACTGGCTTTGAATCCGTTGACAAGACAAGCAATATTGTAAATGCCAATGGAGAAGGTGGTCATATTTTAAAAACTTTTCAAAATTTTATCATAATCAATTTGAAACTGCTTAAATTTTTTTCTGGATTAATGTTTGGGTGTCGTGGCAATAAATCCCTGCATGATCAAAATTGTAATTAGTAATCATATATGACTTAGGGTTGACAAAATGGGTCTGGCCCACAAATAGGGCCAGGTTGGACTTAAAACAAGGTAGTCCAAATAGAGATGAGCCTTTTTGGCCCGGCCCATATAGCCCAGAGGGCCAAATGGACTCGGGCCGGGCTGTCCTGATGGGTCATGGACTGGCCCCGTTAATAATATAATAATATTAAATAAAATATAGTGAGTTAGTATTTATAATTTAAAAAATAAAATGTACCCAGACCCTTCTTCACAACAGCCCAGATCATCTCTATCTTTTTTACTTAGTGCACCACCTAGAACACCTGAGTTACTCCCCTTCTCTTTATTTCCATCCTTACTAGGCCCACCTCCTATTTGACTACCGCTAAGTTGCTAACAGCCCCTTTGATTCAATATCTGATCCCTATTCCATGAAAACTTTATCCGTTTCACTTTGCACACAAGTCTCCTCTTCCTGCTCCTTGCAATTTCTCGGGAATTATTGTTTATTAGATGATTTGGTTTTGTAATTTTTTTGCATTCATTTTTGTTAATTTTTGTTTATTTCTAAATTAGCCTGAATAGGCCTGGTGGCCCGGCAGCCTGACATAGGGCTGGGCCTAAGAAATCCCAGCCCACAAGAATATAGACCGGGCCACGCCTGACCCCATTTCACTGTTTGGCCCTCTGGACCGGGCCGGTCCGGCCCGTCCATGTTGCCAGCCCTATGACTATACAATCTAATAATATATTTCTTGCGATAAATAACTTCTATTACAAATGAATACAGGCTCTAGATCCTATGCGGTACTGATCTTTTAGACTTTTTGTGCCTTGTTCTGGTACCTACCTACATAGGATATGTTTAAGCTAATCTGTTTTTTACATCTTTGCTTAAGTTTTTATTAAGATTCACTGTTAATTTGTTCTGTATTGTTAGAAAAGAACCTAGGCATTGAAAAATAGAACTTGAAATCTACTTTGTTATTACTATTCAATTAATCTATATTGTTACAATGAGATCCTCTATGTATAGAGCTTATGGTAATCAGAAACAGATAGTACTAGGTGCTGACTCGGCACTATCAACAGTTGGTTAACAGATAGACAAGATAGGCTAGCTCCAACACCAGTTACTAAACTATAAGGGACTGGCTTCTGTACTTACAATTTAAGTCATCTTTGTGGTATTTGCTGGAATGACAAATTTCACTGTCACTTTCATTATGATACAGGGAGGAGGTTCTTTGAGGAGTTGGATAGAGATGGGGATGGCCAAGTAACTCTGGAAGATCTAGAAGTTGCCATGAGAAAAAGAAAGCTGCCACGAAGATATGCTAAAGAATTTATGAGCCGTGCTAGAAGTCACTTATTTTCCAGGTCTTTTGGTTGGAAGCAATTCTTATCATTAATGGAACAGAAGGAGCCAACAATTCTTCGTGCATATACTTCTCTATGTCTAAGCAAGTCAGGGACACTGAAGAAGAGTGAAATATTGGAATCACTAAAGAATGCAGGACTCCCTGCAAATGAAGACAATGCTGTTGCTATGATGCGATTTCTGAAAGCAGATACAGAAGAATCTATTTCATATGGACATTTCCGCAATTTCATGCTTCTGCTTCCCTCCGATCGTCTTCAAGAAGATCCCAGGTAAGATAAATATGAGCAATTGATTTTTTTTTTGTTTATTTATTTCCCCTTATATGCATTAGATATAATGTCCATCACTAATCCTTTTTAAATATATATTTTGTTTAAAAATAATAATATAGAGAAAAGAGGGGAAGTACAAAAGTGGGAGGATGAGATATCCTTCAAAACAATTTTTTTTTAAAAAGGGGAACATTCTGCAGCCATGGGCAAAATAAACCATGGGGAATGTAACATACCTGACTGTCAATTTCTTGACAGCTCTCACATTATGACACTTTAAACGGTGACACTTCACTCAACTCCTCGATGGTCAGAGTCCTCCATCAGTCAAAACCCTTCATAGGTAGTAGTCCTTTCCGAGACATTGACAACCAGCGCTGACACTGTTCGATTGTTCTCAGGATCAATCATTTTTCCCACAAATCAACAAGAAACTTGTTAGCGTGTTTTGTCCTTACTCACATGTTTTCCATTTAACTTCCCAAGAGGTCACCTATCCCATAACTACTCCAAGTCAATCACGCTTAATTGTGAAGTTCGTAAGTGATGGACTACTAAAAAGTAGATGCATCTTGTTGGTATAAGTAGTATCAATTAATTCCTTTAAGTCATCTTCAATTGTACAATCCCATACTTGTATAGTCTCTGGATCCCTTTCTTTCTGGTGTGCTTCGCCGGGGTGTTGCAGGGAAGCCATAAACTTATTTCTATCTCACAAAGAGTCACCCTTTGAGATGTGTGCATTCTATTCCAACCAAAACTGTAAATTGTCAGAGTTCTGGTCTCCTTGCTTTAGCATAACCTTTATATCAAGACCTGGTTAAAAACGACAAACTGGTCAAAGAAACAAGGGAAGACAAACCCAAATTAATCAGAATCAGTAGGAATAGCAAAATGTTTGATTGACACTCAATGTGTTATCTAACACCTAGGAAGATAGAGAAAAAAGAGAGAAATAATAGTACGATAGAGATAAAGTTTATGATATGATAGAAAAAGAAAAATAAGTTATCAAGGATGTTGATTAGGTGTTTAAAATGAAGAATAATTCGTGTATTATTACTCTCGTAGAAATAATTAATACAACACCAGAACCTAATCAATTAGGAATGCTAGCCAGCCAGCCAGAAAGAAAGAAAACTTTGTTCTCCCAAACCATTAATTACATAATCGCTCACCCCAGTTTCCTAGAAGCTCCCTGCAACTTGTGCATGCATGAACCTTACCCATTTCTCTCTCCATATACATAACTCTCCAACCACCTTCACTCTTCTAAGTGTCACTCTACAACACAAACAAACCCAAAAAAAGAAAAAGAAAAAAGAAGTGTAAATTGTCCCAAAGTTTTGGTCTCCTTGCTTTAGCATAACCTTTATATCAAGACCTGTAAACAAGATTAAATTATGTAGAAGTGTTGCAGTTGGTATTTTAATTTCCTCAATGATTCAACTTCCACCAGCAGTCAGTGATTAAGATTCATCTTCTATATTAAGGACTATTTTTATTATGGTTATACTTTCAGGAGTATTTGGTTTGAAGCTGCAACAGTAGTTGCTGTTCCACCAGCTGTTGAAATTCCTGCTGGAAGCGTTCTGAGATCTGCATTGGCAGGTGGCCTTTCTTGTGCCCTGTCATGTGCATTACTGCATCCAGTTGATACCATTAAGGTATATTCTTGAACTTTCATGAACCTATTTATTTCTCTGGTGATTTCATGTCTTTGTTTGTATAATGCATATAATTCCATATTCCTCTCTTAGCTGTTTGATTTTTTGGTTTCTTTTAGAGGCCTCATCATTGTCTTATTTGGTATATTAGACTCGAGTACAAGCATCAACAATGTCCTTCCCTGAAATAATTTCTAAGCTGCCAGAGATTGGAAGACGGGGTTTATACAGGGGCTCAATCCCTGCAATTCTTGGACAGTTTTCGAGGTTGTTCATTTAATCCTTTTTTTTCATTTCTTCCCTCTCATATTCCTTTATCTTGAAACAAATAAGCAGAAAAGTATTTGATGTTTTAAGCTTCATTAATACCTTCCCTTAGCAATCATATAATAGTTATTTTCCTTTCAAGTTCATGCTACCTTTGATAATGCAGCCATGGCTTGCGAACTGGGATATTTGAAGCAAGTAAATTGTTGTTGATAAATGTTGCTCCTACATTGCCAGAACTCCAGGTAATTTGTAAAGCCTATTTGCCGTTATTTATATAGTCTGGAGTCTGGACTACTCCTGAGTCCTGATTATGTTTTCCTTGTTTGTTGTTGGGAATGCATATACTGAATTGCCACATTTCCGTAGCATTCACTTAATTATACCTAAGTCCTTATTTTGTCCTATAAGATCAGGTTTTCAGATTTTGTGCATTATATAATTTAGCATTAGTTAAAGCTGTTAGAAAAGTGGTTGAGAAGATAGCTAAACTCTGTTGTAAGTGAATGTTTTACTTAAGCTAATTTTATAGCTCCTTGTCTTTATTAAGAAAGGATTGTTCTATAATGTCTTTCCTCACAGGGACATGTTAATTACTGAAGATGATTTAAAATGAAAGGTAATAAATATTCCTAACCTGAGGGCACAGGTTAATGTCACCCTTATTACAATGAAGAAAATACTTTAAATTGAGATGTTCATATCCAATAGATCAATAATTTTCAAATTCTATTTCATAGTTTTTAATACTTAAAAAGGTTTGTTCAATTTGATTGACCTTTAAAAGTGGATTTTTACTTTAGGAGATTGGTAATAAGTTCTTTATGTTGTTTAATAGTGTCTACTTTGCTGTTACTTTTTAAAATCCAGAAGTTTCACATATGAGCAAATGTAGGTACAATCTGTGGCATCATTCTGTAGCACATTTTTGGGAACAGCCGTGCGGATCCCCTGTGAAGTGTTGAAGCAGAGGTTACAGGCTGGTCTTTTTGACAATGTGGGCGAGGCTTTTGTTGCGACTTGGGAGCAGGATGGTCTTAGGGGTTTCTTTCGTGGAACCGGCGCTACCTTGTGCCGCGAGGTTCCATTTTATGTTGCTGGCATGGGGCTTTATGCTGAATCTAAAAAGGTGTGTAATTTCCATGATCCAGTGTGCTTGATCTTGTGTTTGTCAATGGAATTTACATTTTTTATTTATGCATTATAATTATAATATCTCTGAAACTTTGGTGGTTGGTCTTTAGCCGAATTGAATAATGTGTGTGTGACCCATGTAACCGCCTTACCTAGTGGTATAAGGCTTTGTTGTTGTATTATAAAATTATTTGACACTTAATTGTGTGGTAAAATGAATGTTTACATTAAAGATTAGCTTCGAGTTAGCAGGATCATCTAGAACTTTGACAGTTTCATGGAGATAGACATCCAGTTCATTCTTTGGCTACAGTTTAATGCAATAAATTAGCAGCAGTAAATTATAAGATTGTTTTACTATCAAATGAGTTGTAATACATCTAGCTAACTTTAAGCCATGGAATATTTCTCTGTAAAATTATGTGACAAATGCTTTCTGAAGTCTGAATTGATACTCATGATGTATGTGAAAATATACACAACAATTTACAGGGAATAACTTACTCATAAATTCCATGTACACTTTTGCATAGTGTTTGCTTGGCTACCAGAGAATCTCCTTTAATGCCACACTGAAATGGTTAATTGTCATGGATGGTAACTGAGTGTAATGCTATTGGCATTTGATTTTAGGTTGCCGAACGACTACTAGAGAGGGAACTCGGTCCCTTGGAAACAATTGCTGTTGGAGCTTTATCTGGTGGCTTGGCGGCTGTTGTTACAACGCCGTTTGATGTCATGAAAACTAGAATGATGACTGCACAGGGCCGATCTGTGTCGATGACCTTGATAGCCTTCTCTATACTAAAACATGAGGGACCCCTTGGCTTGTTCAAAGGAGCAGTACCCAGGTTCTTTTGGATTGCTCCTCTAGGTGCTATGAACTTTGCAGGTTATGAGTTAGCAAAGAAGGCCATGAATAAAAATGAGGAGGGCAAGGCAGGCAGTTCAGAGTAATATTTCTAGTTACCTGGGATTTTGTGTCACACAGCAATTAGTTTGGTAGAATTTTTTAGTTTATTGCAGTAATCATTGGAATAAGGCCATTGATGCTGCTCTGAAAATACACATTTTGTTTCCTTTGTTCATTTTTTACTTCTATGATATTGCCCTTTGTAGCAGCAGAATTAAAAAATATATTCATCTATATTTGCAAACTAAAAAGGTTCAATTTATTTGTTTACTTATTGTACAGATTTTAAATTTTCAATCCTTTGTATCATTCAGCTATCATTTTGTTTTCTTGTTTCATTTTGTCATCCCTTTTTTAAGTTAATTAGCAGTTTTTCGTTTATTTTATTAGAGCACTCCGTGTATTTTACAATCATTTATTTGGTTATGACTTATTGGAATATAATTCTTGCGGTCGAGACAGGAGCTTAAAATTGGCATATCTCGTAAGGGATATAAACTTTTGCATACACTATAGGAGAGAAATTATACTCGAGCAGCTTTTAAGTTCAGTTGACTGCATGAGATTGTTATTTTAGGTTAAAAGTAGTACGTTTAGTTTACTTTCTTGATACACTATAGGAGACAAATTATACATTTGTCTAAGATACATTTGTTTAGAGTATATTTATAGACATAGATGTGAGATTAGTTTTTCATGTGGGAGTAACGGTTAAGCAAAGTTTATAGAAGATTTAAATGTTTTTTTAATATCACTTAAATATGTTTTTATCTCTCAAGTATGAGATATGACTTTTTTAATCCCTCAAAGTAAAATTTGTACTTCTCTATATTTATATTTAAAATTATTTTAACTAATTTACATCATTTTAAAAAAATAATTATTTTAATTAATCACATGAAATTTGTTAAATATTTATATTATTTTTTCAAAGTTATCCTTCATTTTAGTATCTCAAATCCATGAAATACTTTTTTAGTTTCTCCTAATTGATTTTTTCCGTTTTGCATGTATAATTTGTGTTAGTTTTGACGGTAAGTAGAACTAAAAAAATTATTTTGTAAATTTTTAAGGGACTATAATATATAAGTTTTAATTTGGAGAATTAAAATCAATAATTTTTCAAATTTAAGGACCTAAACATATATTTAAGCCTCTATAAATATAGTTGATTTCTCAATACGAGACATACATAACAAATAAATGATTGATGAAGAAGTCTAAGATGAAGTACATATTTTAATGGTAAATCGATTATCATCTTTATCAATTAATAAGAAATTAAATGGTTGAGATTACTGATACCCACTAATAACATAGAATATGTTTATGTTGATTAGTTCTCCTATAAAAACATGATTAGGGTGAATTAACAAATTTCATTTGAGAGCGGATAAAAAAATCCTAGGAGAGTCATCATGACCACAGCGGCGCCTCCTTCACCCTAATTGATTGTTATTCATGGAGAAGTGACATAATCAAACAAGATCATGGTTGTTCTATACTGGCACCTCCTTCACCTCTTTGTGAGGGATATTTGATTGTGAAGTTGTGTCTTTCTTCCTTGCAGACACATCCATTCCTCTTTCAGGGTTGGTAAGTTATTCAGAAAACTGATTCTCTAAATCTTTCCACCACCTTTTTTTTTTTCTGGGTACTATTATTATTTGTTTTCTTATGCAAAAATGAATATCAGGTTAAAAGGGATTCTTTTTTATTGTTTCTGGTTCCTTTATTTTATTAAAAAAATGTGGGTTTTGTTGGTCCTAATTTTCCAAGAAACCATCAAGATCCATGATTATTAGTTGACGCATTGGTGGAAATGTGAAACTCAAAATCCAATGTTCATTTACATTTACAGGCTTCTGGTATTTATTTCTAGTTTTCAATTTTAAATAAGAGTCTTTTTTCAAAAAAAAAAAAAAGTTCTAACGATCAAATAAAAATTAATATTACTAATTCCTTTTCAGTCATGGTTGAGATTGACATAAATTGCTAACAAGACATGATGTATGCAATGTTATGGGCATTGTGCCTTTAAAAAAAAAATTGAATATTATTCTTGTTGTAATCCTTGTGTTTATTTGGTATTTGGATGTTGGTGTCTAAGCAGTTGCAATTGTAAGTTATGTGTTTAATAGATAAATTTTTGTTGCACTTTATAATAAAAAAAGGTTTGAAAAAACAGTTTTAATAAGTTTAATTTTTGAATAAGTTCAAAACAAGATCGGATTTTATAATTAGTTATACTTTATTTTTTGATTTTGGTTTTCTTTGATTTATCTATCAATTAATTAATTGGTTTTAATTCTCAATCTACCTATTTATAATATACTTAATTTTAAAATCTAATTGGTCTTTTTTTATAGTCTTGTAATTCTAGATTGTTAACATGTTAATCTTGTATTGAATTTTTTGTGTTTCTAATTTTAAGGTTATAACAACTAATAACGGAAGACAATCTTTCATAGACCGTTCTAAATATGAAATCATTTGGCAGTGGAAAGAAGAATTCGGTGGTATAGGTGCTTAAAAGAATTCAAAAGAGCACCATCTACAACAATATTTAGAGATGGATGAGTGTTTGGTGTGCGACATGTGTAGAACCTTTGGTAGGGGTATGCATAATTCATTTTTTTAATTTAAAATTAACTCAACCGATCTCTTAAAAAAAATTGATCCTTAATCCAAATTTCTGAATTGGCTTAGAGAATTGATTATGACCCGAACAAGTTTTTAAGACCAATTTTGAACCAATTTTATATTGAACTTATTTTAAACCAGTTTTAAAAATTGAACTGATTTTGAACTCATTCAAAAAACTAAATATTAAAACTGATTTTTTAAAACTTTTTTTTTAAATTTGTGATTCAAGTTATTTTTACCTTTGACAATAAATACATGATATTATATAAAAAAAACCTGAAGGGAGGGTATATCATTATCAACTTTGATTTAAATATTTATGAAGTGGATGTCATTATGAAGAGTGAAATTACACAAGTAATGGATGAAATAATTGTTGGGTTGGACTTCCTCCTCTAATGCCGGTCGTGAGGGTTCTAAAATCCTAAATTTGCTCAATCACTATAGATATCTTAGTTGAGGATGGAGGCAGGTGAGAGAGAGAATTCGAGAATTGACAGATTGAAATTGAGAGTCTTAAGTGACATTCTTGAGAGCACATTTGAGTAAGTTTTGTGTTTTGCATTTGAGAGATCTCTAGAGAGATATTTGAGTGTGATCTCTTTAAAGAAGTTTGAATACCACCATACATGGTGATACTTAATTGTATCTCTAATTAAAGGTTAGGGAAGTTTTGACTTTTGTAACTCATTATTCTTATAGTCGAAGTTTGATTCTGAACTAGTGTCCCGAGTTTTTATTTCTTCACAATAAGAAAGGTTTTCTCATATTAAACAAATTGATTGTATTTTTGTCTATCTCTCCTCTTGCATTTTTTGTTTCGCTTCCGTAATTGACTTGAGGGTCTGTCTTGACCCAACAATAATTACTTTGTGAAAAGAAAAAAGTAATAATAAATCTCTAACATATCCAACACAATCAAAGCATATCCACTTTTAGTGAATTGCTTTTGAGGAGATGCCAGAGTTCCATTATTGCTTCCTTCTTTTCTCAATGTAACTATTTCATCCATTGTTTTTATAATTTTACTCTGCATGATGTCATTCACTTCATAGATATTTAAATTTAAGTTGGTAATGACATCCCTTCCGTTCAAGTTTTTTTATATAATATCTTATATCTTTGGTGAAGGTGAAAATAATTTAGTCCCAAATTTATAAAAATAATTGTTTGAAAAATCAGTTTAAATAAGTTTAATTTCAAATAAGTTCAAAACAAGATCGAATTTTATAACTAGGCACATAACCAGTTCAAAATGAGTTTGGCTTAAAACCGATTCTCTAGATCAATTCACTTATTTGGATTAAGAATCAAATTGTTTTAAAACATTTCAGTTCTACTAAGTTCTAAATTTTGCACACCATTAATACTTACTAACTCATTTTATTATTTATTATTATTAATAATAATGACTAACTTATCATTGTTATCAAAACCCATACTCATTCTCATTTCAAGTACTCTGGGTGGATTTTCTGGTGGTGCTAGAAATAGTCTTTTTGACAATTCAATTCGCAAAATGACAATTAGTAACGTAAAGAAATGACATTGAACATATTATATATAAATAAATAGTACAGGATTATAGTTATAGAGTTCATCATCAGAATTTTAGATGGGGCTCTGAATTTTCAGATTTTCATCCATTCTGTTCTGGCTGGCTCTGGCAACTCACCATGGGCATTCCTGAGGCAAATACCCCAACTTGTAATCTGTTCCTATGTATTGCACTTAGAAAACCACTTGGAGGAGGTTCCCACCGAGCATTGTTCTGATTGGGTAGGCTTGTACTTTCTGGTTTCTTTCAATGTTCGCATTGGAGCCATCCTCAAAACTATCTGCAATTACTCCCTCTCCTGAGATTTACTTAAATATGTATCTCCATTTTTTCAGACATTTCCTTGGTGCCCCCTCTGTCTAACAGTGTCAACTTCCGTTAATTTTCTGTAGAGAAACCCGAAGTTAACCTTACGTAGTTATACTTGTTGAACTGGGTCGAGGTCCTCGGATCCACATGCACAACATCATGGAAGATGGGTTAGAGTTTCACATTTCAGATAAGAGAGGGAGTCGGTTTGGGAGGTTTCATGGAAGCTGTTCTATTGGCAAGACAACAACATTCTCCAGGACGCTATTGAATATGGCAGAGTTTCCTTAATGTTGGGTTTTCTTATGCCTCTTCAATTCCTCATGTTTTAATGTTAAAACGAAAAGGAATATACGCTATTGAAATTACGCTGGTTGCTTATGTATGTTTTTGTTACTTGCTAATTTATTCTTCCTTTGAATCATTGTGCGATTGAGATGCTGAAATGAATCAGTTCAATGTGAGTGAGGAATTGGTGAATTTGAAAAGAAAAAATAATGGGAATGGAATCTATTAATTCGATGTTAGAGAGGAACTTGTGAATTTAAAAATTTCTTTAGAGTCTTAAGAAAGATGAATTGTATTGGTTCTGAATTTGTATTTGGATTAATTCTATTAGTGTTTATTTGGATTGTTGGAAGTTGAAATTGGAAAAATTGGTTTGGACTTATTCTTGTTGTATTTTTTTTTTCAGATCCTTATAATGGGTGCCACAAAAGAAGATAAGAGTATTATTTTAAAAAATATCATTAAAAGACATGTGCCGGACACATGATATGATATGTATAAATTAAATGTGTTAAGAGACCAGGGGGTATAAGTGTAATGAATAACTAAAAGTTGGGAATTCTTTGTAGGACCAAAAAAAGGAATGGATGCATGTGTAATAAAAGTATAATTAAGAAAGTGTCTTTGTAATTTGCTCTAAATGAAGTTATGTTTAAATTAGCATCTATTATCCATAAATTATGTTGTTTTAATAATTTAATATCAATCACTATTAATTTAGTTATTATTTAATAATAATTACACATGTGTAGTAGTTGCCAGTAATAATTACAACTTTGTATCCTAAATCATAGAATAGTTTTTAAAATTTTCCGATTTTTCAATTTTTAAAAATTTATAAATAAATCAAAAAATAATTTATCCGATTAAAAGCTTATTGTAGGAGGCAACTTTAGTGGCACACCCGTGTAACCACCTTCTAAAGTACTTCATCCTAGACTCCTTCATCCAGAGTCCAGACTGATCTCCTCTTTTTTATTTAGTAAATATCTAATTTGTTCTTTTGAAAGAAAAAAAAAACCTAATTTAATATCTGAAAAAATTAAAAAGAAAGTTATAAAATTGTCTTAGAATTATAAATATAAGACACTTTAGTTTATTTTTCTTATTATTTAGCACATAATTAATATAAAAATAAAGAAATTGTCTCTAGTAGAATGATTATGATGCTCGTAGAGATGTTGGCAGAGCTTCAAAGGATCACTTATGGCGTAGGGAGTGACGCGGTGATCAAATGCAAAAACACCAATAAGTGAGACTCAAAATGAATGCATACTTTTGCTGATGTGTTTACTGCCTTTTTAAATGAGACTAAAAAATATGCTAATTTTCTCTTATCTGAAAAATTACCCCAACTTCTAAGGTCTTAAATGAGACTCACTTTTTTTAAAAATATTTTTAAACAACATTCACGACCTTCCTGCCAGATAATGAATGTTACTCTGTTAGTGAGAGACACCATAGGCCATAAGACTTCTTTCACAACTCTATATCCCATAATTTTTAAGAATGTAAAAACAATTGTTGGTTATTTTTTCGGTATTCATACTTCTCAAATCTCCCACTGAGTCAACTCTAGTGGTTGAAAAAAAATGTAGGTTGTATATGCAAAACTATACACTTAATTTTCTTATGCATATTATTAGTGAATGCTTGTGGACTCTAAATATTACTAGTTAAAGATGGTGATTTATTTCACTATTGGCGTTCAGGATTGATATAAGGGATGATTCTCACTTCATGGAATGGTTCGGGAATTTGTTGCATATTGGAGATGACGAGGTTGCTACAAAGGTATGTGAACTGTTGTATCCTATATGACAAGCGCGTAATCTTCTGATTTTTTTATAACAAGGACACACCTCTGAACCAACTTTTGTATAAAGCAAACTCCTTGAGGCTATGTTTGTTTCCCGTTGTGCATTCTTCAAACGACGGAACAAGCAAAAGTAAAACGTTACTTTAGAATGTGTGTCCGTCCATTCAAACGATAAACCAAAAACGAACCTGTCACATGGAGTCCACCTCCAATGCAGGTTATAAAGGCCAATTTTGATGCCTCCTCGATAAAGAAAGGTACCGGTACGAGCAAGGGCCTGATCTTTCGAAATCACCTTGGGGAGGTTATATTCGGCGAGAAACGTGAACCTGTCGCATGTTCTTAATGATACGGTTAAACAAACAGAAATTGAAATTTTCCATTACGGGGCAGACATATAATTTATTAAGACAAACGCAAAACAACATTTTCTTGAAATTGTCTCCGGACGGAAACCTTATCAGCAGTTTCGCTGACGACCACAACCGCACTTTGTGGTTAAGTCTCAAGTGATTAACTACAGAACCACAAAAAATTTCGACACCGTAATATAAGAACCTTTGAACTGAAAAAGAGACCGAGTTACAAAGAAATCAATGTAGTTGTTATTATTAAACCAGCAAGAACAACATCAACCTCTGACGTTTTGCTAATTGAAAAATCAATAGCCCCAGTTATCATTTCTGATCTCATCATCAAACTTCTTCCTCAGCTCAGGATGCTTTTCAAAGTACTCATCTGCCGTCATGGTACTAAGCTTTTTCTGTGGAGAAAAAAAAATGACAGTATGAGAGTTTTTTAAAATTGTATAAAACTGAAAAATCTGAGATGATTTTTATTACCTTCAACTCTTGTACTTCAACAATTTCCTTTTCCAAACGCTCAGACTCCTTCAGAGATTTCTCCTCTGCTTCTTTAAGCTCAATCAACTGCAGTCAGACAACACAAATATATAGCAAATTTAAATGTAATGTATTTGAATAAAGATTTTTCTTATGGCTTAGGAGAATTTAAACAAAGTACGAACTAAAGATTTGACCAAGTTCTTACTAGGGCATCAAATTTAGTCTTATATTGAGGGGTTACTGTGTCAACAAACTTGGGGATCTCAATGCCTGTAAAAAGGTATTGCACGAACATTAAATATAGAACTAATAGCAGGTAAAACAGTAAAATTATAACAGGAAATATTGGTTGTGATACACACACATATATGTAGGCATATCAAGTTAATCTTGACAATCCATGTAAAATAGGATAGTCATGATTAGATTAACTTCTCAAGCTCTCACCTGATAGACTTCCTACATATATAGTCAGAAAGAGACGCTCACCCATGGGGAATTAAGTAAAAATTTCAATAAAAGAAACTTCTGTCCAATAGGAATCCAAATGAAGGATTCATTCCACATTAACTAATGATAAAAGGAAACTATGGTGCATGGCTGATGTAGTATTTTGCATTGTAGCTACAAGCCTATAGGAAATACATATGCAAACTTTTATATCAAATAGTATCAAACTACGAGTCTGTTTGGATACAAGGCTAGAAGTGTTTATGAAAGCTTCTCTACTGGAAAAAGCTTTATATTTCTATCAGAAAAACTCTCAAAAGCACTTATGACTTGTATCCAAACAGGCCCTACATACATTTCCCAAATTCTAATACCTAGTATATAGGTATTTTCTAAATGTGAAAGCAACAGAAAAATATTGTCTCAGTTGTGCACCAGATTTTTTTTTGTCTTGTACTTTACATTTTACAAATTGTGAAATAATCAAATAAAAAAAATTCCAAAATCTACATGTTAAATTTTGCACACTGCAGTCCATGTATAATTTAAGTATATTTTGTTTTAACATGCATAGAATCATAACATAAGGAAATCAATTAACAAGAGAAGCAACAAAAGTGTTATGGAAATATCAATTTTGGGGGATGACTTGTCAATCACCTAATTGTATTTTTCCTAATTTCTATATGATATTCTTTGAGAAATTGTTTGTATAGTAAGTTTTAACAAAAAAAATTTACAACTTAGAAAAAAAGAGAGAGAAATATGGAATCAGATAAATGAGTGGTAAAAATTGTGTAAGAATAATATAACTCATTTTGTTTATGAAAAGAATATGGTACCATTAAAGAGAAAGAAATAGACAGAGTTGAATTCATTAATATCTTTATGCACCATTCCTACTACCACAATTTTTTATACAGAGAGAAGAGTTCAAAAAACAAAACAAAAATCCTTAATTGTAGTAAAAAATGACTATATATGCAATGACTTGCAAATCAAACCAAAGTGTACAACAAAGGGCATGTTTGGAAACCCAATGATGCAAATGGACGTTCATACGTCCCAAGCATGAAATAAAGAAGTAAGAATTAATTTCATTGGAGAATGGAGATGAATGCGTTCAATTGAGCTGATAACCACACATGATAAAAATGATTGTAAGGCTGTTGGCTCATAGAAGAGAGCAAGTGCAGACAAGAACTAAACCATCAAGCAAACTAAGAACTAGTCAAACAAACTAACAGGTACTGGTATCATCAAGAAATCTGAAATATATGCATATTTTGAGCATTGACCATAGAGTTTAGAAACATACTCTCATAATGCTCCTTGTACATATCCACCAAGCGAGTGCCAATTCCTTTTCTATAGTAATCCCAGTCTATGGGTTCAGGTTCCTGCAGAATTTGTGAAAAACGAATAAGCAACGGCTGAATAATAATAACTTTTTTCTCCAAAAAATAAATAAAAATCAACAACAAGAAGCATCTAACTAATTTATCATATGATCACTTCGAATCGCAAAGCCCTCTCTGTCATTTAAAACATGACGCAGAGGCGTTTGACCAAAAGTGATCCGGAAATCATTTCTAAGACTATTCATAAGAAGAGACACTAAGCGCTTATTGCGTTGAAAACAGCTTACAATCAAAACCGACAGCGGAATAAAACAGAAAATGGTGTAAATCAGTGATGAGCCCTAAAATCGAATCGATCTAACATCTAAGAACAACAGAGAGGGAAATTCGCATCGTAAATCTAATGTATAAGAAAAAGAGATATCGGTGAAAGGAAAGAAGGTACCTGGCTGAACTTGGTTTCGAGTTGGGAGTTAACCTCGTCGAAAGCGCGACGGAGATTGGAGAACTCCCTGCGAGCCTCATCGGAGACGAGAAGCTTCGCCATTCCATCCCAATCGATGTTCCTTCCCACCTTGAATGCTACATCGGTTACTTTCTTCACCGTTCCGCTCATTTTCACCTGCGATTTTCTCTTCTTCTCCCAAACGCGATTCTGATTCCTCTCCTCGCTGCTTGCTACTGCGCTCCCTTTCACACCCTCCTCCTATCATTCACTAGCTTGCTTCCTCTTATGGGCCGGGTTTTATAGGGCCGGCCCATTATAAAATCCAAATAACCGGCCCCAACTATCAACACCCTGTTTACTATTGAAACCCCCTACTGAAGACAAAATACTCTTTTGGCATTTAGTTAAATATGCTCCTGATGAAAACATGTTTCCTTTGATTATTCTACACATTGGAAACTTGTTTTCATTGTATTGTCTTTTCTCGACAAAAAAAAAAAAAAGACAAGTAAACTTGCATTTACTTGTGTTGATTTTATTTTTAAAAAAATTAACAGAAACTTGTATATAGAATTAGTTATACAATATCCCCCCCCCCAAAAAAAAATAATTAGTTATATAATGGAATTTTTTTTAGTTGTTTAAATATTTTTATGAAAAAAACAACATAATAGAAACATGCTATATATGAAAACATGTTTCTATTGATTTTGAATAGTAATTTTTCTCAAATTTTTTTAATATAATGTAAACATGTTTTTGCCTGTGTTTATTTTTTAAAATAACAAAAAATTTATATATAATTAATTATACTACGGAAATTTGTTTCAGTTGTGTTAATTTTTTTGGAAACAAAAAATAACATAACAAAAAATTATTTTTCTGAAAACAAAAATTAGCACAGAAGAAATAAGTTTATGTTGTGTATGATGAATTCACACCTTCAAACTCAAGTAGAACAAATTTCTGTTGTATATATTGAATTCACACCTCTACTAACAGATGAAAAGTTGAGAGGTATCCATAGTCATTTAAGGGGTGTGGTTGTGCGTATAGTACTGCCCCCATAAACTTGTGGAAATTTAGTGGGTCAGGCCCAAACCAATGACAAACTAATCATAGATAGTAGTATTAAAAGAGAGGGATGGTCTTTATACACCAGCAGTATATCTTATACACCATTCTAAATTTTAAAATGACAAAATTAACCTCATTGTTATAAACAGCTGCAACTCAATATACACCGGTGATGAGCGTAAGCTTTTGTTGGTTTTTTGAAGAAGGATTGTTGGTGGTGTTGTATGCGTTGGTCGTGCATGGTGGTGGGTGATTTTGGCTGGTCGTAGAAGCTGGTATCGTCGTTGGGTGCGTCGGAAGGCGGTCTGGTGGTGGAGCTGTGTGGCAGAGGTAAGTTTCGTAGAATTTACGGATTCGATAATCCGTATCGATTATACGGATTACACAATCCGCAATATTAACATGATCCGTAAAGAAATTACGGATTGCATAGTCCGTATGACAAATACGGATTGGTTAATCCGTATGTATTTTACGGATTACTGAATCCGTAACATACATACGGATTATCCAATCCGTATTTGTCATACGGACTATGCAATCCGTATTGTATAATCCGAATAACCAATACGGATTGGTTAATCCGTTCGTATGTTACGGATTCAGTAATCCGTAAAATACATACGGATTAACCAATCCGTATTTATAAATAAAAATAAAAAAATATTACAAAAATAAAAAAAATAATTTTATTATTAACAATATAAGGTGGTGAAAATAGGTTTTTAGTTATAGTTTATGAATGCAGTATTGTGTTGGTTTGGTTTCATATACAATTTGTGTGTTGATTTGCATAAAAAAAATTAATTAAAATGATGAAATGTGTATTTAAAAAGTTTTTATTTTATTGTTAAAA
>PYAF01001209.1:14706-29584 GCA_007407185.1 Glycine tomentella
ATTGTTAGATATGATGAAGAATATGTTGAGGAAGATCATGGAGAATCAAGTCTAGATAATCATAAGTTTTGATTTTACATGCCCACTCAAATTGATGGCATATGTATTTTGTTCAAAAGCTTGGTTCAAGAAAGATAAAATCTCTTATTCCTCACATAGGTTGATTAAGTCATGCATACATTCATTCATTAATTCATGACTAAGTCACATAAAACACATGAATCATTTGGCATGACATTAAAGCATTAAAGTTTTCACAAAAAGTGTTTTTCACTGTTTTAATCGATAACTGATCATATTTAATCATATGAACACTTTAATCGATTACCAAATTCTTGTAATCGATTATATTAGGCTGACTATGTTAAGTCGTTCTGTGATAATCGATTACTTGACGGATTAATCGATTATATGTGCATCTGCATAATTTTTAGAAGAAATTTTATCTGGTTTAATCGATTACCACATTGTTGTAATCGATTAAATATGCATTGATGAGTTTTTCACACTTCCTGAAATAATTGATTATTTGAGTGTTAATCGATTACATCAGTTTTCAGAAAATCCAGATCTCTTGGAATAATCGATTACGACATGAGTTAATTGATTATTTGTTCTTGAGAATTTTTCCAGATTCCAGATGAACACTTTAATCAATTATTTTGGAAATTTAATCGATTACACTAGTTAAAATAATTGATTACACTTACGGAATAATCAATTACAGACAGTTAATTCTGTTTTTTATAAATAGATGTAGCTCATTAAGTGAAATAAGATTTTATGAGTTTTCGAAAAAAGCCTTGTAAACACTCTCTGGAGATTTCAAAAGCACCAAGGCACATTAGAAACATTCATTCATAATAGTTTCAAGAATCATGAAGAATCTCATTTGTTGAGTCACATATTTCATCAGAAGCTTGTGTTGAAGCACTATTTGTCAAAAGATTTCAGCAAGAAAGATCATGGCATTCATTCTCAGTCTGATTTGATCGTTTAAATTGGTTCATTTCACTGAGGATAATCAGGTGATATATTTCTTGAATCAATTTCCTTGTTGTATTGTTTAGAAATTGATTGTTTTGTTGTTGTTTGTTCATATAACAATTTGTATCTTTAAAGCATTGCTAGATAGGTTTCTAGTGGGTAGAACAGAGAGGGGATCTCTGGTTCTTAGATCTTTTGAGAAGTCTATAGGTTTAGATTTTGAATTTTACCTAGGGTGGGTAAAAGAGATCTGTGTCTACTTGTAAAGATATTCAATTTGTTATAGTGGAAACTCTAATCAAGGCTGATTAGAAGTAAAACTGGATGTAGCCTTCGGGGTTGAGAGGTGAACCAGTATAAATCTTGTGTGTAATTGTATTTTTCTGTTCATATTCATATTGTTCTTGAAGTATTATATTTGTTTACATCACAAGATTGGTTGAAGCTCAAGAGTGGGTTGATTGAGATAAAAGTTGATTTCAAAAGATAGATTTCTTAATTGGTTAAGATACGATCCTTCTTTCAAAGTCTTCTGCTGTGTTTAAAATTTGTTTTAAGTTTTTAAAACTCTGACGTAAAACCAATTCACCCCCCCTCTTGGTTATTTGCATAAGTGTTCATTCTATTTTCATAAACAATGTAGGGTAAGCTTTTTTACTCTTGGCTAAACATGCAAACATGACCTTGATCATTTCAATGCATACGATTGCAATAAATCTATAAGAGATTTAGTCAAAGTCTACTGTAGGTGAAATAAGAGTGTGTCTCAATATATATTTGTATCATTGTAAGGATCTCCCACTCACCGAACTAGGTCTACAAGTTGCTTTATTTTTTTTCAATTTTTCATGCCAAACTCATTACACATCTCAATCAGGAAAAATCAATGGTTTTCACTTTTAGCATTTGAGTTTAACCACACAAAAAATGATTTAAGCACAAAAATTTGTTTTATTTTATGGTGAGTTAGCAAGAAAATAGTGATGCTTCTTAATCACTTATGTTTCCTTATCTTCCTAATAATAAACATATTCCTAAACAACTAAGCTAATAAAGCGAAATTATCAAAAAGTAAAAGAGAGGGGTAGAGAAGGCTTCACTTAGGGCTGAAGAGCCCTTAACATCTCCTCTTCTCCATTGCATCCTCGCCATCTCTTTGGACAATGAGTACATGGTACTCCAAACAAGTTGGGAATTTATAAGGCTACACAAGATGAACAAAACTCAAAAAATGAAAGTTAGTGCTATGTTAAGAATGATTTTTTATTTTGAACTCCAAACTTAAAATTAAAGCCTATAGTAAGAATTAAAATGCAATAAATTTAAATTTAAATTATCCTAAGAATTTTAAATGCAAAAAGAAAAAGTTAAAGTTACAATTCTAGGTTGCCTCCTAGTAAGCGCTTCTTTAACGTCAATAACTTGACGTATGACATGTGGGTTGTCAAGGTGTTGTATGACAGTGTTGTTGGTAAGCGGATTCGTTGGGAAAATCTTCAATGCCTTGAATATAGTAGGACATTTGTTTCTTGCCCTCTCTAAGTGTGTAGACTCCTTTACGAACATCAGTGTTACATGAGCGATTCTCATGAAGGATCTTCCTAGAATGATTGGAACTTGCAAGTCCTCCTCAATATCCATGACAAAAAAAAATTAGTTATAAATTTTAAATGATTTACCTTTATTGCCACATTTACCATTTTCCATAGTGATTTCTTTTTGGAACCATCGACAAATTGTAGAGTCATGTTGGTGGGCTTTAGGTTAAGGCAACCAATCTTCTCTAAGAAAGAATAAGGCATGAGGTTGCAACTCACGCTTAAGTCAAGTAGTGCATAAGCGATAGAGAGATTTCCCAATGTGTTGGGGATGGTAAAACATCCCTTGTCTTGCAAATGTCTTGTGGGTCTTACTTGATGTAGCACGTCCCATGTGAGTTTCTCAATAAGTGGTTCCTCCTTCTTGCCTTGTAGCATCTCCATGTATTTCTTGAATTTGGTCATCCTCTCATCGTCTCCTTACTTATGGATGCTTAGCTTGCTAAAATCAAACAATGGAGGAATAAGTGAGGATTGCATATCTTGGGTTAAAGGGTTGACTTATGCTTTCATCTTTTCCTTTAGCATGGTGTTTTCTTCTACTTCTTTTTCTTCTTCATATCCCATGTCACACTCTATGGTGGAGTTAATGGCCTTGAAATGGCCTTTTGGGTTATCCTTGGTGGTTGTGGAAAATCCAATTGAAGAGATTTGCAATTGTTTGGCCAAAATTTACCTATTTGAGTCTCGATGCTTTTGATCGCGACTTCAATGTTTTTGTGGTTGATGATGATAGAAACTGACATAATTGATGATATAGGTTGTGAAACAGATTCAAGAGATTCAATCCAATTCACCAAAACAAGCAATTTGAATTACCATAGTTCTACAGATAATGTTCTTATTGTGAAAGTTTAGTCAATGTCATTAAAAGAAGTTCAATCGAATTAACTCCTAAATCAATTGAAATCACAAATCATATTGAAATATCATCCAAACAATTTGAGATTAAATTTCAAAATTAGGAAATGAATCCATAACCTAATCCATTTTCAATCCTAAGCACATTCATTATCATGAAAATCAAAAATAGGATTGAAGAAGAAGATGAACATTCACACAAAGATTGAAATACTAAACCAGAACTCAAATTCTTCCTTGCTTGGACTAGATCATTGGATTGATTGATTGTTTAGCCTTCCATGATCATCACTAGTGGAAGAGCAATGAAATTTTTGCAAGAAAAGGGAGGAACAAAGTTGCTACTACATTAGCCTTGTGGCGATGGTATGACAACTCAAAGTCATAGTCCTTCAGAAATTCCATCCACCTCATCTACCTCATGTTCATTTCTTTTTGATCAAACATGTACTTCAAGCTTTTGTGGTCCCTAAAGACTTTGAATCTTGTTTCGTAAAGATAATGCCTCCATATCTTTAGCGCAAACACCACTATGGCCAACTCCAAGTCATGGGTAGGATAGTTCACTTTGTGCGGTCTCAATTGCCTTGAAGCATATGCAATCACTTTCTTCTCTTGCATCAAAATACAACCAACTCCTAGTCCTGATGTGTCACAATGATTGAGCATTTATAGTTAAATATTTTCTATTCTTCTTATCTTATTTGACTTCTCTTGGACTTTTATTTTCTCATTCTAATTTAGTTTTTGTCTTAGGCAAGCAAGTGGGCTTAATTGCTAATTGTTGCTTATTTTTGGATTTTATGCTCACTTGACCTATCTTCCTTGTACAGGACCTACAGAGCTCTATGGAACTCTGAATGGAGCATATAAGTAGTCCTTGGAAAGATAAAGAAAATATCTACAAGTTTTTCACAAATGAGTCGAAGCCAATTCTATCATTTGGAAGCTCATTTTAGGCTTTGAAGTCAGAATCACTGCACTTGAATTTTGGGCTGCGAGTTGGATTTTTATTGGTGTAAATAGCATAATTAATTAGAATAGATGGGATTATTCATGCTAGTGAAATTAGTTAGTGAACATTACACTACATTTTAGAAAAAAATAGAATTTACATTTCCTTTTTAAGTTTTCAGAATTAAAACCTTTCTCTTATTTTCTCTCAACTGTTCTTCATTGTTCTTCATTTTTGTTTTCTGTTCTTCCATTTTTGTGCATCAATTTCATGGGGCTTTCATTGATGATGATCATGGGAGGCTAAAAAATCAATTAATCCAAGGATCCAACCCAAGCAAATAGAATTTGAGTTCTAATTTGGTATTTCAAATTTTGTGTGAATGTTCACTTTCTTCTTCAATCCTCTATTCAATTTTCATGATTATGAATGTGTTTAGGATTGAAAGCGGATTAGGTTATGGGTTCATTTCCTAATTTCGAATTTTAATCACAGATTAGTTAGATGATATTTCAATTAGGTTTGTGATTTCAATTAATTTAGGAGTTAATTCGATTGAACTGCTTCTAATGAAAGTAAATGAACTTTCATAACATAATCATTATCTAAGAACTATGATAATTATCATTGCTTGGTTTGGTGAATTGGATTGATGATCTTTAATCTGTTTTACATTACCTCTTATCAATTCACATTAGTTTATACGTTTTCTGCAATTGTTTCTTATTGCATGCAAACTGTTTGACAAAAATCCCCTATTGTTTATTAGTGAATTGAAGTTGGAACCATATTGATTGTGTCTCTGAGTCAACCTAGGTTAATCTTGTGCTGCAGAATTAGTGTAGTTTAATTGTTTTGAAGCGATACGACATCGCTTATCACACAATCACTCCGAACTTCTTTTTGGGATCAAGCAAAATCAAGATTGGTGCAGACGTCTACCTGTTCTTCAACTATTGGAAACTCTCCTCGCAAGCCTCGTTCCAAACAAACTCTTAGCCTTTTCATGTCAGCTTGGTTAGCGGTAATGCTAAACAAGAGAATCCTTCAATGAATTTTCTTTAGTACATTGCTAAACCCAAGAAACTTCTAACCTATGTAGGAGTCGTAGGTTGCATCCAATGCGTCTTAACTTCAACTTTGGTTGGATCTACAACGATTCCTTTGTTCGTCACGTTTCCTAGGAATTGTACTTACTTGAGCCAAAACTCACATTTAGAGAGTTTTGCATAAGGTCGTCGTTCCTTCAAAATCTGCAACACGATCCTCAGGTGCTCCACATGCTCTTCTGGGTTCCTTGAGTATATCAGGATGTCGTCAATGAACACCACAACAAACTTGTCTAAGTAATAATGAAAAATCTGATTAATGTAGTCCATTAATATGGTAGGTGCATTAGTGACACCAAATGACATAACTAAATACTCATAGTTTCCATAACACGTTCTAAAAGCAATCTTCGGAATGTCTTCCTTCTTGACTTGAATCTAATGGTACCCTGATTGCAAATCAATCTTCAAAAATACTAAGACATTTCTCAGCTGGTCCATAAGACCATCGATTCTTGGCAACAAATATTTGTTCTTGATCGTTATTTTGTTGAGTTGATGGTAATCCACACACATCCTCATGTTGCCATCTTTCTTCACTAAAAGCATTGGCACTCCGACGGTGACACACTCGGTCTCACGAAATGTTTGTTCAACAAGTCTTCTACTTGCTCCTTCACCTCTGTTAGCTCCACTAGAGACATCAGTAAGGTGTTATTGACATCCGGTAAATCAGAATTGTGGTAATTTTTTGTTGATAGAATTTCTGAGACGCATGTATATTATTGTTAGTACTCTTAAAAGGTAAGACGACAAAGTGTGAACTCCTGCAAAATATATTTGTGGTGTGCAAATTTTCATTCTACTATATATGTATATTGTTATTCTATCTTATGCACTATGGTTTGGGTTCGTACCCTCAAAAAATTATTTGTTATGCTTGTTAGACGGTTATAATTACAATCGTTATAATGTTTGATTGTTTTGTGTGACAAGTGGTTTCTATTGCTTAAGGGACCACAATTGGTTCCCTGAGAGTAATACGTAAGTTTGAGTCTCGTCTCTCTCTCTCTATGCACGCGATGCAAAGGCAAAAGTCAAGAGGATTGGATGGAGCATGAGGAACTAATGGTTCTATTTCATTTGCGAGAAAGTGAGATTACGTTGAGAAAATGGATGATGGACAGAGATACACTGGGTGTAGGGGTGGATAGGTTCGAAGAACCTGGGGAATTAGCGAGTGGTGACTACTTGACATTTGGTGCACTTTTTGGCATGGGGAAGTCATAAGCCTGAGTTTGCTTCTCCTAACGGTCTCTGAGACTATGGTTTTTGAGTTGGGAGCTTGGGGATCAATGTACGCTATATCTGTGTGCGAAGATTACTCCGGACTATCATCCACATAAATGTAAAAGACCATCATGGCCTGAGAGGCTTAGTGGCAAAGGTTGAGCCCTAATATATATAATTATATTATTGTTAGACTCTTGGCAAGAATAACAATTGTCGTTCACAGGTTACAGAATTTATAAAAGATCGTCTCCACAGGGACTTGAGCTACTTAGTTTTTCCATATGAAAATAATCAGTTCAATAGTTATGTACAATAAGTGTAAGCAAAATTTCATGAGTTTACAAAAATAATGGAAAATTACGAAAACTAGTAAAATTGAATTTAATTAATTTATAAGAACGTAGAATTGGATTTCATCGTTCATACCCTCAGTATCCATTTAATATTAACACATGAATTATTTTCTAACATTACTGATGCACAAATTAATTCACCCCGAATTGATCCCTCGAATTCGAGAATCCTAAGGATATTTATTGAATATCGATCCCTCGCATATGAACTAAATAACCCAGCATTACTATCATTGAAATGACCTGCCTCGTCGCTACTATATCATTAACTCTTATTATACAAAATTTAATTTTTAATTAAAACTTCATTAATTTAATTATGAAAATAATGGTAAATTTTTCGCGATAATACAATTATCATATATCTATTACAATTACATAATTAAACATATATGTACATATATATATATATATATATATTAAATCAGTACAAGTCATCCACATGTTAGAACTTCCTTTAGTTTTACATGTATATACACCTGAAATTACATATCTAACAAAAAGCCAAAGAACTAACTAAGAAAAAGTTGATTAACAAAACACAACTCTTTCTCCAAAAAGAAATGCGACGTCATCACGTCGGCTTGGTGACTTCAACCAAAAAGAATCCTCCTCTAGAGTCACCTACTGCTGCTCATCTGCTCACACGAACAAGGGTTCGTGATCATCACAGGTACCAACCACATGGTACAACAAAAACAAGGGTGAGTTTATTATATAAAACCAACAAGCATCAGATAATAGCAGTTAGAAGAAAAACAACACAAATCACCACAATTATTACTACAAACCCCTCATTCCATTACACATTCAACAAAAACAGTCATTCAATGCATTCCACAACTCAAACAATCATATTCATATGATGTATGCATTTGAATCATCACTCAACATGCAATATGGTATCATTCTCATGGAAATATTCGCTCTCAGGAAAATGATGCAGTAGCTCGTTGAGGTCACCTATCGCGCACTGGTCGCTCCCCCCATGGTGATCAGCCCTGAGTCACAAGGGAGTTTCAAACAGAGTGATACCCCCTAGTACCCCCGTACTTACTGCCACCATTCTATTTCCATCCATGAAATACGAAGTATGAACATGGGCACCATCAATGCAATGACCATGGATAGATAGGGACTAGAATTTTAACAATCCCTTTCTTTCTTGGGATGCTTAAAATTCGTAAACCCACCCTCGCAAGGTTATCTAGTTATGCACCCCCCATGTACATTCACAACATCACCGATACACTGACCATGGATAGATATGGATCGGGATTTTAAACAATCACATTCTCTCTTAGGATGCTTAAAATTCGTAAACCCACCCTCGCAAGGTTATCCAACTGGTCAATGTACCCCACGTGTACATACACAATATACAACCATAAGCACTATCAATGCACTAACTATGAATAGCTAGGGACCAGAATTTTAAACAATCCCTTTCTCTCTAGGATGCTTAAAATTCATAAACCCACCCTCGCAAGGTTATCCAATCAGGCACCCCCTATGGTATTCATGTGTATCCACATCAAACATTTCAATATCATCATCATAGATATTAAACTCAACTCATTTCAACATCAACAACCAATTCATCATCATCTCATTTAAGCATCACCAACCACATAAACATCATCTCATTTCATTCACAATCCATATTACCACAATACTGGTATTTCAGAAAATTCTAAATTAAAGAGGATGACTACAATATAGAAAACGCACACTTATGCCCATTTAAAAATTTAATAAAGAATTAAATAGGAAAACATATATAAAATTTTGGGCAGAGTCTCCTCTGTAATTAAGACTTTTCCCAAAAATCCAATCAATTACAACAACAACATCATTCACAAATTTATCCATCAATAACAAATTCATCGCATTCTATTAGTTAAAAACACAGTTTTCTCGAAAACGAGCACACAATAGGAACAAGCATACATCAATCATAAATACGTTGCATCCCATTAGTTAAAAAATGTAGTTTTTCTTGAAAACCAGCGCACAGCAGGGACAGCCAGTTATCTTCATAGTTGGACTCCCTGGCCCCCAACTATGGTATCTAAACTATCGCCAAAATAATAAACTACCCTTACCTAACCAAGAGTTCTCCCTATCACAGCCTAGCGGTGTAGTTTCACAATCCTTCAATTACGAATGCTTGTCTGAACACAAGGTTCTACATACCAAATTGAAGACAATTTAGTAAAGATTTAAAAGACAAGGTCAAAATTAACATTTAGGGTCAAATACTCACTCAAATCAAAAAGGCCTAAATGGTGTTTTGGGAATCCACATCAAAAGACATCATTTTGAAATTCCGATAACACCAATATGACTAGGGTTCAACAAGGATCATAGAAATGACATTATTTTCATAAAAATGATACTTTTACAACATCTCATTTTTAAAGGGTTTTCAAAGGACGTATAGAAATAGCCAATAACGGTACCCGAATCACAAGAGATATAAAGAGAGGCTTAAACTAGCTAGAAAAAGACAAAGGAAACCAAGATTACCTCAAGGAAACCAAGAAAGGAGGATTGGAGACACCGTTCTCTACCGGATTTTCGAGTTGAGTTTTGAAGATTCTGCTCCAATTAAAGTGCTCTTCTTCGTGCGGTGGTCCATTTGCAAGCGGCGGTGCCTCGTGGTGGTCTCCAGTGGCTGTGGGTGGTGAAGGATGATGGTGGGAGGTGGGTTGGCTTTTGGGAGGAAGAAAAATCACCATTTTCTTGATTTAGAGGCTGAAATACATACTTAACACCGCCTTGACTCGCCCAGGCGAGCAAACATGCCTGCAAAATTCGTCTGGACGAGTTGACCCAATTCTAGAATTTATGCTTCAGTGACAAAGTAATTTCTCACTATCCAGACATTATTTTGACAATCCCAACGGTCAAAAGTTACATATAGGTTAGGAACCTAAATTTTAAATTTGAAGGCGATCCAACAGTTAACCGATCCATAATGGTGATTTTACTAAAATAGGTTTTCGGGTCAAACTCAGAATCACACAATTCAATGCAGTTCAAACAAACTCTACATAACTTGACATCTACACCAAGCAATAGCACAAGGATAATTTACACAACAATCATTCAACTAATTCAAACTTATCAAACAATCAAATAACACAACAATCACATCAAACATCTATTTTCAATTTATCAAAATTTCAGGGCGTTACAATCATAATCTCGTGCTATTTACAATCAAAAAGTTATGTTCTATTCCTAGCAACGTAAAGTAAAGAGTAAAATCATTCAGTTCAAATCCTAAGGGCACTTTCCAGTCAAGCTTAGAATCTAAATTCATGAAACTAGTGATCAAGTAGAATCAAACATTAAGAACAACATGAAATTACCAGAATGAATAGAAAAGATTCATACATATATCAAATATTAAAATAGATACATAAGGGTACGAAGATTACATCCAATCCTTTGGAGAAACTAGCCAATCATGGTGTAGAGTAAGAGATAAACAGAAGACATGACGAAGGTGGCAATCCCCGACCTGTTTCTGCAGAGTTTATGTTAAACACAGGGGGAGCTTGAAGTGGATCAAGATCAGGAAGCTCTTTGAACTTTTAGCTTTTTACATGCCATTCAATTGAAGGCATATGTAATTTGTTAAGTTTTTTAAGAGCCTCATCTTATGATCCCTTGCATTGCATAAACATAAGCATTAGCATGCATACATGATTTGATAAACGCATAAAGGTTTTCATGTTTGCATAAAGAAGAAAATTTCTCATGGTTAAGTTTTGGAAAAACTCATTGTGCACTGATTTAATCGATTAGCAGCTTGTGTAATCTATTACAAAGCCATGATGAACACTTTAATCGATTACAAACATATTGTAATTGATTACACAACACAAAACACAAACTATACATGATTGCCTTAATTGATTACCACTCAATCGTAATCGATTACATAGGCTTGTTTCAAAACTGAGATTGACTGGTTTAACCGATTACAACTCATTTTAATCGATTACTTTGTTCATAAAACTTTTCCAGTTTGAGCTAAGAACACTTTAATCGATTATATGGAATATTAATCAATTACATGAGTTAATTTAATTGATTACTTTGGCGATTTAATCGATTACATTCAGTTACAACTATTTTCTATAAAAAGCTATTAAGTCTTTTGTTTTTGGACAAAATTTGATTTTGCGAAATACCTATTACTTACAAAAGCTCTCACAGCCTGAGAAAAGATATTCTGAGTTACATTGATCTTGTTTCAAAACCCAGAACTTGTGCATCATTGATCATGTTGGTTTGAACAAGATTTCTCAAGAGTTTTTCAAAGAGAGCTGAGTTCAAGAATTTCATTCATTCAACCTGAGATTGTTTGGTAAAATTCATTCATTCATCTTCTGAGGATCATGAGGTTGTATCTCTCTTACACTCTTTAGCGATTTGTTTTTTTTACTTTTGTTTCTTGTAAGTTCTTATATCAAATAGGTTCTTTAAAGCTTTTCTAGAGTAGGGTTCTCTATAGGGAAGAATAGAGTAGTGTTCTCTAGTTCTTGGTCATTAGAAGTCTATAGGGTTTAGATTTCTATTTCTTTATCTAGGGTTAATAAAGGTGATCAATTGTAAAAGCTTGTAAAGAACAAAGTTTGATTTAGTGGAACTCTAACCAAGGTTTGGTTGGAAGAAACTGGATGTAGCTTCTCTTATTGAGAGGTGGACCAACATAAGTTCTTATGTTGATTACTTTCTTTTAATCTCTTCTAGGTATCTTAATCTGTGATTCTTTCAGTGAAATCTTTTATTACTCAACAAGTGAAGTTTTTAGTAATTGTATTCTTGAACTGAGTGGTTTGATTGATTGAAGCATTCTTATTGTGATAAAGATCCTATATTCGCTGCTTGTTTTAAAGAAATTTTAAAGACCATGTTTTAACCAATTCACCTACCTCTTGGTTATTTTGTGTGTATTCCTATTGTTTTCAGTTTCCACTCCTTTTCTCTCTTCTCTCACCTCTCTCTAAGCCTCCATGGCTGCTGGTTTCGTTCTTCCTCCCAAAGTCATGAAAAACTTCTTCATTTGCATGGCTTTTTATAGGCATGGGAAGCTGCTGATGTCCACTCGCCCATGCCAGTGGGTTTAGCCTTGTTTTACTCGCCTGAGCGAGTTAATTGCTTCGTGCTGAAGGACTTAATTCGCCTAGGCGAGTGTTTTCTTCATGTTTTGCTCGTCTGGGCGAGTTAAAACTTAATCTTGAAGAAAGACCATTAGCCCAGGCGAGCTTTAGGCGAATTTGCTTCTAGAAATGTCCTTTTTGCCTTTTTTGCTTGTCTTGCTTGCTTTGGATGCCCTGAATGCACTTGATACCTATTGAAACACCGAATTTGATTGGATTAATCTACCAAAATGTAAACAATACATTTATAGCTGTACAAAATATAAAAGAACTATGATTAGGGCAAATTTATAAGCAATTCACTGAAATCAAAAGACAATTGCCAACATTATAATCCCAAAAGTAACAAAAATATGACACTTATCAATTATATATTTAACAATTAAAACTTTCTAAATGCACCCATTTTTGGTATGTTCCATATTTTTAGCCTTAGGTTTATTGGGACAAATTGTCATACCAAATCTTCATCAATGTCAACATCATCCTCAGGGATTTTTTGTGGCTTGAAAAAATTGAAGAAACTTTCACAATTTTCAGTTTTGGTTATTGGTTTAGCATTCTTTGAACCCTTGTTAGGCTTTTTCTTCAAAACCTTCTAAGTCAAACATTTTCCTAGGTACTACAGTAACATTTTTTGTTTATATGTTGGCCTATAATTCATTATTTGTAAAACTGCAATATACATTTTTTCATTGGTAATTCATCAAAAATTCAAAAATTGAACTATCGAAATGTTTTAGTGTATACTATATCTTTTCTCTTCATTTTTTTGTGCCACTCCCAACCAACAAAAATGTCCAACATTTTTGTTTATATATTGACCTATAATTCATTACCTAGTGCAAGAATATTGTCTAAGTCCTCAAGGAGTCGCATCATTAACATTTAATTTGCTTAGAGACACTCTGCTGCTACTAACACTATTCACAAGACATTACACATTTTTTTACCATGCTTCTAGTGAATCTACGACTTGGACCACCTGCATTCATAAGCTTAGGCCTCTTGGCATCTCGTTCATCAGATTCAAATGCCAGTGGCTCTTCCTTGCTAACTAAAGTATTATCTTCGAGACTGGTATTGTGAGTCAAATCAAATATTTGATGGGTTATTGAATTCATATTATTCCGGAATAATGAATGAGACTCAACAGATCAACATCATTTGCGATAGGAGAATTCAGAACAATGTAGTCTGTAAGCTCCTCACCATAGACTGAGGTTGATAAGCACTCAAGCATTGTCTTGTCTGGAATGCTGGACTCTTCGATTTTCTCAAGAGGCTGGTCTTCATGGGTGGCTATATTCAATGGGATCCAGGATACACCAATAGATGTTATTGAATGAGAATGGCTTTCAACAGCTTCCACAAAATTTATAGAGAATCCAACCTGAAATGTTTCTAATGCTCCATTATCATTGCTGACATATGTGGATTGGAAATCATATGCCAATATACCAACTTGAGAATTTTCTCTCTCTGATGATAAAGCAGTCTCCTCACCAGACTCTTCAATTTCCTGTATTAGAGCAAGAAAATATTCAGTTACTTTATGATTTTTTCTGTCAATTTAACTACTTTAAGCAGATGAATAACTAGGTAACCATTTTATTCTTCATTTGTAGTTCCACTAATTTACTTTGTGAAATAGAAAAAAAAGACGGGCATCATTGATGTGTTGCAAACACATCTTGTTTTTAGTCTAGTTTTAGGTTAGAATTTAATTAAATATGTAGGAAAATAGAATAGAATTAGTTAAGTTTGATATTTTAATTGTTTTAAACTTATTCAATACCATTTAAGCATTTGCAGGCCAAAAGAGGAGCTCAAGAGCAGAGGAAAGAAGAAGTCAAGATTTGAAGTGCCACGCGGATAGCGCGGGAACCCGTGTCGGTAGTGCCAAGTGGAAAAATGAAGAATTACTTTCGAAGGTCCCACGCCATCAGCGTGGGAATCCACGCCAGTAGCGTGGAGAAGCCGCAAGTATGGCGCCACTAGCGCCAGTGTCACGCTATCAGCGCCACAGATGACCAGGATTAAGCTTTGGACTCGAATGATCCACGCGGATAGCGTGGAACCTGCGCCATCAGTGCCATTAAGTCGAATAATCCACGCGGTTAGCGTGGGACACCACGCGGACCGCGTGAAGTCGATTCTATTGCCTGTTTTAAAAGATCTGTTTCGAATTTGAGCTGGGCTTTTTGGTTAATTACTGTAATTAAAAGATTCTATATATATGAGGCATCTGAACAGAGTTAAACATCCATATACAGAGATGGCCAGAATACATCTGAGAACATAGTTTTAGCTTTATAAACCCTAGAAATCAAGATTCAAAGAAAAAGTTCTGCACAACTATGAATTATTCATCTGCGTTGGTGTTCTTGAGGCCTATGGCTGGTTAATTCTTATATTGTGGGAAGGCCATGAACAGATGAGTTATCCTCTGTAATTTGACTGGTATTGAATACATATGTTTTGATTGTTTTAATTCTTTTCTGTTCTTATAGTTCATCTTATTTGAAATTGATCACTTCAATTAAGTATTGAGGGTTAGGATTTGCAATGGGAACGTTGGGATTCTGATTTCTGACTTGTTAAG
>PYAF01001210.1:20112-34121 GCA_007407185.1 Glycine tomentella
TGATATTTTGATGAACTGGATCAGCAGGGGCGTGGTTTATGTTTCTGTATAGGTGTGTGTTATCTGTTAGATTTATATTCCATACATAATGTATCAAGAAAACGATCCTGTGTTTCCGCTGAACTGTATATTTGCTATTTCATACGCTAATCTGATATTATTAATGATAACACGTCGGAGGCCTACGGGGTGTTACAAAATCCTTCCCCGCAAGAATGACCAATCATGCACCCCCATGGTATCAATGTACATACACATCACATCATCTCAATATCATCATCATATATATCAAATTCATCTTATTTCAACATTATCCTCATAAACATCTACTTCATCTCATTTCAACATCAACATCCATTTCATCATCATCTAATTTAAACATCATAAATCACATCATCATTATATCATTTATACATCATCAAACACATCATCATTATCTCATTCAATCATCACCAACACATTAATAACATCTCATTTCAACATTATCAATGACATCAATGTCACCTCATTCATCCACAATCCATATTACCACGAGACTGGTATTTTAGGAAAATTCTAAATTAAAGAGGAGGACTGCAATAGAGAAAATACACTCTTATGCCCATTTAAAAATTTAATAAAGAATTAAAAAGGAAAACATAAATTTTTTGGCAGAGTCTCCTCTGTAATTAAGACTTTTCCCAAAAATCCAATCAATTACAACAACAACATCATTCACAGTTTCATCCATTAATAACAAATTCATCGCATCCCATTAGTTAAAAACATAGTTTTTTCTCAAAAACGAACACACAATAGGAACAAGCATACATCAATGATAGTATAGATTTCAAAACCAAGGCTAACATTAGTATTCGGGGTCAAATACCCACTCAAATTTAAAAAGGGGCTAAAATGTTGTTTTGGGAATTCACATCAAAAGACATCATTTTGAAATTCCAATCACACCAATGTGACCGGGGCTCAACAAAGATCACAGAAATGACATCAACTTCATAAAAAGGAGACTTTTACAACATTTCATTTTCAAAGGGTTTTCAAAGGAAGTATAAAAATAGCTAATAACGGTACCTAAATCACAAGAGATATCAAGAGAGGCTTCAAACTAGCTAAGAGAAGACAAGGTAACCATGGTTACCTCAAAGAAACCAAGAAAGGATGATTGGAGGCTCCGTTCTCTATCGAATCCTCGAGTTGAGTTTTGAAGATTTCGCTCCGATTAAAGTGTTCATCTCCGTGCGGTGGTCCAACGGTAAGCAACGGTGCCTCATCGTGGTCACTGGTGGTCGTGGATGGTGGAGGAGGAGGGGGAGGGGGTTGGGTGCTGTTTTGGAGGAAGAAGGAAGAAATTTTTGTGATTTGGAGGTTGCTGCATGCTTTTAAAACCGCCTTGACTCGCCCAGACGAGCCAAAAAGCCTTCTAAAATTCGCCTGGGCGAGCTGGCCCAATTTTAAATTTTTTGGTTTGGTAAAAAATAATTTATCACTCTTCAGATGTTATTTCGCCAATCCCAATGGTCAAAAGTTACACATATGGGTTAGGATCCTATCTTTGAAATTTTAAGGCGATCCAACGTTTAACCAATTTAGAATGGTGATTTTACTAAAATAGGTTTTAGGTCAAACTCGGAATCACTCAATTACAACACAGCTCCAACAACTCCACATAACTTGACATCTACACCAAGCAATTGCGCATGGATAATTTACATAACATTTCAATTAATCTAAACTAATCAAATAATCAAACAATTACAACAAATACACCAAATATTTATTTTTAGTTATCGAAATTTCATGGTGTTACACATAAAGCTTGTTTCTCCTCTTGATTTATTGCCATTACCTAACACTTATTATATGATTAATCATGATGCTTTGTCTAAATCTTCTTATGTTAGGAAATTGCATGAACAAGTAAAGTCCCATGTGAAGAGGAAAATGGAACAATATGCTAAACAAGCTAATAAGCACAAGAAGCAAGTGATCTTTAATGAAGGAGATTTGGTTTGGCTTCATTTGAGGAAGGTAGATTTCCTCAAGAAAGGAAATCCAAGCTCCAACCTAGAGGAGATGAACCTTTTAAGATTTAGAGAGGATCAACAACAATGCATATAAACTTGAGTTGCCAAGTAAGTGTGGTGTGGGTGATACCTTTAATGTTTGTGATCTTTCTTTGTGTGATGTAGGTACAAGTGAGGAAGCAAACTTGAGGTCAAGTTCCTTTCAATAAGGAGGGGATGATGGAGGTCCATTGCAAGCTAAAGGTCTAGAAGGAGAACTTGAAGACCTTCCTTTCGTTAGCTTTAGAGGATCCATGACAAGAGCTATAACTCAAGCCCTTCAAGACCACATCAAAGCTAACTTGGACAAGCATGAAGAAGCACATTAACTCAAGAATAACAAGGGCTGGATTTTGATGTCTCAAGTTCAATTTAATTCCATTTAATTACAGCACTTGTTAGTAGAAAAAGTAGTTGCAATAAAAAGACCTTTAGGGGCAATTGTGTAAAGTGTAGGTGCACTTGTGTGTGAATTTTGTAGCACCTATGTAAGCTTGTGAGCTGCACTTAAAAACTTCACCTTGGCACGTGTTGGATCAGCCAAGAGTCACCTTAGGAGAAGCTTGCACCTCAAGCTTCATTAGCTTGCATTAGGCTTCATTAAGTTTGCATTACAAGCTTCATTTCATATGCATTTAGTTTGTAATTTTCGTGGCTATATATGGCTTCCCAAAACTGAATGTAGTCACTTTTGTCATCTTAATACAAATCTGAAATTTGTTTGTGAGAGTTTCTCCCTTGTTCTTGTGCAAGAATTTCTTGGGTCTTATCAATGGCTTCTCAATGCTATTGTGACGATTCTTCCTAAACTTCTTGGAGAGCTTCTCCATGGTGTCTTCCATCTTCATCTCTTACCTTCTTCCATCTTCCATTATTGCACATTAAAGATTCCTTCCAGCCATGGCTGCACATGAAAATGGGGACAACTTGTGTTCTTGAAAGATTCTTGAAGAGTAGGTTTCATTGCAAGGTAGATTGGGGAAATCAATGTCTAATGAGGTTAAACATACATCATTGTTGAAGGCATGTCATTGTAATCCAGCTTTTATTTCCTAACTTTGTTACATTTTAGAATTTGTCTTTGCTTATCCTATTTAGATTTGAGTCATGATATATTTCAGTAAATACTGTCTTGCAATCTCTCAAAAGCATGGATAAATTACATGTAGTTGCTCTTACTTATTGTTCCTCCTTATACACATGAATCATACTCCAGTGTAGAAACGACTTAGTTTCATCTTAATAAAACCATCGATTGTAACGACCAGCCTCATCGCTATGATATCACTACTCTAAACCTATAATTTTCAAATTTTAAATGAAAACTATTCATTTTATTGTGAAATTGAGGGTAAAATTCTCGCGATAATACACTCATCAAAAACACACAAATATGTAAATAAATACATATATATAAATATATTAAACAAATACATATCATTCACATGTCAGGACATAATTCAGTTTTTACACACACACACACACACACATATATATATAAGCTTGAGATTACATGTCCGATCAAAGAGAAACAAGGAACCAACTAAGAAAGAGTTGATAACGAAACAAAACTCTCTCCCAAAATAAATTCCAACATTATCACGTCGGCTTGGCAGCTCCAACAAAAAGATCTCTCTTGAATATCACCTACTGCTACTCCCACAAATGAAGGTTCACAATCATCACAGGTACCAACCACACAGTACAAAATTGCAAGGGTAAGTTTATTATACAAGATCAACAAGCACCAGATAACAATGATTAAAAAGAAAACAATGATGATAACCATAATCATTCTTAGTAATCAATCAATTCAACACACACTCAACAAACTAGTCATCAACGTTTTTCACAATTCAAATCAATTATGCTCCGAATGATGCATGCACCTGACTCAACTCTCAAATGCAATGTGGTACCATTTGTCAAGAAATAGCCTAAGCGTGCCCACATGACACTCTCACTTAAGAAAATGACGCAGTAGCTTGTCAAGGTCACCCTGTCGTGCACAGGCCAGTCACAAGGGAGTTCCAAACTAAGTGATATGCCCTCAAGTACCCGCATTTTTATCCTTAGAAAAACCACAAGTACTTACTGCCACCATTCTATTTCCATGCAATTATGAAGTATGAAACATGAGCACCATCAATGCACTGACCATGGATAGTTAAAAATTTAAGCAATCCCTTTCCCTCTCCAAAGATGCTTAAAATTCTTTAACTCATCATCTTCCCTCTTAAGGGATATCCAACAGGTCATTGCACCCCCTATGTACATATGTTAGACTCTTGGCAAGCGTACCAATTGTCATTGCAGGTTACAAAATTTATAAAAGATCATCTCCACAGGGACTAGAGTTACTCAGTTGATCTGAATAAAACTTAACAATTCAATAGTTATGTACAATGAGCATAAGCGAAAGTTCATATGTTTGTGAAATAACAAAAAATACGGATATAAAGAAAATGCTGAAGTAAACGAATTTAGTACATCGATATTACGGAAACTACGAAAACAGATAAAGCGAGTTTAGTTAATTCAAGAAAAGTGTAGGATTAGATTTCATCGTTCATACCCTTAGTATTCAATTAACATTTACTATGTATAAATCATTTCCTATCATTATTGATGCACACATAAAATCATCCCAAACCAATCCCTCGCATTTGAGAATCCTAACAATATTTATCAAATATCGATCCCTCGCATATGAAATAAATATTCCATCACTATAATCATAATCTCGTGTTGTTTGCAATCAAAACGTTATGCTCTATTCCTAGCAAAGTAACATAAAGAGTAAAATCATTCAGTTCAAATTCTAAGAGTACTTTCCAATTAAATTTAGAATCCTATTTCATGAAACTAGTGATCAATTAGAATCAAGAATTAAGAATAGAATGAAATTACCAACAAAGAGTAGAAAATATTTCATGCATATCAAGTATTTAAAGAGATACATGAGGGTAGAAGATTACATCCAATCCTTAGAAAAGTTAGCCAATCATTATGGAGAGCACAAGATCAGCTGAATACATGATGAAAGAGGCGATCCCCGAATCACTCCGACAGGGTTTCCTCACCAATTTCTCACTTTCTCTCACTCTCTCTAAGCTCCTAACACTTGCTAGTTCATGCTCTAGCTTCCATCAATGTCTTGCCTTCACCTTTGCATGGCTATTTATAGCCATTGTTGAGCTGCTTGTGTCCACTCGCCCAGGCGAGTGGTTTTGCCTTACTTTACTTGCTTGAGAGAGAACTTAGTGGCCAGGAAAGCCACTCACCCAGGCGAGTGTTTTGTGCCTGTTTTGCTCGCCTAGGCGAGTTAAAAACCCCGCAACGAAGAAAGGTATTAGCCTGGGCGAGTTCTGGGAGAATTGGCTTATGAAATATTCCTAATTTGACATTTTTGTCCCTTTGTACTTGCCTTGGTTGCTTGAATGTTCCGAATACCATTGAGACTTATCAAAACACCGTATTTGAGGGGATGAATCTTCCAAAATTTGAACAACACCCTATATGTTTACACAAAATATAAAACAACTAGGTTTAGAGCAGATTAATCAACAAATCTATTAAAATCAAAAGATAAGTGCCAACATTATAAGTCTGATTTTACTAAGATATGGCACTTATCAACATACACAACATACATCCATCACGATGACATCATTAACATCAACATCATCTCATCTCAATGTCATCATCAACATCAATATCATCTCATCTCAATATCATCATCATCAACATCATCTCATTTCAATATCATCAATATCAACATTGTCTCATTTTAATATCATCAACATCAAGATCATCTCATTTCAATAACATCATCATCAACATCAATATCATCTCATATTAATATAATCATCAACATAATCTTGTTTCAATATCATTAACATCACAAGCAATCGGATTCCACGTATACACATATAACACATGCCTGAGATTCACATTTCCCAAGTTTTCAAACAACATAAATCTCATACATTCACAATCCATAATACCATGAGACTAATCTTTTAGGAAAATTCTAAATTAAAGAGGAGAACTATAATATACAAAACAAACTCATGCCCATTTGAAATTTAATAAGGAAGTAAATAGGAAAATAGATTATAAAATTTTGGGCAGAGTCTCCTATGTAACTAAGACTTTTCCCAAAAAATCTAATCATTACAAGAACAACATCATTCACAACATCACTCATCAATGACCAATATATCACATCTCATTAGTTTAAAACACAGTTTTTCTTGAAAACCAGCACACAACAAAGACAGACATAAATCGCCATAATTGGGTTCCCTGACCCCTAACTAAGGTATCAAAAGCTAAAAACAAACAATAAACTCCCTTCACCTATTTCTATCCCTCTGTTAGCTCCTTGTAGCATCGTTTTAAGATCTCTCCAGATCACGTGCTTTGTCCCAAACACAGAGCTCTATATACCAAATCGAAAATAATTTAATATAGATTTCAAAAACAGGGTTCATATTAACATTCGGGGTCAAATGCCCACTCAAATTTAAAAGGGGCTAAAATGGTGTTTTGGAAGTCCACATCAAAAGGACATCATTATGAAATTCTGATCACACCAATGTGACTGAGACTCAACAAATGTCACAAAAATGACATCAATATTATAAAAAGGTAACTTTTACAATGCCTCATTTTCAAAGGATTTTTAAAGGAAGTGCAAAAACATCTAATAATGGTACCCAAGTTACAAAAGATACTAAGAGAGGTACAAACTAACTAGGAAAAGGCATAGAAAACATGGTTACCTCGAAGAAACCATGAAGGGAAGATTGGAGGCTTCATTCTTTACTGAATCCTCGAGTTGAGTTTTAAAGATTCTTCTCCGATTAAAGTGTTCCTCTCCATGCGGTGGTCTGACGGCAAGAAACGATGGCTCATGGCGGTCACCAGTGGTCGTGGGTGGTGGAGGAGGAGGGTGGGAGACTTGGGTGAGTTTTTTGAAGAAGAAAGAGGTTGAAATGCGTGGTTTCACACTGCTGCACATATTTGTAGCCGACTTTACTCGCCCAGGTGAGCAGAATTTTCTTGGGTGAGCTGACCCAATTTTATTTTATTTTCACTGCTTCTGTGCAAAGCTAGTATCTCATGCCCCAGAGGTTATTTCTCTAATCCCAACGGTCAAAATTTGAATATATAGGGTATAAGCCTACTTGTACACTTTGAAGGAGATCCAACGATTAACCAATCTGAAATTATGATTTTACCAAAATAGGTTTTGGGTCAAACTCGAAATCAAGCAATTTCTATGCAGATCAATCAAACTCCACATAACCTAACATCCACACCAAGCAGTTGAACAACGATAATTCACACAACATTTTAACTAATCCAAATTAATAAAGTAATTAAATAATACAAGAAATACATCAAAAATATATTTTCAATTATCGAAACTTCATGGCGTTACATCGATCAACTACAAATTTTCAATTATGGGTAGACCTTATTTTACTTGGTGCTTAAATTTATTTTACTATACAAAGAATGAGTGCAACAAGGATAAACCTTATTTTTAGAATATTTGGTACCACAATAAGATATAATTCAATCCAAAGCTTAAGCTAATAGATGGAAACTTAGAAATGATTCTTGAACACTTTTTATATTGCAAACATTTTGTATGGATTTCCAATAATGAAATTCTCCCTTGTTTTTATTAGTAGAAGCTCGTCCATAGCATAAAATAAGCTTAGCAAATATAAGAGATGGAAAATAGTATAGTTGATGCTTCAGTTGCTTTAAGAAAACATAAAAGAGATGAAAAGGAGGGAGAAGAATTTGAACAAACATTTTTTATTATTGTTAGTGTTGCCACTGTGCTTTTGGGTGCAATGACTGTTGGATTTAAAGGAAGTTGCAAGAAGATTGAAGCAAGGATTTAAAGGAGAAATAATTGTAATAATTGTAGGGGGAGAAATACTTAGAAATCTACCCAAGTCAAGGAGAGCATTTTTGAGGAATGACTTGTGCTTATGCTTGTTCTTGCAAAAAGTTCATTTTGATTTCAGGATATCAAGTATAATTTTCCTATCCTTCATCCCTCAGATGCAATCAAAAGATAGACAAATGGACAAATGATATTTGGCATGCTCAAAGCCAAAAAGGGGGAGATTGTTGGATTTAAAGGAAGCTGCAAGAAGATTGAAGCAAGGATGGCTTGGAGTTTTTGTTTTTTGCATGCCCAATCAAGTTTGAAAACATTTATAATTTGTATAAGTTGCTGAAGTGCATTAACTTGTGATCTTTCATTGCATTTGCATTCTCATCCTCATGCATACATGTTTTTGATTGATGAACTAAAGTTGCTCAAATGATTTTACAAGAATTCAAGTTCTCATGGTTAAGTTTTTGGAAAAATGAAAACTTATTGTTTTAATCGATTACACAGTGTTTCAATCGATTAAATGCTTTTGTTCTAAATCTGGAAAAACCATGAAGAACACTTTAATCGATTACAAGCTTGGTTTAATCGATTACATAGTGCATTCTAGAAAATTATACATTGCTGCTTTAATCGACTACCATTAATCTTAATCGATTACACAGGCTTATTAGAAAACTATGCTTTATTGCTTTAATCGATTACATTGCGTAATAATCAATTATTTTGTTCATAAACTTTTTCCAGAAAACTGAGGAACAATTTAATCAATTATTTAATAGTTTTAATCGATTACATATGGCAAAATAATCGATTACACCAGTGGATTAATCGATTATTGTCAGTTAAATTAGTTTTATATAAAGCATTGTGGGGCAGCTCTTTATAAATAGACCTTGTACAAATTATTCTAAATATATGAGTGACTTACCCAAAAGAAACAAATCTTTCTAAGAGTTCAAGAGACTGATTTCTGAGTGAGAAACACATTTTGTAAAGATCAAGATTTATGAGTTTTTGTGAAGATGTGTTAAAGAAAAGAAGTGTTTCAAGATAGAGATTTTGAGCATTAGATATCTTACAACTTGGATTGTGTGGTAATGTCAATTCATTCATTCATACATGAAGGATCACAGGTTGTGTTTATCTTGAATCTTTCTTCTTAGATTTTCTAATATTTTGTTGTGTTGTTGATAAGTGCCACATTTTAGTAAAATTTGATTTATAGAATGGCACTTATCTGATTGTTTTCATTGACTTTATCTACAAATTAACCCTAGAAACCTAGTTAAATGATAGTTGAATAGAGTTAAGTTATGAATTTATGTTTTGAGAAGATTCATCCAAATTAATGGTGTGTTTTGATAGATTCGAAGATTCTGGAAGTATCGAGCATATAAAAGCCAAGAAGAAGGGGTGAACAAAGTAAACAAGGAAGCAATCCAGGCCCAACACTATCCAAGCCCAAAGGAAACTTAGTGCTGAAGATTTAAGCTTGTCCAGGCGAGCTCCTGAAGGCAAATTTGGTCGCCCAAGCGAGCAACAAATCCACAAAAGATAACTCAAGCTCGCCCAGGCGAGCAAAATGTGAAGGAATTGGCCGCGTGGGCGACCAAAGCAGGCAGGAGGCAATATCTATAAATACCCCACGGAGTTGTGAAGCATGGCATGTCTTTTTGCACCAATTTTGCTTCTTCTCTCATGTTTTATGCTTAGATTTCTTCCTAAGTGAGAGTAGAGGTTAGGGAAGTGAGGAAAGTGAGTTTTGTAGTGGAGATTCTGCCAAAAAGAGGATCGATGGCAAGCTACTTCGTCAGCGATTCTCTTGAGGAAGTTCCTCTGATGCTCGCTTAAGCTTCTCTAGGATTGGACGTACTCTTCTTATCTCGATGCTCTTTTAATTTCTATGCATTATCCTATTTCTTATTGGTGATTTTATTCTATGCTTAATGCTTGACGCTAAGTGATCGTTAGTTTCATGAATTTAAACCCTAAAGGCGACTAGAAAGTAAATTTAGGGTTTTGAACCGAATAATTTCACTCATCACGTTGCATTGCTAGGAATAGGGCTTAACGTTTGATCGCATTAAACAGGTGAATAGAATCTTAATGCTAGGGTATTTAACTGAATACGTGAGGAATCGGTTTTTAGTAAAATATCCTTAGGACTTAATTGCGAGGAATCGAATTAAAGTTACTTAAACGTGTGCGTCAATAAGAATAGAAAAATAATGCATAGGTAAAATTAATCGAAGGGATAAGAAAGACGAAATCCAATCCTACGCTTCCTTGACTTGAACTCATTTATTTACTTCCATAATTTTATCTTTATTTTATGATACAAAATCACACAAATGAACCTTCATCTTAATCATCTGTACATAGACTACTAAACTGGTAAAAATTTAAACTAGCCAAAGTAAACACAAATCCCTGTGGAGATGAACTTTATAAATTTTGTAACTTGCAACGATAACACGGTGCACTTGCCGTGAAAATTCCTAACAAGTTTCTGGCATCGTTGTCAGGGATTTGATTCGTTTACTTAGTCGTTTAGATTTTAGTTTAGTATAATTTTTTCTTGTTCTTTATTTTCTTGTTTTGTATATAAATTTTCTTGTTATTAAACCTCGGTGCTTAACAGAATCTTGTAGTTTTCGTCCTTTCAATTTATGCGAGGTAAGTCTTGTACTGATAAACCTCAGTTTGATCCAGAAATATCTAAAACGGAAAGGAAGAATAGAAAGAAAAAGAAGCAAGAATCCAACAAGCATTCCGAGGAAGCTGTGTCTATTAATCCTCCATCTCCCGAAAAACCAGTGGTAAAAGACAACATGGTTGATCGTGGTGGAGAAGAAGATAGACCAGTAAGAAGGACTCTTGGTGACTATGCTTATCAACAAGGTCCCAAGCACTACAACAGCATAGTCATCCCTCCTTTCAACAACAAGGTTGTGGAGCTGAAGCCAACATTACTCAGTCTCATTGGCTCACATCCATTTGCTAGGCTAGACCATGAAGATCCTTACACGCATTTGTCTACTTTCATGTAGCTATGCAGTACAATAGGAGTATCGGACGAAGATGCTGAAGCTGTTTACCTCAGAGCTTTTCCTTTTTCTTTGACAGGTAAAGCTAAAACGTGGCTTCAATCACAACCAAACAAAAGTAAAAGCACATGGGACGATTTGGAGGAGAAATTCATCGCCAGATTCTTCCCTCCCTCAAGATTTATCAGTGCAAAGTCAACTATTGCCACTTTCTCTCAAGGTGCAGATGAACCCTTGTGTGAGACATGGGAAAGATTCAAGTCACTACTAAGGAGATGCCTGAACCACAATTTTGATGATGTCGCACAATTACACATCTTTTATAATGGTTTGAGGCCCCAGACCAAGATGATCCTTGACGCTTCAGCTGGAGGAACCATGATGTCTAAAAGCCCAGAAGAAGCCATAGTAATCATTGATTCCATAACAGCAAGTGACTATCAATCTCACCATGATAGATCACCAATTCAGAGGAAAGGCGTATTAGAGCTTGAAACTCAAAGGGCCATCTTAGCTCAAAACAAGCTGTTGACTCAACAATTGGAGGCCTTAACAAAACAAATAGGCCAACTTCCTCAAATTCAGCATGGAGGATCACAGAAATCTCATACAGCACACCAAGTTCAACAAATCTTAAGATGTGATTTTTGTGGAGGGGACCATCAGAATGGCCATTGCACAGCACCTGGTGATTGTCCACAAGAAGAGGAAGCACACTACATGCAAAATCAATCAAGACCTCAACAAAATTATCAAGGGAATTACCAAGGATATTGCAGTGATCCAGGTTCTAATCAACCTTATAATTGGAGGCAAAATAATAATTATAATGTTCCCACTAACCCTCCTTTTACAGGTCCTTCTAACAATTCCTTTGCAAGTTCTTCTAATTCTTTTTCAGGTCCTTCAAATAGAAATCCACCACAACAAGCTCAGTCTAACAGATTAACAAAGATGGAAGACACTCTTACACAATTCATGCAAATGTCCATCAGTAATCAAAAGAACACTGAGGCTTCTATCAAGAATCTAGAAGTACAAGTAGGGCAACTTGCAAAGCAACTATCTGAGCATGGAGGTGGATCTTTCTCAGCAAATACCCAAATCAATCCTAAAGAGCAATGTAAAGCAATTATCACTAGAAGTGGGACTGTAGTGGGTAGGAAAGAGGAAGAAGAAAAGAAAAATGAAAGAAATGTAGAGAAAGATAATGATGTAGAAAATGAAAAAGAGAAAGAGAAAGAAAAAGAAAAAGATGAGGAAGAAACCAATGAAAAATAGAGAGAAAAGTAACAAGTGATGATAAAAAGAAAAAAAGTGATAAAGGCAAAGCTGTTCTAACCCCACCACCAGTCCAAAGCATTCCATATCCACACGCTCCATCCAAGAAAGCAAAGGAAAGGCAATACAAACGTTTTCTTGACATCTTCAAGCAACTTCAGATAAATATTCCTTTTGCTGAAGCATTGGAGCAAATGCCAACATACGCCAAGTTCATGAAGGATCTCCTCACCAAGAAAAGAAGATACACCGACGAGGAGATCATCGAGCTGGATGCAGGATGCTGTGCCATCATCCAAAAGACTCTTCCAGAAAAGTCTAGAGATCTAGGTAGCTTTACAATTCCTGTTACTATTGGTAACTTATCTGTGGGAAAATCTCTTCTTGACTTAGGTGCAAGCATCAATCTCATACCATTATCCATGATTAAGAGGATATGAGAGGTTATAATCAAACCTACCAGGATGACGCTGCAGCTAGCTGACAGATCTATTAAGCATCCCTATGGCGTCATTGAAGACGTGTTGGTGAAAGTCGACAAGTTCTTCTTCCCAGTCGACTTTGTAGTCATGGACATGGATGAAGATAGTGAAGTCCCATTGATTCTTGGCAAACCTTTTATGAAGACTGCCAAAGTTTTAATTGATGTTGATGAAGGAAAGCTCACTGTCAGAGTACAAGACAATGAAGTTCAGTTTAATGTTCTTGAAGCTATAAAGCACCCCTCAGATAAGAAAGAATGTTTTAGAGTCGATGTATTGGATGAAGTAATCTCTGACTCTAGAAGATTTCTTTGCAAAAAGGATAGCTTAGAGAATGCATTGACTAAAGAAGTTCAAGAAGAAGATGGAGATCAAGAGGAAATGAAGGATCTTCATCAACTAAATAGATGCAAGGAAGTGCCCTTTCATCAATCCCTCTATGAAGAAATAAAGGAAGAGAAGCAGATAGAGGAATCAAAGCTGGAACTTAAGGTACTTCCTTCACATTTAAAATATGTTTTTCTTATAGGAAATTCCCAAAAACCAATAATCATCAATGCAAATCTTTCTATGGAGGAAGAAAAGAAATTAGTGGAAGTCTTGCAACAAAACTGTAACACCCCAAAATTTTGGAATTACAGTCAAATATTGGGGTAAAATGATAACTAGAGGCAGTACAGAAGGATTTGGGGAAAATGACGAAAATACCCCTAGACATTTTAAAAATGACCAAATTACCCCTGAGCATTTTAGTGAGATATATGAAGGAGAAAATTTTATAAACACTCTGGGATGCTTGAAAAATGATCTAAGCACCCTTAGGGTAACAATTGCAGAGTTTCCCGGAATATTTTTAGAAATGACGATTTTGCCCCTAAGGTGAGTGGCAAAATTACCAAAATGCCCCTAGGTCAAAAACTGACCAAGATGGCCTCAAAAATTAATGGGAACCTGAGCATAGCATAAAATACTTTTAGTTAATCAATTATTAGCAAGTTGAGAGCAGAGAAACCCAAGATAGAATTTCTACGAATTTTGGAAGTTAGGTGAAAAAGAGCTTAATCTAGACTACCCTAGGTATCAGAAAATTATGAGAAGGGTATGAATATAATCTATGGAATTTTCTCTTAATTATGGAAGGAATAGGTTTCCTAAATGAGTTAATTTAATAATTTTATTAATTAGGAACAAAATGGACCAATAAGAATTC
>PYAF01001210.1:34221-57929 GCA_007407185.1 Glycine tomentella
GCTTAATCTAGACTACCCTAGGTATCAGAAAATTATGAGAAGGGTATGAATATAATCTATGGAATTTTCTCTTAATTATGGAAGGAATAGGTTTCCTAAATGAGTTAATTTAATAATTTTATTAATTAGGAACAAAATGGACCAATAAGAATTCAAATAAAGCTATTACATGGAATTAAGAAAAACATGGAATTCTAAAATTAAGTCTTGACCACATGATGCAAGATCAATGGAGGAAAACTGGAAGAAAAGTCAAGAATGGTCATATGGATGGTTAAGGAGCCTAGCCATATCATTGGTCCAAATGTAAAGTAAGGTAATAATGAGACTAAGAAGATTTTTTTTAAGAAAAACTTCCTCTTGACTCTTTTGGACACGGAGGAAATTCTATGCATTATCTCAAAGATCCCAACGGTCAAAAGTTAGACATTTAAGTTAGGAATATGCCTTTAAAATTCTAAGAAGATCCAACGGTGAACCAATTCATAGTGAATATTTTATTAATACGGATTTTTGGAGAAAAATCAATAACCCCTTGGCACAAAATAGGCAAAATTATTTGGCATAAACTAAGCAAGCACGGTTAGGTGGAAAAATAAACAAGCAAAAACAGCCCTTGTATGATGTAATCCCACGTGAAATAAAATCAAGAAGCCAAGGGTGGGGGCCAAGTCAAAGGGAGAAAGAAATAACCAATGAAAGCCAAGCACATGTAAAGGTGGAAGAATCATTGGAGACAAGGCTTTAATGTTCAAGGGACAAGAAGAATATGCCATTAATACAAGAAGAAAAAATCATCCCAAGCCTATCCAAACAAGCAATCAGCCGTGTAAATCATTGAGGGTGTGGGCCAAGGAAGTTAAGCTCTCCACCAATGAGAATAAAGCAAATAATTGGAGTTGGCTATAAAAGGAAATGAGTGAAGCACATTTGGGTCAGCCAAGGACCAGCCGTGCATCTCTGAATTGTCCCACTTGCTTGCTTTTGTTTTGCCTTTATTGAATCCTTGAATACCAAAAAACCAAGTCACAACCGTACCTTGCTATCACTTTCATAAACTAAAATATTCCACCAAGCCAAAGGGAGCAAACCGTGTAGCCTTCCTATTGCCTCACTTGCTTTTGGTTTAAATTAATTCCAACATCAAGTTCTCTTTGTACCCACCTTGAACCATCATTTTCATTAAAAGAAATCATTCCAAGCTCTAAGTAAGCTCACGTGGAGTAGGGACCAAGGGAGTAAGGTTGTCCAATTTCAACACTTAAGGTATGGGGGAGTTTTGTTAAATAAAATTTAAGTATTAGCTTACCTTTAAGTAATCTCTAATTTCAACTAATTAACTACTTGAGTTAAAATAGAGTTAAGTAAAAAGTATAAGAGGAAGGAAATATTAAGAGAATCAAGTTAAATTATGTAAAGTTAAGTGGATAAATGAAGCAACTCATAATTAAGCTAAGCACTTAACTTTTTATTGTTTAAAATGATATTGTTTTAGGTAGTTGATTAGGATAGTTTGATTTTTAAATAAACTAGGATTAAAGCTAAGTTAAGGGAATTTTAAAAGAAGCATGTCATGAGGTAGTCCTAAATGAAGTAAAATTAGTTGTAGCCATATGTTCCTATATATGTATATGGTTGTTGTACAGTTGGAAGTTGCTGTATTTAAATTATTGCATGCTGAGCTATATTTAAAATTATTGCATGTTGTTGCTGTATATTTATTTCTTGACTGTATTTCAAATTTAAATAATTGTTGTAGGTTAAATTAGTTGTATTTAGGTAAATCTGTAATTAAATATTGCTGTAGATAAATTTACATGGTTGCTGTAAAATAAAAACTGTGTGTTGGTAACGTAGTAAGATAAATCTGTATGTTGTTGATGTCTTTAATTAAAGCTGTAAGCTGATTGACGTAATTAATTGATGCTGTATGGATATTGTTGCTGTAATTAAATTATTATATAACATTTGTGGATGAAGTTGTCTTATACGCTGTATGTGGTTGTAATATATGTTGATTTTAAGTAAAACAACATATTCATGTGGGAATTTGTTGATATGCAAACATCCATAATGTTTATTTCATGTGACTTGGAAAATATTCTATGAGTGGTGAAGATAATCTATACAAAACATATATGTGATGTTGGATGATTCATGATGATGAGATGTGATTTAAGAGGTGAACTATGTGATGATATTGATTTGAGAATTCTGTGATGATGCTTGAGTTGAGAATTTGAGATGAAGATGATGAGAAAAATAATTAAAAGATGAAAAATAAATCATTTGTGCATCTTCATGTGCATCTACCCGATGGGGTAGAATTTGAGACGATGAGACGATCCTCATAAAGAGGTGTTTAGTGTGTCAGATAACTAAACTGAGTTCCATACGTGTTTTTAACTTGGGGGTAGTTGAGACAGTGGGGACCACACCACCATGATGATCACATGGATGGGAGTGATACTCCTACGTGACACTGGGCTACCCTGACGGGATGGATAAGTTCGTTCCACTAAGGTGAGGGTGGAGATATCTGACAGTGGCCACAATTTTTGAGACGTTAAGCTGAGATCTCAGTCATGCATCATATAATAAGATGAGCATGCATTTCATGACAATTCTGTGTGAAAATGACTTATTTATATTTTATAATTGTTTACGTATATTTATTTGATCTGTCGATATTTAAATTTGATTTATCATTTGGTCTGTTGATATTTAAATTTTGTTTATCAAAACTGACCCTGTGTTGTGTCTGGTGGTTGACACCTGTGATGACCCCAAATTATTTGGGCGAGCAGAAAAGCAGTGATATGGATGTCGTACGAGAAGATAGGATGAAGATTGTATGTTGTTTGTCTGCTTTTGATAATCTATACTTGTGTTGTACTATGGACTGTTTATATATGGGACTCTGGATATGTAATAATGAATGGACTGTATGGTATGTGTGAACGTTATGGACTATCTAATTTAAATAACGCGTAAAGCTCTTATATTTTCTAAACTCGTTCTTAAATCAACGAAATTTTCATTTGAACCTTCATTTCTAAATTTGTTTTAAAAATCAACCAAGATTCGTTTAAACATTTATTCTTTATGATTTTTTTTTTCGAAATTTTTTAGCAAATAAAATAAATACGTAATAAATTGAAGCAAAAGCGGTCGTTTCAAAAATAGTAAAGCGATTGGTTGGACATTGTCAGACTTAACAGGTATTAGTCCTTCATACTGCATGCATAGAATTTTAATGGAACAAGACTTTAAACATGTTGCTCTACCTCAAAGACGTCTTAATCCAACCATGAAAGAGGTAGTTAGGAAAGAAGTAGAAAAGTTATTTGAAGCAGGAATAATATACCCTATATCAGATAGTCAATGGGTAAGCCCCGTCCAAGTGGTGCCTAAAAAAGGTGGCATGACAGTGATAAAGAATGATAAGGATGAGCTGGTTCCAACTCGTACTGTCACGGGTTGGCGAATCTGTATCGACTACAGGAAGCTCAACAGCGCCACCAGGAAGGATCATTTTCCTTTACCTTTTATGGATCAAATGCTAGAAAGGTTGGCAGGTAAACAATATTATTGTTTTCTTGATGGGTACTCTGGATATAACCAAATCAGTGTTGACCCTCAAGACCAAGAAAAAACAGCATTTACTTGCCCCTTTGGTATTTTTGCATATAGGAAAATGCCCTTTGGTTTATGCAATGCTCCTGCCACTTTCCAGAGATGCATGTTTTCTATTTTTTCTTATTTAGTCGAGAAAAGTATTGAAATATTCATGAATGACTTCTCAGTTTTTGGTACTTCTTTTGATTCATGCTTGTAAAATCTTGATATTGTTTTAAAACGTTGTATTGAATCTAACCTTGTGCTAAATTGGGAAAAGTGTCACTTTATGGTGACAGAAGGCATTGTGTTAGGTCACAAGATTTCCAAGAAAGGCATTGAAGTGGACAAAGCTAAAGTGGATGTCATTGAGAAATTACCTCCACCAAGCAATGTCAAAGGCATTCGAAGTTTCTTGGGACACACAGGATTTTACAGGCAATTCATTCAAGATTTTTCAAAAATTGCTAAACCTCTTAGCAATCTTTTAAACAAAGAAGTTCCATTCCAGTTTGATAATTCATGCTTCCAAGCTTTTGAAATTTTGAAACAAAAACTAATTTCTGCCCCCGTAATCATCGCACCCCATTGGAATCTTGATTTTGAAATTATGTGCGATGCGAGTGATTATGCGGTGGGAGCAGTTTTGGGACAAAGAAAGAATAATTTTTTCCACGTTATACACTATGCAAGCAAGGTCTTAAATGAGGCACAGATTAATTATGCAACTACTGAAAAAGAACTGCTTGCTATAGTATATGCCTTGGAAAAATTTAGATCATATTCGATAGGATCTAAGGTAGTGATTTACACAGATCACGCCACAATAAAATATTTATTGGTTAAAACTGATTCTAAACCCAGACTTATCCGATAGATTTTACTTTTGCAGGAATTTGATCTAGAAATAAAAGATAAGAAAGGGTGTGAAAATTATGTGGCAGATCATTTATCCAGACTCACTAATGAAGCCACCCAAGATCCAGAAATACAAGAAGAATTCCCCGACGAGAAACTCCTTCATATCTCAGAAAGGCCATGGTTCGCAGAAATGGCTAATTTTAAGGCAGTTCGTGCAATCTCTAAAGATTATTCTTGGCACCAAAGGAGGAAGTTTCTCAGCGATGCTAAATATTTTGTGTGGGATGATCCGTACCTCTTCAAGATTGGTGCAGATAACCTTTTGAGAAGATGTGTGGCACAGGAAGAGGCAAGGAAAATTATGTGGCATTGTCACAACTCACCTTATGGAGGGCATTATAATGGAGAAAGAACTGCTGCAAAAGTTCTGCAAGTAAGCTTTTATTGGCCTACATTGTTCAAGGACGCCCATGAATATGTGCGAAGGTGTGACAATTGCCAGAGGACTGGAGGAATTTCTAAAAGAAATGAAATGCCTATGCAAAATATTTTAGGAGTCGAAGCTTTTGATTGTTGGGGAATAGATTTTATTGGTCCATTTCCATCATCGTATGCAAATGAATATATTTTGTTGGCAGTGGATTATGTAACAAAATGGGTGGAAGCAATAGTTGCACAGAAAGCTGACTCAAAAATAGTTATTCGCTTCTTGAAAAGAAATATTTTCTCCAGATTTGGAACACCTCGTGCATTAATCAGTGACGGAGGATCACATTTTTGTAATACTCAACTTCAAAAGGTCCTGCAACATTATGGTGTTCAACATAAAGTAGCTTCTTCGTATCACCCGCAGACTAATGGGCAAGCTGAAGTTTCAAACAGAGAAATCAAGAGAATTTTAGAAAAAACAGTTGCCCAGTCATGGAAAAATTGGTCTCAGAAACTTGATGAAGCTCTTTGGGCATACTGGACAGCATTTAAAGCACCCACAGGGCTCACACCATTTTAGCTAGTTTATGGCAAATCTTGCCATTTACCGGTAGAACTGGAACACAAAGCTTTTTGGGCTTTAAAATTTTTTAATCTTGATTCTAATCTTGCAGGTGAACATAGGAAGTTACAACTACATCAATTGGAGGAATTGAGGCATTCAGCATATGAGAATTCCAAACTTTATAAGGAAAAAGTTAAATTTTATCATGATAAAAAGCTTTTGAAAAGGAATTTTCATCCAGGACAGTATGTTTTGTTATTTAATTCACAATTGAGATTATTTCCAGGAAAGCTGAAGTCTGAATGGTCCGGACCTTTCTTTATAAGGGAAGTAATGTCACACGGAGCTGTGATTCTTGAGGACCCAACTACAAAAAGAACATGGACAGTGAATGGGAGAAAACTCAAGCCTTATCTGGCTGGTGAAGTTGAAAGGATCACCACTGTGGTACAACTGCAAGAAATTTGAGCTGCAACCTAGTAAGTTTTTTTATTTTTCTTATATTTATATATATATATATATATCTAAAATAGTAAATCTAGACTAGAATATAAATAAGTAATATAACTGTAAATAGATTATAAGTAACTTTTCATTTTAAAGTATCATATTTCTTATTATTTCTTAAAAAGGGTGGGGGGGGGCTTAACTCGCCCAGGCGAGTGTACCTAGTGCAAATTGCTCGCCTGGGCGAGCATACGTAAACCGGCCACCAAACAGCAAAGGTAAAACTTCAAATCTTGACAAAATTTCTTCCATTTCACCATTTATCTTGTTGTGACTATTTCCTTTCACCCAAAGCTCGCCCAGGCCGTGCACCCATCCAAATTCCTTACCTTCATCTTACTCTTGATCACCAAGTAAGTATCCTTTTCCTAAATCAACAAGGTTTTGTGAAATAATATTCGTCTTTTGTATGCTTGCATGCTTCTATCCATCCAAAAATCCTTTCCTTTTACTTCTTTTATGTCTAGGATAGAAAATGTTAAATTCTGACTTTGCCATGTTTTGTTTATTTTATTGCATCTATCTAAGATTGGTCACCTCTCCCTCCTATTTCTTTGCAAATCTTGGTGTAAGCATGAATAATTTTACCAATTTCATGTGCAAAAATGGGTGCATACTAAGTGTTTGTAAAAATGCTTCATTGAAAAAAGCTTGTACGTGACCCATTGCTAATGCATCAAACATGTTCTATGCTTGTCCTAAACACTTTTATCACATGCCATTGATCATCACTTAGGCATAGCATTCAAATAGAGGAAGCATTTTTGCATTTTGTGCATAACTATGACTTGTCATTTTGGTGAATTCTCAAACATACCAAAGCTGTAAATTTGAAACATTTCAGCATGTAGTATCATTCTCCAACATGATCATTGTATATAAAATAGAATCATGGACTAAATTCCTTGCTTACACGTGTGCATTAGAACTAAAATAATTTTTAACTATAGTAAAAAGTGTCTTGCTTCCACTTCGCATAAGGCTGCCACTTATCCATTTTGATTGCTATATGCTAAAATCTGTTTGTGAAGCTATTATTTCAGATGGCTCCTAAGAAGTTACAGCATAAGAGAGCTCGCCATGAAGGTTCCAGTGCACCTCCACCTGAGGACTTTATTTATGATGAGCAGAGGTTTAGAAGCAAAGAGCACCAACTTCGGTTTGAAGCAATCAAGAACTGGTCCTTCCTTAAAGAGAGAAGAGTTCAACTATTAAATGAAGAATATACAGAATTTATAGTTGAACTTGACCAACGTAGATGGGGGCCACTAGCTACACCAATGCAAAAATTCGATCCTGAGATTGTGCTAGAATTCTATGCCAATGCATGGCTTTTGGAGGGAGCATTGTTTGACAAGCGCTCATTTGTCAAAGGTCAATGGATTCCCTATGATGCTGATGCTATAAATCAGTTTCTAGGCAATCCACTAGTCCTCCTAGAATGACATCTCTGTGAATACATGGAAAGGCGCAACAACTTTGACGAAGAAGCAATGATTCAGCTCCTATGCATTCCAAGGTGTGACTTCGCTCGCAACTTTGACGAAGAAGCAATGATTCAGCTTCTAGGACCATCCGCCCTCCGATTAACCGTGCTTTTATTGAGAAATATTGTTTAGCTAGACAGGTCGAGCAGCAGCCCGCTCCAGAGCCAGCTTCCTTGGAATCCATTTCTGCCCTTTTGCAGAGAACGGAACTCCAGATGAACACCTATATGCAAAACATGGCAGAGCAGCAAGCTGCAAATTTCAGAGGTCAGATGCAGCTGAATGAAAGCTTCTACAACTAGACATTGCATCAGTACCATCAGGATCCTAGCCCATTTCCTTGGCCCATGTAGCTTGGCCTGGGGACAGGCCAATATTTCAGGAGGAGGCAGCAGGCTCAAGAGCCCAGCAGGACCCTACAGCATAGGAAGGACCTGCAGCTGCAGCAGAGGGAGGAGGAGAGGCAATAGACGATTTATAGCAGGATTTGGCAGCATACTTGACTGATCTGCAAAATCTGTGACACTACTTTTGACTTATTTATCGCTTTCTTTATAGTTTTTACGTACTTTTGTTACTTTACTTCACTTATGCACTTTTATTTCATGGCTACTTTAGTTACATATATTTACTGTTGTTTGAAATACCATAGTTACGTTATTATTCTGCTAAATATTACGCATATAGTTTATATTAAAGCGGTGCACATTTAGGAATATATTTTGATAATGTGCACAAGAAAAACTCTTTTTGAAAAATATTACATACTTTTTGCTTATAAAAATCATTTTGTAAATAAAATAGTAATTTAGGAAATAATTAAAAAAATTTGGGGCATAAAAAGGAAAAAATTTTCTTGATATGTGATGTTTTGAAAAGAATCAACAAAATTTTTGAAACTTATCTTTTAAAAGATCATAACACAACAAAAATGAATTTTTGTAGGAAAACCTTGAGAAACGAAAAACAAAATTAATGGTTTTTTCAGAAAAATCAAAAAGAGGTAAGTCTTTTTACATGAAATTGATAAATAACATTAGAGGAAAACATTGATTTGATTTGAACATGAAAACAGACCTTTTTAAGCCTAGTGAGTGTGTGCATCCAAACAGATGATATACATTGAGAGTCCTCACTGATATAAATTATAGTTAATTTTGCATAAGTTTCTAATTGTCATAACATATGATTCATGGACATGATTTGGGCCTTCTTTCTTAAACATCATTAAAGCCACTAGCCAATAGCTACCTGAATAAATAAATGAGTTATCCTTTGCAAAGCCCTTTGAGCCAAAAACTTAAGATTTTATTGTCACCCTAACCGAAAAAGAATTTCTATTGAAAATATGGCTATACATGTGGTTCTATAGCTAAAAGAAAAAGAAAGAAAAGAAAAAAAGAGAAAAAGGAAATAAAAAGAAAAAATTCCTTATGGTTGAAAAAATAAAAAGAAGTGATATGAAAAAATGGATATCTTGGTAGAAAAAGGAAAAAGAAAAAAAGGGAGTAATGATAGCATAGTTTTTCAAATCTTTGTTTGCTCTCCTACTCCTAAAGGTAATTTTTGAATATCTAGAAAAACCATGACTTGTTTCTAGCCAAGCTTACCCTAAAAAGCCCTAAAGATCCATGATGATTATGAGCTATGATTTGATGGGAAATGACTTGCAAATTTAAACTATAAAATATCAGTGATGGAATTGAGAGTAAAACACTTACCTGGGAGCACTAAACACTTATTGAGAGGTTTTCTTCTATTTAAATCAGTCAAATGTTTCCTCTAAAGTCTTTTAAAAATGAAGTGTAAATTGATTCCAACCTCATTTGATTTCATGAAATTCCATCTTTTTGTTTTCTCAAAGTATCAAGGTTAACTACTTTTGAAAATTTTGTTCTGATCAGACTGGAAGGTGATTCTTGTCAAAGCATAATAATCTTACCTTTGCTTAGGGACAAGCAAGATTCTAGCTTGGGGGGAGTTGATAAGTGCCACATTTTAGTAAAATATTATTTATAGAATGGCACTTATCTAATTGTTTTGATTAACTTTATCTACAAATTAACCCTAGAAACATAGTTAAATGATAGTTGAATAGAGTTAAGTTATGAATTTATGTTTTGAGAAGATTCGTCCAAATTAATGGTGTGTTTTGATATGTTCGAAGATTCCGGAATTATCGAGCATATAAAAGCCAAGAAGAAGGGGTGAACAAAGTAAACAAGGAATTTTCAGAAAGCAATCCAGGCCTAACACCATCCAAGCCCAAAGGAAACTTAGTACTGAAGATTTAAGCTCGCCCAGGCGAGCTCCTGAAGGCAAATTTGGTCGCCAAAGCGAGCAACAAATCCCCAAAAGATAACTCAAGCTCGCCCAGGCGAGCAAAATGTGAAGGAATTGGCCGCCTGGGCGACCAAAGCAGGCAGGAGGCAATATCTATAAATACCCCACGGATTTGTAAAGCATGGCATGTCTTTTTGCACCAATTTTGCTTCTTCTTTCATGTTTTATGCTTAGATTTCTTCCTAAGGGAGAGTAGAGGTTAGGGAAGTGAGGAAAGTGAGTTTTGTAGTGGAGATTTTGCCGAAAAGAGGATCGATGGCAAGCTACTTCGTCAGTGATTCTCTTGAGGAAGTTCCTCCGATGCTCACTTAAGCTTCTCTAGGATTGAACGTACTCTTCTTATCTCTATGCTCTTTTAATTTCTATGCATTATCCTATTTCTTATTGGTGATTTTATTCTATGCTTAATGCTTGATGCTAAGTGATCATTAGTTTCATGAATTTAAACCCTAAAGGCGACTGGAAAGTAAATTTAGGGTTTTGAACCAAATAATTTCACTTATCACGTTGTGTTGCTAGGAATAGGGCTTAACGTTTTGATCGCATTAAACACGTGAATAAAATCTTAATGCTAGGGTATTTAACTGAATACACGAGGAATCGGTTTTTAGTAAAATATCCTTAGGACTTAATTGCGAGGAATCAAATTAAAGTTACTTAAACGTGTGCGTCAATAAGAATAGAAAAATAATGCATAGGTAAAATTAATCCAAGGGATAAGAAAGACGAAATTCAATCCTACGCTTCCTTGACTTGAACTCATTTATTTACTTCCGTAATTTTATCTTTATTTTACGATACAAAATCACACAAATGAACCTTCGTCTTAATCATCTGTACATAGACTACTAAACTGGTAAAAATTTAAACTAGCCAAAGTAAACACAAATCCCTGTGGAGACGAACTTTATAAATTTTGTAACTTGCAACGATAACACGGTGCGCTTGCCATGAAAATTCCTAACAGTTGTGATATTTCAAATTGATTTTTTTTAAGCATTCTAGAGTAGAGTTCTCTAGGTTTGAAGATCTGAGTAGGTTTCTCAAGATTTTTGTGATTTGTATTCTAATAGTGTTTTAGAATTTAGAATCTTTATCCAGTGTTGATAGAGATTGTCACTTGCTGTGCTTGTAAAAGAATAATTTGATATAGTGAAAACTCTAACCTAGTGTTGGTTGGAAGACACTAGATGTAGCCTCCAAGTTTGTGAGGTGAACCAGTATAAATTTTTGTGTGTTGAATTCTTTATCTGTGTTTCTTTCATTGCTATTATTTGGAAATCAATATACAATCAATAAGAAGCATTTCAGTCATTATATGCATTCCAAGGTGATTTTATATTGAAAGAAAACTTTGTTTTTGATCAAGGGTGATTGAGTGATACGATCCAAGTTTTAATTCTGCAAATTGTTTTAAAGAAAAGTTTTTAAAGACTGTCTTAACCAATTCACCCCCCCTCTTGGTTATTTGAAGTGTGTTCATTGTATTTTCAATGACTTGGTATCATGACAAGTACTTTGTTAAGGAACCTGCCCAAAATTTGGAATTAGAAAGGCATAGTTTCCTCAATTGTTTATACAGGGGAACGGAAACTGATTGCATTGAACAATTCAGGGTCAGTAAAAGGCATTTTTTAAGCTTTGTGGAATTTTACAAGAGAAAGGGCAATTAGTAAAAACAAGAAATGTTCCTATAACTAAAGCTATGACAATGTTTTTGCATATGCTTGCTCACAACCTAAAGTATAGAGTTATGCACTTTAGTTATTGAAAATCCATGGAAACAATAAGTAGGCAATTCAAGAATGTCCTACGAGCTATAATGAAAGTAAGCAAAGAATATTTGAAGTTCCATGACTATAATCTAAAGGGCCCGGTGGAAAACAAATGGAGATGGTTTAAGGTAAGTTTGTCATGTGTTAGTAATTATAAGGTACTTTAAGTGATTACAACTTATTTTTTTATTTTGAAAATGTTTTGAGAATTCGATTGGAGCACTTGGTGGGATACATATTCCAGTAACAATTGTTGTAGAAGATAGGCCTAGATATCGTAATAGAAAAGGTGATATCTCTACAAATGTTTTAGGATTTTGCGATCCAGATTTAAGGTTTATATATGCGTTGCCTGGGTGGGAAGGGTCGCAGGAGATTCTCGAGTATTGCAAGATGCTTTGTGTCGTCAAAACTGTCTCTGTATTCCAAGTGGTAATATCATGAAATGATGATACTTTATATAAAATATTTTTATATATTTTTATATATAATATTTTTTAAAATCATTGTAGGTTAATATTTTCTTGTGGATGCGGGGTATACAAATTGCCCTAGATTTTTAGCACCTTATCAAGGGACTAGATATCATCTTAATGAGTGGATCGAAAACACCCCTCAAAACTACAAGGAGTTATTTAATCTTCGTCATGCAAGTGCAAGGAATGTTATTGAAAGGTCATTTGGGGTATTGAAGAAAAGGTGAAGTATATTAAGAACTCCTTTTTTTTTATATAAAAACACAAATAAGAATTATTAATGCTTCTTTCATGCTACATAATTTCATAAGAGATGAATACCAAAGTGATCCAATTTTGGAAGCCCAAGACTTAGAACTTTTATCTGTTGTTGACAATGAGTTAACCAATCAACAAATGGAAAGAGTCACAAGCAATAACGGAGATGAAGTAACAACTATCCAAGCAACTGAGGAACAGACAAGATTTCGTGACACTTTAGCAATGGATATGTTTGCTACCTATCAAATAAGAAAAGACATTGATTAGGGAGATGTTTTTAGTGGATTTGGATTTTGTTTCTTATGTGCAATTGACTTTATTCTCATGTATATGTGATAATTTGGAATTTTGTATTTCATAATACTTTGGATTTTGTTTTCTTTTTATGTGTAATTAACTTTATACTTTCGTACAATGCTAATTTGACATATCTTACCTTTATATATATGCAATTATATATGTGAGATTATTTTTTCTTTTTGGTCTAGAGAAATGGAATCAAGCAATGTGAAGAACAAGTCAAGTGGAAAAAGAAAGATGGCTAGTGAGGACACAAAAAGTTACTTCGCATGGAATTTGGAAATGGAGCGTATGCTAGCTTATGTGCTTAGAGATCAAAGAAATTTGGGCAATAAAGGTGATGGAAATTGGAAAGCAATGGCATACAGTACTGCAACTCAAATTTTGTCCAAGCATTTTGGAGTTCACCTCATGGCAGATAATGTTAAGAACTGTTTTAAGCTTTAGAGAACATGGTATGGAATTATGAGTGATATTCTTAGTCAAAGCGGATTTGACTGGGATGATTACCGTTGAAAATGAAATTGAATGGAATGAATATGTTAAGGTAGTCAATCATCTTTTTAATTTTGTTTATTATTCAATTATAGTTATTATTTGTGTCATTATTAACATGTTTCTATTTTTTTCAAGCCACATGAAGAGGCCAAATGATTTTGACTCAAAGTCATTCCTAATTGGGATGATATTGTAAACCTATGTGCAAAGGATAGAGCTATTGGACCCGGAGCAGAAAATGCATTAGATGCGGATGATATCATGAGCAAAGAACAAATGAAGAGGAAGCAGTTTACAGTGTGAGTATTGACTTAGAGGGATCAAGTTCTGCCACAAGGAAAAACATTTTCGCCCAAGTAAGAGTGGAGAGAAAGAAGGGATGGTTTCCTCAATGAAAGAAGTAGTCGAGTCATTGAAAGAATTTGTTGAAGTGACTAAAAAGAAGATGGAGAATAAAAAAATGGAGATAAAAGACGCTCAAGAAAAGTGGGGAATGAGCTAGATAATATACCTAAATTTAATGGTACACTTCAACATAAAGCAATCAATTGGTTGATAGAAAATTCCATTAAGTTTGCAATCATAAAAGCTCTTCCATTTGATCAGAAGGAGGATTACATCTCGACTTTTATGCCTTGATGCCAAATTAAAGGTACATTTGATATCATGACAAATATATTGATGTTGTTGTATATAGAATGCTTACATAATGGAAATTTGATGTATGTGTTAGTGCCTCACTGATTCTAATTGTGGTTGGCATATTCACCGTGCATTTTTTGGGTCCTTTGAAAAGCAATTATTTGATTATTATATGCAAATACATTATCTACATAGAGTCATATCATATGTAGTGGAAACACTAGATACTTTATGTGTGCAAATCTCATATAGGATGAATAAGTTCCTATATCTTCTCATATTTATGTACTATGATATATAAAATATAATATATAGAAATCTTTCATCATTTTGCCTCAATTTGCCACTCTAGTCTTTGATTGTTATTATGAATGTGTTATATGTATAACATGTCATAGTATTGTTTTTTTTTTTATAAGCACATGACATATTATTGTTGCTCGTTATTAATTTCATCTAGTTTTGGTCTTATATTTTCTTTTCTTGAATATAAGCCTCTATATTTTTTTTCTTATGGTTATTTATATGACCATTTATATTTTTAAAATATAATTGGATCCAAAAAAATGAATATAATAAATTTCAAACAAAGAATTCAAAATATAAAAAATTAAATTATTTTATCCAAACAAGAAATTTGAAATTAAAGAAATTTAAATTGGTTTATCCAAACAAAGAATTTTAAAAATCCAAGAATTTTAATTGATGCATTTTAATTTCCCTAAATTTCAAATTCTCTTAAAATTTTAAAATACTTCATCCAAACACATTCTAAATAGATTTTGGCAAAAATAAATTTGCAGATCTGGACTACACTTGTTCAAACTTCATTTGGGGTTCTCAAAAGTAACAAATTTACTTTCAAAAAAGATTTGGACTACACTCAAATTTTGCAAACAAACACTCTACTGCTCCACTCCTAATGCACCCTATCATGCATCTCCTAATTGCATCCCTGTGTTTATAGCTAGGCAATAAATATATGCAGTTTATGTTGTCACACTAGTAACAATAAGAAACCAAGCAAGAAAATGAGAAATAGAATACATAATGAGTAACTTAAACGAACCCTGTCTAGAACAATTACTAAACTTCATTAACCAACAAATTAAAATTCCAGATCAATTGTCACAAAGCCACCAACAAATTAAAATTTCATATCAGTAGTTGTTACAAAGCCACCAAAAATTAACAAAGCAAGTAAATTTGTACAAGCGGACCCAGCAGATGAAGTTTTCGAGGGAAAACTCATCATTCAACTCTCACCCAGAAATGCTTTCCCCTTTTTTCAACGAAAAGGGAACTGCGGCATCGCCACCAACGTTACGGTCAAAGAAAGAGGAACCCAAATCATCGTGTGCGCCCAAATACTCTCTCTTTTTAAGTTTTAAACGCCCCGATCAAAATGCTCCCACCCTCGAGCTCCTCGAGTCCTAGCTCCACCATGTGCGCCGTTCTAAACGCTTCAACCTCCACCAGTCCAGTGCCTTCCTCCAAGCCCTTCAACAGTCCGTAGCATATCCTCACTTCCTTGAACCGTATGTCGCCATCGATCTTCGTTGCCATCTTCTAGTGATATCACCTCGTGAAGCTCATCATCATATTCAACAAGGAGATCTTTGAGTGTCAGACTGGTGGGCGTTGTCGTCGTAAGTGATAGGTGCATGGAAGATGATAGAGGCCGAGAATGGGTTAAGGGAGGAAGAACATGGTGGTGAGGTTCAGGATTGGCGAGGTGGTAGAGGAAAAAGGAGTGGAGGCACCATTGAGTGTAAATGTATTTGAGAGAGCAAACACTAGGGTAAATGAGGGTGGCTTAAGTGATAAGGGCTTTTTAGACATTTCACTTAAAATGTAACACTGTTGTTATTAACTGTGATGGTTTAGGGGTGGTAAAAGAAATGTATTTTAAGGGAGGGATGCAAGTCTAAAAAGCCTTAAACACACATAATGTCATAATTTGTTTTAATAAAAATATAAAAAATAAAACATATTAAGTAATTAAGTGAATTAGATTATATCGAATCGAAACAAATTTTTATATTCAAAATTTAAGACTCGAACTAAACTAATTATATTTACATTTTTTCAATTCAATTCAAACTCCAAATCAATCCAAAATTTTCTGATCATATTGATTTTGATTCTTGGATTATTAGATTGATCTGGATCCGTGATCACCTCTGGTGGAGGTTCATGGCAAGCTAAAGGTCTAGAAGGAGAGCTTGAAACACTTTCATTTGGTGAGCTTTAAAGGACCAATGACAAGAACTAGGCCTCAAGCATTTCAAAATCACATCCAAGCTAACTTGAACAAGCATGAAGAAGCACACCAACTCAAGGATGACAAGGGCTGGATTTTGATGTCTCAAGTTCAATTTAATTCAATAAATTTCAACACTTGTTAGTAGCAAAAATAGTTACAAATAAAAAGGTTGTTAGTGCAATTGTGTAAAGAGGTGTAGGTGCAATTATGTGTAAATTGTGTAGCACCTTTGTAAACTTGTTGGCTGCACCTTAAGGCTTAAACTACTACACTTAGAAAGCTAAAATACTGCACCTTTAGGCATGTTGGTTCAGCCAAAAAGTCACTTAGGATGAAGCTTGCAATTCAAGTTTCATCAGCTTGCATTTAGGCTTCATTTAGTTTACATTACAAGCTTCATTTGCATAATCATTTTTCTTGCATTTGAATGTAATTTTGTGGGCTATATAAGACGCCCAAAAACTGAATGCAAACACTTTTGATGTCATTTTTACAAATTCTGAAATTTTTGTAGAGAGTTTCTCTCTTGTTCTTGTGCAAGAACCTCCTGTTTTTTATCAATGGTTTCAAGCTATTGTGACGATTCTTCCTAGACTTATTGATAAGTTTTTCCATGATGTCATCCACCTTCATCCCTTACCTTTTCCATCTTCCATTGTTGTCCAAACAAAGCTTCCAACCAGCCATAGGTTTCACGAAAATTGAAGTTTTGAAAGCTTATTGTTCTTGAAGTTTCTTGAAGATTGAGTTTCATTGCAAGGTAGATTTGGAAAAACTAATGGCTAATGGGTATAGCCATACATCAACCTCTAAACCCAACATTATCCCATAAGTTAAATGAACTTAAAATTAAAATTATTAATTACACTATATCAACTCTACACCATCTTCATTTATATTATTTGCTTCCTTGGATAGCTATAAAATCATAGCAGAGTTAAAATGCAATCGGTAATCCCAAACTAATGTTTTCGTTGGCATTAGAGAAGTGAATTCTTTTTTTGGACTTTTTTTATCGGTAAAAGTTGATTCTGAATAGGAGACTCACAAAATACATCTATATTTATATTCTAAAAATAATTTTACTTTGTCATATAAGAGTTGTTTGATTAAATTTTTAAAATAAGCGATTTTAGGAATATACAAAATATAATATATTTTTAGACAATTTATGAAAAGTAGATGTTATGTTTTGTTTGCTAATAATTTACAATAAATACCTTTTACTTTTTGTAAAATACTTTAATAATTTCTTTTATAAACTTCTCAAAATAATTAAAGAGATGATTTTCTTAGAAGTTTAAATAAACACATTAAAATTTGTTTGAATTAATTTTTTCAAACTAAAAGCGAATTTCATGAAAAGGACCTGAAAAAAGAAAACTCTTAATTGTTTTTTTAAATTCAATTTTAAAATTTTATTTACAAATAAAATTATAATTTTTAACCTCAAATCTTTTAAAATCTGAATATAGTGGAATAAAGCAATTGATGTTGGTCTTAATTCGTTTTTCCAATCTAAAACAATCCCTCCCCTAAACAGCCAAAGGACCGATAACTCTAAAGGTGTGAGTATTCCAAGAAGTGTTGCAAATTAGAAATGGATTCGGTGCTACTAAACTAAGAAAGTAAAAGATTGTTGACCTGTGAAACCCCCCACACATCTAAACCATGAACATAAAAATGTTACCGAACTCCATTTAGGTAATAGTTTCTTACAACATGCTAGACTTGCTTCACACCAACCTCTTCTCCACAGCATCCAAGCTCTCATTTATAATAACCCGAGAACTTCTGAATTCCATGTGAGTTTTAATTCATTGTCTCTACAGTAATAGTAGTATTTGCTTAAACCTCATAAAGATGCCTCAAGGTGATTCTAATGGTAGCTCCAAGCAGATTGCTGGGCGTGTCCCTACTCCAGGGAAGGCCACAATACTTGCAATAGGCAAGGCCTTCCCTAGCCAAATCATCCCTCAGGAGTGTTTGGTGGAGGGCTACATCCGTGACACTAAGTGTGAAGATGCATATATTAAGGAGAAATTGGAGCGTCTTTGTAAGTGCAATATTAGTAGTTTAGTTTCTTATTTCGTCAAAAATATTAACCCTTCTACCTTTCATCCAAGTGACTATTAAAATTGGTTCTATCAATGTTTTTTAGTGAACAATGGAAACAACAAAATTTGAACTTAGGATCTTATGCAAACTACTCAAAACCCCTCGTCACTAGGTTGATCCTAGTGTATTGTTCTACCAATGTTCTAACTAGTGAAAAGAAAATCTCAAATTGTGACCTGAAATCGCAACCGCAACTGCAACTGTATTATTAAGGTCTTGGAGTTATCTATTATCGCACCATGAAAACAATTGTAGTTTGTTATCACATTGTGACCACAATTGTAGTTACATCAATTGCATTTGTTGACAATTTTTCGCAACATCTAGATTTTGGAATGGAAGTCTTTACAATTAATTGTGGTTTGTTATCACATTGTGACCACCCTGGAGTTACATCATCTTCATTTTACAATTAATTGTGGTTTGTTATCACATTGTGACCACCATGGCAGTTACATCATCTTCATGTGTTGACTATTTTTTGCAATATTAAGGTTTGGAAGTCTTTTCAATTAATTGTTTGTTATCGCATTGTGATTATAATTGTTGTTACATAGCTGCATCTATTGATAATTTTTAGCAATATTAAGCTTTTGGAGGTCTTTGCAACTTCAATTCAAAACCTTGAGAGGATAATTGGATTTTGGTGCTTTGGCACTCCTACATGCAACTACTAACAAAAATGTGTGCATAATCTGAATCATTATATATAAAAAATTAATAATCTAAACTGCCAACACTTTCTTCCTTCATTTTTCATTTGCCAGGCAAAAACACCACTGTGAAGACAAGGTACACAGTGATGTCAAAGGAGATCCTTGATAAGTACCCAGAGTTGGCCACAGAGGGCTCGCCAACCATAAGACAGAAGCTTGAAATAGCAAATCCAGCAGTGGTGGAGATGGCTACAAAGGCCAGCCTTTGTTGCATCAAGGAATGGGGAAGGCCTGCTCAAGACATCACCCACATTGTCTATGTTTCCTCGAGTGAAATCCGCCTACCAGGTGGTGACCTTTACTTGGCGAATGAGCTTGGCCTTCGGAGCGACGTCAGCCGCGTAATGCTCTACTTTCTAGGTTGCTATGGTGGTGTCACTGGCCTGAGAGTTGCCAAGGACATAGCAGAGAACAACCCTGGTAGTAGGGTTCTTCTGACTACCTCTGAGACCACCATACTTGGGTTCAGACCCCCAACAAAGCTATGCCATATGATCTTGTGGGGGCTGCACTTTTTGGTGATGGTGCTGCGGCTGTGATAATTGGAGCCAACCCTGTGATGGGTCAAGAGTATCCCTTCATGGAGTTGAGCTATGCTGTCCAAAAGTTCCTACCTGACACACACAATGTGATTGATGGGAGACTCTCCGAAGAGGGCATAAACTTCAAACTTGGAAGGGACCTTCCTCAGAAAATTGAAGACAACATTGAGGAGTTCTGCAGGAAGCTCATGGCTAAAAGCAGTGCCAAGGACTTCAATGATTTGTTCTGGGCTGTTCACCCTGGGGGGCCTGCAATTCTCAACAGGCTTGAGAGTACACTCAAATTGAGCAGTGACAAGCTGGAGTGCAGTAGGAAGGCACTAATGGACTATGGGAATGTTAGCAGCAACACTATATTCTATGTCATGGAGTACATGAGGGAGTATCTGAACGAATATGGAGAAGAATGGGGCTTAGGATTGGCATTTGGTCCAGGAATTACTTTTGAAGGCATTCTCCTGCGCAGCCTGTGATCTTACACAAGAATTTTTCGTCAGATTGTCATAGCAAAGGATGTACTCAATAGTCTATGGTGTTCTTTTTCTGTGATTTAAAATTAAAATTTCCCTTAACAACTAATAAAGTCTGATGTAGCAAATTACTGTCTGAATATCAATAGGGGAAACTTATTATGCCCCACTTTAGTTCTCGATTCTTGCCTATTTTTTTTTACTATCAAATATCAATTTCATGGAACTCTTGTAAAGAAAATTCCATCTTCTTTGAAACTTATCATTATGACTACTTGAACTTACCAACTCGTGCCTAACTTTTTCATGTGTGGGCCTTAGCTCACCTACAAAGACATAGTAGCACATTCATGATTTACACATGTAATATTGAAGGTTAATATTTTCATAAATATCTAGAATTATTTACACATTCTTTTTTTATTTAAGTTTGTTCATTTTAGAGTTACTGGATTTAGCTCCTTTGAGTCCTTTACTTCAAAGCACACAGTTTTTATGCAAATCACTTATAGTCAAACTGTTAAAGGAAGTTTCTTCAATTTCAGTGTCTTCTTTTCTAAATTATTTTCTAACCCAATTTCAAATTGTTAAGGGCAAAAATAAAAATGAATTTTCACTTACTATTAAATTTTAAACAATTACTTTTTATTAAATTAATCTTTCTGAAAGTCTGGATTGATACCTTGTAGATTATTAAAAAAAAAAAGGCAGTTAAATAAACGAGGCTCCCACCAAACCAAATAATCTGGGGAGGTTAAATATGTAGATTTTTTACTCCTGCAAGCTTACCTCTAGAGACTTTAACTTTGTACACCAGTCAATTTTCTAATACACCCAGCATGCACAGTGTAATACCAATTTTGCCCTTCTCAAAATCTGTAAGTTGCATACCGACATACACCATTCAATTCTTACGGATTGTCAATCCGTATGAGTCATACGGATTGTTGATCCGTATTAGTCACATGGATCGACAATCCATATGAGTCATACAGATTGTCGATCCGTATGAGTCATATGGATTGGCAATCCATATGACTCATAGGGATTGCTGATCCGTATGACTCATATGGATTGCCAATCCATATGACTCATACAAATTGCCGATCCGTATGAGTCATATGGATTGTCAATCCATATGACTCTTATGGATTGCATATCCGTATGAGGGTAAAGTTGGAAATAAAAAAAAATATGTTGGGTGTATTAGAAAAAGCGCTGGTGTAGGAAGTTAAACTCACCTCTAGAAATATAGAGACTGTTTTTAAGATTTAAGCCCGTGACTATTTTTTTTTAGGAATGGACTTCATACACCATTTGAAATTCCAATACACCATTACTTTAATAGTGCAAACCCAAAAGTACCCTTAATGTTTTAATATTTAAAAAAGCCAATAACTTTGGTCTGCAACGCTCCCGCTCGTCCACCGCTTCCGCTATCGCACCACCATTCGTGCTCCCATCTACGCCGTGCTTTGGTTGATATGACTTCATCGGAATCGGCCTTCTCTGTCGTGACATCGTCTTCTCCATTTGGTGGCTGCTGCATTTCGAGGTGAATTCCTTATTGTTTGAATCAGCGTAGGGGGTAGCATACGGATTTTCAAATCCGTAAGACTCGTACAGATCGGGCAATCCATATGAGTCATACGGATTACACAATCCGTAGGACTCATACGGATTAACTAATTCGTATGAGTCTTACGGATTGTGTAGTCCGTATGACTCATACGGATTGACTGATCCGTATGAGTCCTACGGATTGCCTGATCCGTAAGAGTCCTACGGAATGTGTAATTCGTGTGAGTAATTTTTTGTGTTTTAAATGAAGAAAATTTAAAAGAATTGAATATTAAGTATATGTTTGAATTTGGGAATGTTTACTGATATAATATAGAAACAATATATGATCTTAATAGAGTTGATATGAAATTCGATGCTTATTTGTGATGCTTGTATAGTTGATATGAAATAAGTGTGGGCATGCAAGAGCTACTAGTGAGGATCTTCTGAATTTGTTATTCATGATGCCTTGATATCAGCTAAGCCAAATTGAGCCTGTTGGAAAAGAGCAAGTTTGATGAACTCTAGGATAAAACTTTTAAAATTGAAAATTGCTAACATAACACACCATGTAGAATAAGATTACTCCTCCTGATATGGTCCAAGAAGGTAAATCTTGAATCCCTAATCCCACACTATGATTTTTCTGAATAATACGCAGAGTAATTTTATTCAAGAAAGGAATAGGTTTTACAATTCATTCAACAAATTAGGAATGGTAGATTCCCAATTCCACTTCCCTCGAGACCACTGTCTCTTACAAGGAATTCCTTACAGCTACTGATATCTAATATTCACCCCCCCCCCCCACTAATAGTTCCTCTTCACATTTTGTATGGTCATCACTGAGATATTGATGTTCACTATATTATCTTCACTATGTTTTCTCTTCATAATTGTACCCTCAGAGATAATATAGTCAAATGAATAATGATTGAAAATTGTATACCAACTTTCCAAATATAAATCATTTCATTTCAAGTTTGTATACACTAGCCAAAATACACTATTAGTGACTCATAATACCATTCATCTTTCTACAGTTACTTATTTCAGCAGTCGGTGTATTGATGTCATGTATTGTGATTAGAAAGTAACCTACATACTTCTGAAATTATCATAAAATGATTTTTGAATGGAACTGCTAGGATTATCAATGGAATATGTTATACAAAGTTCGTCAATGTCGGCATGGATATTGCCAGTGCCTCCTATGACCTCCATAAACTTCTTCCTATCAGGATCAAGCTTAATGACTACCTGTTGTAAGGACCCTCAATGTGGCGCAGGTGGTGCCAGATCCCACGCAGATAGCGCCAGGGATCTTTAGAAGAAAACCCTATTAAGGGTGTGGCGCGGGTCGCACCAGGTATGGCGCTGATGGCGCCAGACCACTGGAAAGTGGCGCCCAGAGCGCCATGGCCACGCCAGGAGCGCCAGGTCCTCTGGAATTTGGCGCCAAGGGCGCCAGGCCGGCGCTGGGAGTGCCATGATCTCTGGAAACTCATGCTTGGGGAGCCAATGGTGGCGCCAGGGGCGCCATGTTTCCCAGCCGGCGCTGATGGCGCCAGATGTGGCGCTGGAGGCGCCAGAGGTTCTGGAAGTTGGCGCTAGGAGCACGGAAGTGGTGCTGAAAGCGCCAGACCCACCGCCTTAGTGGCCCGATCAGTGCCAGACTTCGGGCAGGCTGAGTATAAAAGGGTCAAAACGCGATTTTTTTTTAAGGAAAAATCAACTCCTTCTTCTTCCCCACGCCCAAACCTCCATTGTTGGAGTGCCAAAGCTTCCTAGGACCTTATACCTTGGCCTAAACACCTCCCTACGACCTTTAATCTTGAGAGAATCACCTTGAGAGCTTAAATCCTTCATCCTTTCTCTTGAAAACCCTTTGTGAGTGAGAATTCCTTTCTCTTGAGAAACCTTTGAAACTTGAATTTGGCAAGGACCCAAGGCTTAGCACGGACAACAGAGCTAAGGAAAGTTGTCCTCCAACCTTTCTGGTCACCACTGAGGTAAGAAACTCGAGTTTCCTCGGTTATTTTAGGATTTAGGGTTTTCTGTGAATAGTGACCCTGATCGAAGGTCGTACTCCGTCAAATTAATATGAATTAAATGTAGTACTAGGAAGTTGATTCCTAGGTCGTCTCTCAAGGATCAATTGTTAATGTTTAAGGATTGAAAACGCGTTGGGGGGGTTTTTGATAGAATTGGGCAGAAATTAAATTTGAAATTAAAACAGAAATAATTAGAAACGAATTGCAGTAATTAAAA
>PYAF01001210.1:58029-89151 GCA_007407185.1 Glycine tomentella
AATTAATTGTTAAACTGCCCTGAAAATAAAAATTAGAATAATTAAACTTAAAATAATCCAAATTAATTAAAATCCGAATTATCGGTCTAATTAAATCCCAAATGAGAAACAATGCAAAATATAGATATTTAAACACAACTAGGGATTAAAATGAGTATAGAAAGATGAGTAAATAGTAATAAATAGTGACTCATCAGACCCATATGAGCTGGGGCTAGAATTAGCCCAGGGTCCTGTAGAGAAACTTGCTTAGAATGGTTTAGTGATAAAGGATTAGCTTTCAGAATTTGGATTGGTTAACTTTGAATCTTGGCTCTGTGTATGCATGTGTGGCTTGTGTGATGGTTATCTGAGATGCTAGAGCCTTGATTGTGATTGAATTGAGCCTGAGAGGCTAGTTGAACGGTGCCTTGGTTGAGGTTTAGATCGTTCCAGTGATATATTGAATTATGGGCTATTGTGAGCCAGAGCTCAGGCATGTGCTGTACATTGAGTCTGTGATGACTCAGATGCTTTGTATGCAGCCCTGATGGACCTTGAAGGGTCTGTGAGTAGCCTAGTAAGGGCTTGACTTGATTGCACCCTAGGATAGGGGAATTCTGATATGATATGTTTATGTACTTGGATGCCTGTGAATTGGTTTTGATATTGGATATATGCCTTGATTAGGTCTTGACACTGAGAGTGTCGGTGGCGGGAGCCACAGAGCAAGGAAAGAACTGCAGAGCAAGGCTTTGCCAGGTAAGTTCTGTGTCCCTTGGGGATGATTTCCCACATGGTTTGCCACACCACACTCCGGGGGAGTGGTGGTCATATTCATGATGCATGCATTTGGTTGTTGCATCCTCATAATGATATGTGTGTGCATCTGTGCTTGATATGTAATATGATTGTGATAGATCTATTGGCCAATAGATAGGTATGGACCTCCCTAGGAGATGATGGTTTCCTTCTAGTATGGTTGGCTCATGGTTGAGGTAGCTCCCAGGGAATTGGTTCCCACAGACCATGGGGATAGAAGTTAAGGTAGCTCCTTCTATTCTCGGAGGTACCATATATGTGCATCCATGCGAAGGGTTAGTACCCAATGGGATGGCACAGGTGTGAGTTTCTGGTCTCACATTGATTAGGCGTTGAGGTAGCTCCGCCATGTTTGGATGTTTAATATATTGTTATGAGGGCCAGAGGGTCGGGCCAGTGGGCCATTTTCTTGTGATTGCCTGATGTGTGTTTTATGGAAAGTGGGCCAGGGTGGGGGAGGTTCCTCCAAGGACCCTGAGCTTACTGAGATGTGTATCTCACCCCGTGTGGGGATTCATGATTTCAGGTGACTCTTCTGGCAGAGGAGAGCAGTCTCAGGGCAAGAGGCCCCAGTAGAGACTTGGGCTGCTTAACTGAGGAGCAGCAGGGAGAGCTTGAAGGCTCAGTTTTGTTTTGATTATGTTTTGTACCCTTGATAAGGGCTGGTGTGTGTACACCTGAGTTATGTACAGTTTTGTATACCCTCGGTGAGGGCAGATATTCTTTTATGTCACCACAGTTTGGTGAAGACATTGTTGTATATGTATGTACAGAACTGATGTTGATATGATATATATATATATATATAATGTTCCTCCTGAGTATACTTGTAATGTTTCTGATTATCTGCCTATATGTGTACTGTATGAGAAACTGGAACAGCAGGGGTATGAAAAATCTGTCCTGTGTGTATGTTTTATGTGATGTGCTTTTATTCCATACATAATGAATCAAGAAAAGCGATTCTTTGCTTCCGCTGAGTTTTATATAATGATTTAATCGCTTATCTGATGTTATTAATGATAACGCACCGGAGGCCTACGGGGTGTTACACCTGTAGTTCAAATACTTAGTACACCCCAAACCCATATCAATATCATATCAACAAAGCATCAAAAAGAACATTACTCTGAAGGTTGAACTAGCAAGCCAGCCATGCCACTTCTTCAGAGTCTCGTTATATGAATCTGTACATGCTTGCGACATTGGGCAATCTTCATGCTCAACAGTTTTGATTTTAAGCATTTCAAACCAATAACTTCATGTGTTGTGTTTTGGTGCATTGTCAAACTCATTTGTTAATTCCATTAGTTGCTCTAACTTCACTTGTGCTGTGAATGCAGATTATGGCTAGGACGAGAGGAGGAACGCATCGGGCTGTTGGACAAAGTCCCGACCGAGAAGAAGGCCCTGAGCGGCGTAGGCCTACCGCATCTGCACGCCGTCAAAGGGCAGGTATTGATGTGCCTCAGGATCTTTCTGTGCAGGAACCACACGTCGAGGCTGTTGAACCAATCATTAAGGATATGGAGACTGAGTCTAAATCTTTTCCAGGTGGGCCGGAAGATTCTTCGGTGCTGACCGAGTTCGTCGATCATGTGGTTTAGAGTCTGGGCAGGACAGGTATTGACATGTTCAATTACATAGTCTAAGGTGTATTCTTTTTGGTTATTGTTAATGTTTTACCTTTAATGATGGCTACAATGTAGGAACGTCCAGAGTTAAAGCTTGCTTCCCATGGGCGCAAGGTTATTAAATTCGAGAAGCCAGTACCTGAGATAGAAGGTTTTGTGGCTGCCACTGGCCTAAGTCCATTGATTGGATGCTCAGTGGACACAGGGGATAGGGGGTTGCTCTCTGCATTCGTTGAGAGATGGCACGCTGAGACATGTAGCTTTCATCTGCCAGTGGGGGAAATGACATTGACATTGGATGACGTGTCATCACTGCTGCATATCCCTATTATGGGTGCATTCGATGCTTACGATCAGATTGACGTCGGCGAGGCCATCACCTTGTTGGTGGATCTACTTGATGTGACTGTAGAGGAAGCAAGAGCTGAGACGTCACAGTGCCACGGGGCATACGTCAGACTATCATGGCTTCGGGAGCTTTATTATGCAAAGTGTCAGACGAGGCAGTGGATATTAGCCACCAGGGCCTACTTACTTCACCTTGTTGGCTGCATATTGTTTGCCAACAAGAGTGCCACACATATAGGTGTGGTATTCTTAGAGGCTTTCCGAGACTTCAATTGGTGTGCGAGGTTTGCGTGGGGTGCGGCTGCTCTTGTCCACATCTACAATAATTTGAGCTATGCATGTAAGCACCACGGGAAACATTTTGCAGGCTGCATTACTTTATTACAGGTAATGATATAGTTTCATGCGTCTAATGAGTAAATGTTATTGTATGCGTGTGTTTTTTGTGTTATTTCCTGACTTTATTCGTTTAAATTTGTAGTGCCGGATATACGAGCATTTTCCTACTATAGGAAATGTGATTGCAGACGCACTATGCCGAGAGGCAACCTCGTGCCTGCCGGTGGACGAGTGCGAAGGCCTTACCGGTGGCAACCTATCGTAAACATATAGATAGGTTCACACCGTCTGATATCAGTTGGACACCTTATGAGGAGCATCGCGCCCACAAGGAGTTTGAGCCCATTAGTTTGTTTTCTGGTTTCATTAGATGGGGTCCTCACATGACTAGGTATTTACCTGAGAGGGTGCTTAGGCAATTTGGGTATGTTCAGCAAATTCCACCCCTGCGTGTGTCTGATGTTCATTCTGTTGAAGACGTTGAAGACACGTGGGTCCACTTCGCAGAGAACCTTGTGGCAACCAAAGACTTGGTTGATTATCCAAGTCATTGTGGTGCTGCATATATGGGGTGGTTCTTCTGCATTTCCCACCCATTCATGACTCTCTCTCGATATGAGGAGGTTTATTCCCAGATTCCACCAGTGCCACAGCCTGCAGCAACTCAGACACACGATGCTCCTACAAATCCCCCAGACAGTCAGGGTCACACACAGATGTGGATGAGTAGAGGCCAGTTCATGCAATGGTAATAAGTATGCAATTTAATTATTTAAGCTGTAAATTCGTTGTTTATTTATTCTTACTGCATTGTGTATATTGATGTGGTTGACTAACATAATTATTTTTTTTAGAACGTCTGCCAACGGGTTGTTGAGGGCCTGCAACACATGCTTGACATGAGGATGGTCACAGAAGGCATAGATGCATAGTCCATGACGGAGCAACTGCTGCATCTAGTCCACGGTGTCAGTGACGATGGCAACGTCTACACTCGAGCTAGCCAAGGAGGAGGCCTTCCGGTGACCGCGATTGACACATTTTGTTTGACATTTATGTATTGGACATCGATTGACATATATTTTGTTTGACATTTATGTATTGAACACCTTATTGTCATTACTTCGTTGTTTAGTTACTTAGAACACCAATTGACGGAATATGTTTTTAATCATTGAACAAAATTTGATCACTGAAGACATACATTTCCATTGTCAATTGAATGTCTATACATCTCCCAAATCAACATATCTGTGCGCAACTTCATCGATTTGGTATACATTTGCATTCGATCAATGTAATGGTAGGGCCACTGCTGAGCTTCGGTGGTGCAGTGACTAGCCCATAAACATGCCGTCAAGGGTAAAGGACAATTGTCAGTCAAAGTAACCTGTTTTAAAGAATTTGCTACACAAATCATGAATTCCGTAAAATAAACTTCATGCATGCATCCAAATTAAACACTTTATGTCTTACCTTAACAAAATGGTTTCCAAACACATGACCAATGCACAAAATTCGATGAACTCATGGATCTCTAGGAGGTTGGCTTCTTAGAGGAAAGAACATCATACTTTGCTGCAGTGACAGGGATACTACAATGATGTTATATCTTGATGCAATCACATGACCCATGTCTGTAATATCCATCCACTTATTCATCGTTACCTGCAAAATATCAGTTAATCAAATATCAAAAATGCATTTTGGTTTTCAAATATTGCCAAATCATGTCAAAGAAAATGGATGTTTCACCTTGGACAATCCATCAACTAGTAGGGACCGCTTTAACATTTCAAACCTATGTATCCCTCCAAACAACGCTATATATTGATCGGTCCATTGTGCAAGTTCCTTGAGCAGATGATTGCACACTAATGACCAAGCCTCTTCACCATAACCTAATAAGGCAGCAATTACTCGATATCCACAATTACCATCAGCTTTTACATCAGTTATGTCTACAATAAATTTATGCATAAATTGATGAAATTGATCGAGCATAGGAAGCATCCAATTTTTCATTATAACATCAGATGAGAAACTGCACTGTTTCAGAGTAGAGCAACTATTTTGCACAGAATGTAACTCATCCACATACTCAAAGTAAGACGAGTCCCTTCTTGTCGAACGTTGGTGCTTCGAGATGTTTTTCTTCTAAGCACCTTTAGTTTTGACCTTATCAAGTGGAGGGCACATGGAATACAAATCAGGGTACGCAATTTCTTTAAGCTTAGACTTTAGTGTCATTTTTCCAAACAAATCAAGCTTTTCAAAACGATTAGATATGGCTTCCATCTCATCTGTTATGCTGACTTGGTATTCATCTGCACCATTGTTCGAAAAGTTTAATCTCCGCCAAAACATATGAACGGTGTTAATTGGAATGCTTCCAATAACATACTTAGATAGCTCACATGCACAAGGCAAACCATACGATGTTCTCAGCACACATCCACAAGGAGATGGATTTTTTCTAGCATAATTCACCCGCTCATACTCAGCAGCAATTTGATTTAAGACATACCTGGACACCATGCCAATAAGTCTCTTGTATAACATTACTTTAAAAACATGTCCAACCACATGTGTACTTCTTTCCAAAGATGCCTTGATTTCAGTATGTTGCAAGGTAATCATATTGTTCATCGCATCCCAAACCGTGCACTAATCACCAAGACTATTCTGTAGTAACCGCTGTCCAATGGGCAGACTCAACCCTGCAATTTACGATATTATCAATAAATTTCAAAGACTTTAAACGTATGCAAATGATAATTTAACCAATTTTGTAAGCGAAAGTTACCTGTTAGTTATTGTATTTCCAAAATGCATGACTTTGTTTGTCCAAGCTGTCACAAATTTTTCTTTGTGGGGATTCAACCAAGTGTCCTTCACGTAATCAATGAACGTTGGCCACGGAGCACATGCAACCTCAAACTTCATAACATAATCATCAAATTCATTCTCCTTAGCACAGTCGACAAAACTTCCCCATGCTTCCATCACATAATCCCATGCATTCTGCTGCCGAATATAAGTTTTGCATTTTGCCTTCACATTCTTGTCAATGTGAAACCTACACAATAAATTGGTTGCCTCTGGAAAAACGGTTTCAACTGCCCTCATCAATGCTAAATCTCTATCCGCAACAATGACCTTAGGGAAAAATTCACTTTTAAGAAAAATTCCTCTAAACCGTTCAAGGGCCCACCCAACATTGTTCGTACATTCCGCCTCTAAATATGCAAATGCAACAGAGAATGTCAACCCAGTAGGTGTGACACCAACTATGTCAAGCAAAGGTAGTCTATACCTATTTGTTTTGTATGTGTTCTCTATCAAGAACACCATATGATATGCATTGCTCAATTGTATTGCATTCGGATGTGCCCAAAACAAGTTACCTACAACATTTTCATCCTTCAATCTATGTCAATGAGTATACATGTCACGTTCAAGAAGTTTCATCAGCTGTTGCATTTCAATATTATTACATCTTGTACGCATGCAGTATGCATATCTTGCATTGTATATTTGCTTCAAAGTTGTATAATTATTCTCATTGTGCTCTTTCAAAGTTAGAAGAATATGTTTTGGTTTCACCATCAACCTTGTCATATCAGCAACAATTATCTTCTCTTCCTGACTTAGTCGACTAGCATATGGGTGTCCACAAAATGACTTAGCCAAAGCATGGTTATGAATGCCACATATAAGCTTCACCATCCACCCTTAACCTCCCGGGACTGGTTTGCCTCGCAACTTAAAAGGACACTCACATTTTTTAGTACTAGTCATTGAAGGTGTGAAACCTTTTCTCCATGGTCTATACTTTCCACTCCTTTCACAACCAATTAACACAAATGATGTCCTTCCTATTTTACCCGTCGATGTGTCACTTCTCATTATCACAGCTACGAAACCATTCTCATTTGCAATATTTCGAGCCCATTTCAATACTGCATCACGTGACTCAAACACCTACACAAATTAATAATTCATTTTTAATCTTCTTATTTTAATCACTTCACAGAATGTACTACATTAAATATCACATAAATACCTCAGTCGTGTTGAACGCTGCAGAACAATCAATTACACAATTATTGTCTTCACACGCATCATAGTCTGCTCCGATGTCTTCATCCATATAATTTTCTTCAGACATAATAATTTCATAAATCCCCTCATCGCTATCCATCCTAACAACTACAAATTTTATTTAATCATTACTAAAAACACACACATGGATGATAATAACATTTTCTAATAAACATCACAATTTCCATAGCCAATCCATAAATTAACATATTTTAAGTAAATCACTAAAGTCTAAAAGATCACCATTTACATAAACAATTCACAAATTTCTTATTTGTATTTACTCACTCAAATAATTTCTAAAATTAAACTCAAATGTAATTGAATACATATAACAAAATTTTGTTATTTAACAAATGATCAAATTCTCAACATCACAATTTAACAAATGATCAAATAATTTATAAAATTAAGCTACATTTTACTTAAATTCATTTTTAACCATTTTTTTATTTTTTTTAACAAATTCTTGATTTTGAATCATACTGATTGTACAATCTGTATGAGCCATACGGATTACCTAATCCGTATGGACTTTACGGATTACCGAATCCGTATGGACTTTACGGATTACCGAATCCGTACGCAACACAGAACACCACAACTCACCTCTGCAATCACCAACGACGACTCCGATAGCCACCACGACGCCAAAACTCCGACGAAATCAACTAAATGCCACCAACTAGCACCAACGCACAACCTTTCCAAAAATCGCAGCCACACCAAAACGAAGAGGTGAACTGAATAACGGGGAAAAAAAAAAAAGAGCTAAACAGTACAACCAAACAAATATAAAAGGAAAGCTGATTAGGGGTATTTTTGGGTTTTAAAAATATCAAATGGTGTATAAGAAAAGTTAATGGTGTACGAAGTTTTTCCCTTTTTTTATTATCACAAGAGAGCAACCTTCTTTTTCATAAATTATTTACTAACCCAATTTTTCAAAAGATGTATACATGCCATGTTCCTGAAGACCTAAGTGAAGCATCTGAAAGTACAAAATAGAATTAGTGCATGTTTGAAATCAATGAAAAAGCACTTTTGCAAAAGGGTTACATTTATTTTACTTTTATCCATTGAATTATATTGGAATGCACGTCATAGTAATTTCAACTGCAAACCAATCATGCAACCAAACATGCACTTAGACTATTGCATAAGTTTCAGATTTACAATGATCTAAAGTAAATGTTAATGTTTTAGTCTAACGATAACCCAGTGAAAATTTCATATACATTCAGATTCAACATCCTCTCCTAACCGGTTGAGTCACCCTTTTACATACAAATTATCTCCAATTAATATATTGTTCGAATGAGCCTCAGGAAAACTCCCATGTTCACAAAATCTGCGTGTGTAGCAATTCTCATTGCTTTCACCCATAGAGAATGAGTTTGTCAGGGAATGCATTCGCGGAAGAGCAACACAGAGATAGAGGTCCTCGGTAAATCCATGTTCACAGTTAAACATTGAATTCGCTGCATATTCAGTTAAACAAACTAAGCCTTGTGCTCAAGAATCTCATACATCAAAGCAAAACAGAGAACGGCCTATGACTGAATTCCAACCTAGAAAAATGTGGACAAACCAATTGATAAAGAATAGGCAAAGGAACCAGCCTAATGTAAAATAGTAATGGCAATTACACATTACATCCATGATCAATATTTAAGGATGTCTATTTCTCACTATTGACAGACCAATTGCAATTACAAGGTAAATCTACCAAATTTTATATGACTTTTTGAATCAGTAAAGTATCATAGATGTCAGATTCACCAGGAGTAATATTCGATTAAGAATCCTCAGGACTGTTTCTGTTATGACATCCAGATTCGTGTGAGCATCCACCACACATCACCAGATCTGAGCAAGCTGCAACCATATGCTATTAGATCTGCATGAGCCGCCATAATGTGCCTTACTCTTGTGGAGTTTGCAGGTTGCCACCCTGATTTATCGAGAAGATTCCTGTGGTGTTCCTTTCCTAGGTCAGTTAAGTCATTGGCACCAGTGGCTGCTGACCCCCGCCCCCCTGACTTGTTACAACAGCACAGGCAAAGAGTGATGGTGCACTGATAAGTGTCACCTTTCAACAAAATATGAGATATTTTAATTTTGAAAATATAAACTGATTAAAACTTGAATATCAGCCATAAGACATAAGATTAAAGGAGTGAGCCTAGTAAAAGCAAAATCAGAGTCTTGTATTGCATAAAACTAACACTACCTACTTTCAAAAAATAAAATCATGGAAAAGATGGGTTTTTTGAACAGACTTAATGGAAATGTCCATACAATCTGGCAAAACAATATGAAACTCTCTTGTTAGAAGATACTAGAGCAGACACTATGTTTAGGGTACGGAAGTTTTGTATGAGAAAGAGATGTTGATAACAATTTGCTACATTTTCTCATCATTCTTGTTTGTCAACCTTTCTGATTTATTGGACACACTGAGGGATCCATTTATATTTGGTTGAAAAGCAAACTTTATTGATGGATTCATTGATATTTGGTTGATAAGCAAACTTTATTAAGGGATTCATTGATATTTGGTTGATAAGTAAACTTTATTGAGGGATTCATTGATCTAGTACTCTGCTAAACACCCCATATGGGACTTACGCACCCAAAATGTTAATACCCAATTCTCTATCATTGGTATCTTCTTGTTCTCACTCCAGCCATCTCCTCATCCTCCACCACTAGATCTTAACTATTTCCTTGCTCCATTTGAGTGATAAATGTTAGCGAGAGTAAATCTCCATTTTTGTCCTTGAGAGTTGAGATTATAAGCATCAGTCATTTCAATCCCTGACTTTACAAAACTTTCATTTTTCTCCCTGACTTTGCAAAATGTAATTCATTTTAGTATTTAATATTAATTAAAAAAATGTAATGGACAAGGATTAAAGTGAATGAATGACACTTTGCAATATTTTACAAAAGTCAGGGACAAAAATAAGTTTTGTAAATTGAGGGAATAGAGTGAAAGTTGCTTACAATCTCAATTAGGTTTATTTTGATTTGAACGTGAAACTTACATCATGTAACAGATTCCTTGATTAAGACTTTAAAAACATTGAAGTCTAATATTTTTCAAATATCAACAAATACAAATTAGGAACTTTTAGAAATCAAAACATTTTAGTATATATTTCCAAAGATAGCATATATGTTTCAACCAACATGGAATGCAGAGGAGACTAATAACCAAAATTTCTAAACAATAAGCTAAACTAGTTCATTTAGGTTGGGAGTTGTGGCATATAAGAGGACTAGAATATAATAATTACAGAAGAAACAATCATTAACCAATCAATAGTTCACTTCACTATAGGGGCAAAAGGTTGCCACTTTGTGCGAGTGTGTGTATGTATAAACCTCTTTGCATCCAAACACACGATCATGAGTAACACCTAAGCTTGCTTGATCACATCAATCAACATGAACAGGTATAGCTAAAAGCAAGATTCTCTTCTCTAACAGATTTATTAAGATTCCTTATGAGCTTGGACCACTGATTATGCTTGATGGGCTAATGCTGCACCACATTTGATTTGAGTTTTATTTATATCATATATATGCAATATAAGTTACCATGTCAAGATGCTACATTACAAATCTGACTTTTATCTGTTATCTCCAAAAACAAAAACTAGGATTGAGTACACCAGCAGAATAGAGCAAAAAAAGCATTAAGAAAGCTTTGCAACTCTGCATCAGAAACTGAGGTATCTGACAGTCTGTAGACATTAAAATAGACTTGCTTCCAACAGTCAAACAATCTGCTTAAAATATACCTGCTTCCAACATTTGATCTTTAAGTAATATTTTTAATGCGAAAGATGGTCCCTATTATCATGTTGTTAGATCCTAGAAGTCCCTGGTTCTTAAGGACTAAATTTATATTCTGATTATTCAAACATTTGATCTTGAAGTAATATTTTTAGCATATAATGCATTGAGTTAAAAGTTAGACTATGGAAAGTTGATTAAATTGAAACTAGTTTTCAATGAAATAAGAGCACAGTGCAAACAATCTTCCTTACCTGTTTTGCAAATCCTTAAAAAAAAAAAAAAAAAAAAACTATGTATTCTATTGCCCGGAGACACCACGCTATGCACAGATAAGGCCGTAAGGGGGAGGGATATTGTACGCAGTCTTACCCTTGCCTATGCAAAGAGGCTATTTCCATATTCGAACCCATGACCAACAAGTCACCAAGATACAACTTTATCGCTGTGTCACAGAAAAAAAATAAAAATAAAAAACAAAGAATAAACATAAAGGTATGAGTTCTATTTCTGGAATAGAAACTAAACTTCCATATTAACAAGGCAACAAGCAAGCATATAAAAAGGTCAAACATTTGATCTTTAAGTAATATTTTTAAGGACTAAATTTATATTTTTGATAGAGGAAAAATATACAAAAGTTTTAGGAATTGTTCCAAATTGAGTCACCATTTACTAATATTTAATTAGCCTTTGATGATAGTCTAGGAAACAGAAGATTTAAACAATAATCCCAGTTAAGTCACCATTTAGACATAGGGCTCGTCTAATTCTGAACAAGAGCTTCCCCAATCTACATTGATTTAGATCCTGATTTCAGCAGCTGATGGGTCCCTTACCTCTTTTCATGCCATTCTAGCTTCCTAATCTGTTGAATGTATCCAATCACTTTAGTTTATATGTCAAACAAAATATTCTACTTAATGTAATAAAGATCATCTTCAACCTGTAGAAGCTTATGATTTTAACTTTCAATTGTCAAAATGGAAAAGATGAAAACGGAATAATGAAAAAGCAAGGAACATGACCACGGTTTAATAGGCCTGAACTTCTTAGTGCTATGATTCAGCATAGATCCATCTAAGTTATCCAGTCATGGCAATCTCTTTGATATAAATGCAGCTTCCTCTCTTTTTCCGCCTTCCTCTAAAGCAGCTATCAGATCATCTAGACATGTCAATTCCTGATGTAAACTGTTCTCCACTAATTCATAGCATAAACTAAATGCTTCTGAAACCTTGTTAATTTTACAAAGATTCAAAATAGTTGCATTACACAAATCAATATCAACATTCTGATGATTTTCCAAACTAAAAAGCAACAATTTGCATGCTTCTGACAGCTTTCCTCTCTTAAGGAGAAATTGAACCACTTCTTCTATTTTAACACAGTATCCATTCTTATAAAGCAAATTAATAATCTCAAATGCTCTTTCATGCTGTCCACGTCCAAAAAGTAGCTGTAAACTCTCAGTTGACAGGTTTATATTCTGTCTAACATTTTTCTCCAGCATCACAACAATAACACAGGAAGACTCATGACAACAACCCTTTTCCAAAAGTTTTGCCAGAATAGAATGCCAGGTAGATGTTTTAGGTTGATAGGAGCTCTTGAGCATTTTCTCTAGTGTCTCCTTTGCAAGCAGCGGCTTATCCTTCTGAAGAAAACCATCAATCAAATAATCATATATCTCAATATCTGGAAGAAAGTCTCTTCTTAGCATCCACATCAAAAGCTCATATCCACTTTCGTATGCACCTTCTTTACAATGCCCCATAATCACTGTCATGTATGATTGGGGATCTTGTGTGCCCCTTTTCATTAGCTGTCTAATCACCCTCTCAGCCTTCTTAGTCTTCCCATGTTCACACAAAGACTCAAATATAGGACTATAAGAGGCTGCAAGCGGCTTAGAGCCAAATTTTCTTAACAATATTTCCTTTTCAAATAACTCATCAAACAGCTTCTCTGCCATTTCATAGTCCCCTTTCTGACACAAACTCCGTATCAGAGTGCTGTACGAGGCTGAATCCGTAGGGATTCGAAATTTTTTCATGCTTTCAAACACCTTCAATGCTTCATCCAGGTTTCCTGCACAACAATGCGAATGAATAATGGTATTAAAAGTAAATGTATCTGGGCTGAACCCTCCATCGCTTTTCATTCGTTCCAAAACATCTTTCATCTTGTCCAACTTGTGTGCCTCACAAAGCCCTTTTACCAAAGTATTATAGGTAATCATGTTCGGCTTAAGGCCCCGGCTACTCATCTCTTCAAGAACAACCAATGCCTCATCAACTTCCTGCTTCATACAATACCCATGAATCAAAGTCGTATAAGTAACAAAATTAGGATTCAAACCCTCACATTTCTTGCTCATACCATTCACCAAATTCCGAGCAATTCTAACCTTCCCCGCTCTACACAAACCATCAACAAGCATGTTATACGTAACAACATCCGCATCGCAATTAAAACTCTCCATCTCTCTAAAAAAACGAAACCCTTCATCAACCATGGAGTTCTTGCAAAACCCTCTGATCAAAACATTGTAAGTACAAGTGTCCGGAGAAACACCATACGTGCGAAGCATTTCATCATACACCTCCTTGGCCATATTGGTGCGACCCCTTTTAAGCAAAATTGACAACACACTGTTGAAGGTAACCACGGAGGGGGACACGGCAATGGATTTCATGTTCTGAAAAAGCTTCAAGGACTCTTTGAAGAGACCGGCTTCGGCGTAACTCCGAATGAGACTATTGAAGAACCTGTCCTCGAGCTTGACCGTTCCCTTGGAGTGTTTCTCAATGGAAAAGAGGAAGTTTCTGGCCACATTGAGGTTCCTCTCGCGACCAAGGATTTCTAACATGATGAAGTAGGATTCGGGTGTGTGGGAGAAACCGTTTTCCTGGGTCCATTTGAAGAAGCGAAGGGCCTTGGAAGGGTCTTTGATGAGACGAAGTGTTCGGAGAACTGTGGTTTTGGAGAGAGGGATTAGGAGAGAAGAGAGCAACCCATTTGAAAAAGGTTTGGAATTGATGAGATTGGCGATGGTTTTGGCTGTTTTGCTTGCGTTTCTTGATCTGGGTCTTGCGTTTTGGGGTTGTTCTTGGGGGTCGGAGCAAAAGTACCTGAACCTTCAAAACCAGTTATCAGGATCAATAAATAAATAAGATAAGGAGAGAAAGGAGTTTAGAGAAATGCACCTAAGGTGGGAATTGAAGGTGGAGATGGGAATGAAACGCTGATTTGAAGAGAGTTGGTGTGACGAGAGACCCAGAGAAACCATGTTGAAGCTGTGAACTCAGTACAGTGCCTACTGCCTATTGTTATAACGCTAAAAAAGTAGGCGTTCTCGGTTAAGGTGTAGTCGATTTTCAGACAAAAAAAAATGTTTGAAATAAACAAAATAAAAATACAGTTTAACTTGATTAAATTTGAATATAACATCAAATTTAAATCAAATAAAATTAACTTCAGTTTATTTTATAGTCTTTTATTTTTAAAATTTATTATAATAATTTAAATTTATTAATTAAACTTACTTAATTATTATATATGATATATTATTTTAAAAATAAATTTTATTTTCATTAAATCTTGTTTAATATATTTTAGTTAAAGTTATTATTTTCACTTCTATTTAGCATTAATATAACATATTATTATTAACTCTTTTTATAATATAATAACAATTTGTACAACACTTCATATTTAACATTGTTTTTTAACAATATTAGTACATCCTTTTTTAACATATGAAAGTAAAATATATATTATAAAACAATGGAAAAACAATAAATTATTTAATACTTATTATTAACTATCACAATATGTATGTTGTTATGTTTGGTTTGATTTTTTCGTAACAAGATCCAAAAATCGAACAAAATCACAAAAAATGTGTGATTTTTTAGATATTTGGTTTTTGCGATTTTCGATTTAAGTGGTTTTCAATTTTTTTATCGGTTTGACTGTTGACAAATTGTTTGGTTCGATTTTAAACACCTTATTATAAAGTCATGCTTTGTTATGGCATGGCGGAAGAAGTGTGACGATAAGAATTGAACAAGGTGACGTTGTAGCTCATGTTCGAATTAAGGAGGGAGAAGTTTTTGGTTTGCTAAGAATCATAAGTTGCGAAACTTAGTTTCTCATGTTTAATATGCATTTTAAAAAGATAATATTCATGGACAAAAGCACAAAAATTAGGTTTTTTTAGAAAATAATTACGAAAATGGTGTTGTTTCAAAAATATTTACGCAAATGGGGCTGTCAAACATGCCTAAAATAGGCGTGTTTAAATACAACCAATTTATGTGTGTTTAAACACACTCATTTTAGGCGTGTTTGACCCTATATATGCAAAAAAAAAAAAATTACTTTTTACCCCATGTTACTATTCCACCTTCTCTCTAAAAGTTTTTTAGCCTTATCTCTAGAGTTTGTGAGTCGATTATTTCTGCAGCGAAACTCTACCAACAAGTAAGTAAATTTAATAATTTTGCATATTATTTAATGTTCTATATTATTAAATTAAAAAATTGTTAGGGCCATATGAAATTGTTAGCGACGTAGGTAATTTTTATCGGCGAATATTTTAGGTTCGTAGAAAATTGTTATGGTTTAGGGTTTAGGGTTTATGGTTTAGAGTGTTTGGTTTAGAGTTTATAATTTACTGTTTAGGGTTTAGGGTGCGTGGTTTAGGGTTTAGGGTGTTTGGGTTATGGTGTTTAGGGTTTATGGTTTGTGGTTTATAGTTTAGTGTTTAGGGTGTTTTTTGTATGGTTTTGGGTTTAGGGTTTAAGGTGTTTGGTTTGTAGTTTAGAGTGTTAGGGTGTTTGGTTTAGGGTTTAGTGTTTAGGGTCTAAATAAAAGGCAAAATTTTTTTTCTCTTTTTCGTCTTCAAAGTAAAGTTGAGGGAATAAAAATAGCATTTTATAATTTGTGAGACTAAATAATAATTATTTTTTAATTGGGAAATTAAAAGAAAAATATTTCAAATTTAGTGTATGTTTGAATTTACCGTGACAAAATTTGATTTTGAATGAAATTGATTATTTTCAAATTGATTTTGGTAAAAATAAAAGTTATTCCTACTTGTTTTAATTCTATCTTGATTTTTATGTACTATAATTGATTTTATCATAATTTTAAAAATCAAGATTGATTAAGTAATCAAGATTGATTAAGAAATAACAATATTGAAAAGAAATATGATATTCTTTCTTTTCATTAATGGGTAGTTTAGTTGAAGAGATCAAATTAATATTGAAGAATTTTTTAAAAAATAACATGGGTTTTATATATTTCTTCTTTTATTTTATCTTTTACAACAACCAATGTTTGGTTGAGAGGAATCACACACTTCTTATACTTTTATTGTAATTTTATTTTATTTTATTTCCATTCTTTAAATCAAATACAGCAAGATAATAAGGTTTGGTAGAAAACACAAGAGGATTTATGTTGTAGTGTTTTGGGTGTTTGGTTTGTGGTTTAGGGTGTTAGGGTGTTTGGTTTAGGGTTTAATGTGTTTGGTTTAGGGTATAGGGTTTATGATTGTTAGCGACGTACATTAGGTTTAATTTATTTGATAGGATAATTTTTTTTAATGTTTTGTAAATCGAAGAGATTATTTTTTTTAATTTAAATTTTCATTTATTTATATTAAGATAGTCATTAGATGACTGATTCATCTTCGACTGATTCTTCGCGCTCTGGATCAGATCATGAGGGTAAGCCTAGGGATCCGACGACCCATGTAATCCCTACCCAGTATAAGTGGGGCATTTTACGGAGGCGTACTCAACGCACCCACGTTTCACAGGTTGTGTGGAACGAGGAGACACCTCAAGTCTTGAAGACTCGACGTGGTAAAGTCACAGGGGGGCCACATCACGATGATATACCAGTCATTGTTGCTGATATGTTAGGATAGGCTAGCTTTCTACATGTCGCACGCATGCGACATATTCAGGTATGCATGTGGGAATTAATTCAATAATTTTTTTTAATAATTGTACATATGAATTGATTATTGATAATTTTTGTTTAGATCGATCTTGCACTGATTAGTGCTCTAGTTGAGCTACGGAAACCAGAGACCCATACATTCCATATGACGCAGGGAGAGATGACCATCATGTTGGAAGACATGGCTGGTATTTTAGGATTGTCCATCGACGACAATGTTGTGACAGAAGCCACCTTAGATGAATGGTCGATCGTCATTGAGGATGTTTTTGGTCATGAACCTCAGCTAGACGCCGAGCTTAGAGGTGGATATTTGCATCTGTCTTTCTTTGATAGACATTTTGCGCATTGGGGTGAGGTACTTCTGGATGTGGATGTCGTGATGCGGTTTACGAAGGCGCACATTGTGTGCCTTCTTGGAGCATGGCTGCTACGCGACAGATCCGGGGAAAGCATGGTCGCCGCGCGTTACTTCGCGTTGCTTGCAGGGGACTTCGAGGACATTGGTAGATATAGTTGGGGCTCTGCGGTCCTTGCACATTTGTTTAGACAAATGTGCAAGTGTACAGATCCATGCAGAAGTGACATTGGTGGGTGTCACATGCTTCTTCAAGTACGAGCGTGGTTGAGATTCCTACCCATTGCTCCAGCTATTCCGCAGCCTACTCACCCGGAGTGGCATTACGGACACTGTATGTGTTTGTAATTATTGTTTTTACAATTCTTGGAATTCAGTCTTATTCTAATGTCAGTTATTTTGAAATTAGGTTTAATGCTTTAGGCCGGTTTCGAGCACACGAGCTTCTATGGTATAGGTTGACATTGGATTCCCTTAGTCGGGATGAGGTACGTTTAGTTATTTTGTAAGTGTTTTGGTGAATGTTCATTGACTAGTGTGTATTTGTGGTCCCTGCCGTTACATAATTGTTTGTTTATTTGGTCTGTCCAGGTTGTTTGGCAACCATATGGAGAGTACGACTTTCTTGGTGCATCTGAGTAGCAGCGACTGTTGTGGATGGCAACTTCTCCTGTTATATGCTTCCACATAGTTGAGTATTTGCAGCCGGATAGATGCATGTGGCAATTTGGGAGGGATCATCCAATCCCACGTACTCCTAGGAAATTGAAGGGTGTGCATGACCTTTCCTTGCACGGTAAACGAGAAGATAACTGGGTTCGTAAGCTGAGACCGTTTATTAGGCGCTAGGAGGCTAAGGACCAACACATCGACCTGCCCCCTCTGCTGCAGGGGTTCATGTCACCAAACCATGAGTACATGGTTTGGCACAGGGAAAATAGGAAGCGATACATCTCCAAGATTGTTGCCAAGACTGGACGTGGTGTAAGTTTTGCTCACATTATAATTTGTCTATTTATATTCATTATGATAAAGAACATGGTTCACACTAATGTTTATATATTTTAATTTATAGATTGATGGGTTGGAGATGTTGTACTTCGCGACTGGTCGTGAGCAGTGGCCGGGCTACACCGTCGATTGGGTGCATGAGGAGATTGGCCGCATAATTGGTATCTTCAAAGAGACTTGTCGCCTAGAGGAGGCAGGGCCACATGCACCCCAATCCCAACTTCAGGAGGAGCCATAAGTATCTATTGACGTTGGCTGTTGTAGACAGAAGGGACATGAGCTAGAGCGTCGACGGAAACGGATGCACCATGTGCTTGAGCCCATTGCAGCTCCTAGGCCTCGCACTCAGAATTGGTTTAGGTCTCCATTTATAGGATCGACATATGGCAGCCAGCCTTTGTATTATGAGGCTAGTCAACAGGGGGCCATGGGGTCCGAGGGATTCGGTACCCAAAGTCATGCCTCCATCGCCTAACTCCCAAACCCAGCTAGTATACTACGCTACTGCAATGGCTATGGCATCAGCGAACTTGGGAGCAGTAGTGACGTAACTCCTACGGATTGGACTGGTGTCGATATTGATGACATGCTCTCTCAACTTGATTATTCTCCAGCAGGTTGGGCGAGTTGGCCATCAAATGTACCATATGCCACCCCAGCTACTGATCATCCCTGGCGATCATCTCCAGAGCAGGCCACTCCATGTCCACCTCCCTATGTGGACCCTTCTCAGGCAGGCCCTTCTCAGGCAAGCCTTTCTTAGCCACAACATAGACGGAGGCTACCTGATCGTCAGGCGCGTTATTATCAGTGGCCACCAGAGTCTTAGCTTTTGCGCCATTTGTGTTTTTTTTTTTTTATATATTTTGGATTATAATGGACTTTATTTCTTAAGTTACATTAGTTTCAAACAATTTTTATAACAATTATTTTTTATTTTGGTTATTTTATTTTTTATTACAGTTAATAAAACGAAAATAACAAAACGGACAATTGAAATAACAATAACAATTAAAAATAACCAAACTTAATAAACAATACTTAATAAAATGAAAATAACAATAAAAATTGAAATACGAAAATAACCAAACTAATCGTAGTTTCAAAGTTGTTGTGCAGTGGATATGTCTTCTTCTATTTAGGTAACTGGTTTGTTAAAAATAGCTAAAATCTGTATTGGACAAAAACGTTTCCAGTAGTTGGATTCTGCTAACATCTTTAACAGGTCTTCATCGCTTATCAACTCTTTTATGTGATATTCGATTGTGTAGTCTGAATATTTTGCATGGGCTGGCTGTCGAAAAAACAATTTTCTTACCACCTCTGAGTTGTGAATTCCATAAGGGGGAACCCCAACAGGCGCAACTTGCTTGATGACATCCTTCAATGTTTCAATGTTGCATCCTGAATGAATTTCAAATCTTATTGGATTTGTTCAAGTAAAGAAGTAACCCACAAAATCGGCTTGTCGTGGTATGTTCCACTTGTCGTTGTAATATAGCATTGCATCATGTCTGGGGACGATGGTGGATCGAAGTAGGTTGAGTATACCATCTGGTGTTCTGTTGACGGTACATAATATTTCTATAGGGCCAGCAGTCGACATTTGCTCATTGCACATTAACATTGTGCAAACATCATCATCATTTATGAGTTTTAGAGAATGAAAAAAATATTGCTGACCTACTTGTAGGGATGACTGTTGGTAGTAGATTTCATCAACAAATTGGTCATTGGTTAGCAGAAGGGTGTTGTCCATCCTACTCTTAAGTGTCTTAAAAGAACACTCATTAGGAACTCGCATTGGTATTCGAGTAGGACATTGAAAAGAAACACCAGTTTGGTCGTGTTTCATTGATCCATTTGGAAAAATGAATGCTAATTTGGAGTTAGCAATGGTCTGAGAGCTTGTTTCTCCTAAGAATGACAAAGTATTACAATCAAATTTCGTTTGCGGAGGTGTGTTGTGTGGGAGTGTGTGGCTTATAAAGGGGTAAATGACGCCCAAGTTTAGGTGTGACATCCCCCTCTGTCACGCCTAAATTGGGCATGACTGAACACGCCCAATTTAATTGGGCGTGTTCAATCATGTCCTATTTGGACGGGTTTAGTCATGCCCTATTTAATTAAGCGTGTACGGTCACTGTTAAGATTTTACGGCAAGCGTACCGTGTTATCGTTGCAAGTTACAAATTTATAAAGTTCGTCTCCACAGGGATTTGAGTTTACTTTGATTAGTTTAAATATTTACCAGTTTAATAGTCTATGTACAAATGATTAAAGCGAAGGTTCATTTGTTTGATGACATAGCGTAACACGAAGATAAAAACTACGGAATAAAATAAACGAGTTTAAGTCAAGGGAAGCATAGGATTGGATTTCGTCTTACTTATCCCTTCAATTAATTTCACCAATGCATTATTATTGACGCATACGTTTAAGTAACCCTAATTCGATTCCTTGCATATTTAATTACATACCCTAGCATTAAGATTCTATTCACGTGTTTAATACGATCAAAACGTTATGCCCTATTCCTAGCAACGTAACGTGATGAGTGAAATCATTCGGTTCAAACCCTAAATTTACTTTCCAGTCGCCTTTACGGTTAAGTTCATGAAACTAGCGATCACTTAGAATCAAGCATTAAACATGGAATGAAATCACCAATAAGAAATAGAATAATGCATAGAAATTAAAAGAGCATAGAGATAAGAAGAGTACGTCCAATCCTAGAGAAGCTTAGGCGAGCATCGGAAGAACTTCCTTAAGAGAATCACTGACGAAGTAGCTTGTCATCGATCCTCTTTTCGGCAAAGTCTCCACTACAAAAACTCACTTTCTCACTTCCCTAACTCTCTACTATAACCTAGAAGTATTCCTAAGCCTAAAACATGAATTAAAGAGCTAAAATGGTGCCTAGGAACATCCTTTCTCTCAAAAATCTGTGGCCTATTTATAGATGCAAGACCTGTCTGCTTCCACTCGCCAGACGAGTGGTTTCTTCAAGTTTTGCTCACCTGGGCAAGCTTAAGTATATCTCATTGGAACTTGTAGCTCGCTTGGGCGAGCCAAATGCACTGGGGTTGGTCGCCTGCGCGAGCTTATCCTTAGTGCTGAAGAAACCTCTTGGGCTTTGACTGTTGCTGGGCCTGGATTGCTTATGGAACTTCTATTTTTACTTTGATTACTCCTTTTTGCTTGGCTTTACATGCTCGAAAACATCGAAATCTTCAAACCTATCAAAATGCACCAATAATTTGGACGAATCTTTTCAAAACATAAAATCATAACTTAACTCCATACAATTACAATTTGACTAGGTTTCTAGGGTTAATTTGTAAATAAATTTAATCAAAACAACAGATAAGTGTCATCCTATAAGTCCTATTTTTACTAAAATGTGGCACTTATCAACTCCCCCCAACCTAGAATCTTGCTTGTCCCCAAGCAAAGGTAAGAGTATCATGCTTTGACAAGAATCAACTTCCAGTCTGATCAGAACAAAATTTTCAAAAGTAGTTAACCTTGATAATTTTGAAAATACAAAAAGATGGAATTTCATGAAATCAAATGAGGTTAGAGTCAATTTACACTTCATTTCTAAAAGACCTCAGGGAACATTTGACTGATTTAAGCAAAGGAAAACCTCTCAATAGGTGTTTAGTGCTCCCAGGTAAGTGTTTTACTCTCAATTCCATCACTGATATCTTATAGATCAAATTTTTGCAAGTCATCTTCCATCAAACCATAAGAGTAGGAGAGCAAACAAAGATCAGAAAAACCATGCTATCATCACTTCCTTTTTCTACCAAGATATCCATTTTTCTCATATCTTTCTTTTTATTCACTCAACCATAAGGATTTTTTTTGTTTCCTTTTTCTCTTTTTCATTTCTTTCTTTTTCTTTTCTTTAGCTTTAGAGTCACATGTATTGATATATTTTTAAGCAAAAAGTCTTTTGTATCATAGCTTCTACTCAACTGATAAAAATTTTCAACAAAATCTTTCCTTGCTCTCCTAACCTAAGGTAAGGTGGCAAATTCTTATTTTAGGTTAGGGTGCCAATAAAATATTAAGTGTTTGGCTCAAAGGGCTTTGCAAAGGATAAATCATTATATATTAGGGTAGCTTTTTGGCTAGTGGCTTTAATGATGTTTAAAAAGAAAGAAGGCCTAAATCATGTCCATGAATCATATGTTATGACAATTAGAAACTTATGCAAAATTAACTATAATTTATATCAGTAAGGACTCTCAGTGTATATTTTCTGTTTGGATGCACTCACTCACTAGGCTTAAAAAGGTCTGTTTTCATGTTCAAATCAAATCAATGTTTCCCATTGATGTTGTTTATCAATTCCATGTAAAAAGACTTGCCTTGATTTGATTTTTCTGAAAAACCATTTAATTTTGTTTTTCGTTTTTCAAGGTTTCCTACAAAAATTCATTTTTGTTGTGTTCTGATCTAAAAATCAGTTTCAAAAATTTTGATGATTCTTTTCAAAACATAATATATATCAAGAAAAATTTTCATTTTTATGCCCCAAAAATTTGAATTATATTCTAAATTACTATTTTATTTACAAAAATGATTTTTATAAGCAAAAAGTGTGTGAAATCTTTTCAAAAAGAGTTGTTCTTGTGCACAACACCAAAATGTTTTCCTAAATGTGCACTGCTTCAACATAAACTACATGCGTAATAAAAGCAAAATAATAACGTAACTAAGATATTTCCAACAACGATAACTATATGTAACTAAAGTAACCATGAAATAAAAGTGCACAAGTAAGGTAACTAGAACACTTCAAAAGCTATAAAGAAAGCGATAAATAAGTCAAAAGTAGTGTCATAGATTTTGCAGATCAGTCAGGTAAGCTGCCAAATCCTGCTCTAAATCATCTGCTGCCTCTCCTCCCTCTACTGCTTCTTGAGTAGTTGCAAGTCCTTCTTATGCTGCAGGATCATGCTGGGCTCTAGAGCCTGCTGCCTCCTCCTGGAATATTGGCCATGCGACATAAGCTCTAAACTGCTCCGAAGTAGGCCATGCAAATGGGCTAGGATCCTGACTGTACTGATGCAGAGTGTAGTTGTAGAAGCTCTCATTCAGCTGCATCTGACCTCTGAAATTTGCAGCTTGCTGATCCGCCATGTGCTACATGTAGGTGTTCATTTGGAGTTCCATTCTCTGCAAATGTGCAGAAATGGACTCCAAAGAAACTAGCTCTGGAACGGGCTGCTGCTCGACCTGTCTAGCTAAACAATACTTCTCAATGAAAGCACTGTTAATAGGAGGGTGGATGGTCCTAGAGGGGTGTACTTGGATTCCAAATAACTGACATAACCTAGTGATCAAGGCAGGGAATCCAAGTGCCCTATTGGCCCTCTCAGGGTTAAGTGGATGCCTAGGTGGATCTAAGATCACAATTTGGTGAATTGCATCAGAGATTATTTGAGCCACATCAATGCTAAGCTGAGTCATAATACTATAGGCTAGTTGACACTTAAGCATGGGAAGGTCAGAGTTATTATGGTCACTAGGCATAATGTTACTTAACAGGAAGGTCATCCAAATTTGAGTAAGGGTTGTCATATTTGTTCTCATTAATCTTACCCTGTTACCTGCTATGTTCCATGCGAAATCACATCTTGGTATACATAAAAGCTGGATCATAGCCTCTTCATCAAAATTATTACGCCTCTCCATATATTCACAGAGATGTCCTTCTGGGAGGACTAGTGGATTGCCTAGAAACTGATTTATGGCATCAACTTCATAGGGAATCCACTGGCCCCTGATGAATGAGCGCTTATCAAACAATGCTCCCTCCAATGGCCACGCATTGGTGTAGAATTCTAGGACAATTTCAGGGTCGAACTTCTGCAATGGTGTAGCCAGTGGCCCCCATCTACGCCGGTCGAGTTCGGTGGTAAATTCTGGATATTCATCATTCAATAGCTAAACTCTTCTCTCTTTAAGGAAGGACCAGTTCTTGATTGCTTCAAATCTGAGTTGGTGCTCTTTGCTTCTAAATTTTTGTTCATAAAAAATGAAATCTTCAAGTGGAGGGGCACTGGTGCCTTCATTGCGAGCTCTCTTAGCCTGTAATTTCTTAGGAGCCATCTGAAATAACTTAAAACAGATTTTAGCATGTGACAAGCATGATGATTTAGTGAATGCACAATCATGATAAATTGCAGCCTATGTACACTCAAGACACTTACACAATGGCAAAATGGTTCCTATTTTTGTAGTGCACAAGTTTGAGCAAATAATGCAGTCCATATATTCCATTTTATGCATAGTAACCATGTTTATGGGATGACACTAAATGCTGAAATTTTCTAAGTTACAGCTTTGGCATTTTAAGTGATACACTATTATAAGCCCAAAATGATAAGTCACGTAGTTACACAAAGAGTGAAAAGTGATGAGTCTACTTGAATGCTAGGCCTAAGTTATGATCAATGGCATGTCTGAAAAGTGTTTAGGACAAGCATGGAGCATGTTTTGTGCATTAACAATGTGCCAATTATAAACCGTTTTCATTGTGGCATTTCACCAAACACTTGGTCTGCACACAATTTTGGACTTTGAAATGGTCATATTGGTACATACCTACACCAAAAATTTTCAAAGAAAGAGGAGGGAGAGGTGACCAATTTCAAATATATACAGCAAAATATTCAAAACAGGGCAGAATCATAATTCAACATTTTTCTAACCTAGACATGTTTTGTAAAGAGAAGCAAAATAACACTAACTACAAGCATTCAAGCATACAAGAGAGGGATAGTATTCAGAAATTTGTTGATGCAAGAAAGGGATACTTACTTGGGACCAAGGGCACGAAGAAAAACCAAGAAATGGGGAAGGTTCAGTAGCTTGGGAGAGCTTGATAGAGGTAGAAGGAAGGCACAAAAGATACAAAGTGCAAAGAGAAAGTTTACACTAATTTTTGGAATTCACCTTTGCTGTTTTGTGCCCAGGATACGCCCGCTCGCCCAGGCAAGCATTTTACTCATGGTTTACTCGCCTGGGCGAGTTAAACCATTTTTTTAGAGATAAAATGAAATGAAATGTTACTTTATAATATATTTAAAGTTATACTACTATTTATATTTTAGCCTATATTTATTATATTTATAAAAAGCATAAGAAAAATTAAAAACTTACTAGGTTGCCTCCTAGAAGCGCTTCTTTTACGTCATTTTAGCTGGACGAGTTGCAGCTCAAATTTCTTGCAGTTGTACCACAGTGGTGAGCCTTTCAACTTCACCACCCAGATAAGGCTTAAGTCTGCTACCATTCACTGTCCATGTTCTTTTTGTAGTTGGGTCCTCAAGAGTCACAGCTCCATGTGACATTACTTCCTTTATGGTGAAAGGTCTGGACCATTTAGACTTCAACTTTCCTGGAAATAATCTTAATCGAGAATTAAATAACAAAACATATTGTCCAAGACGAAAATTCCTTTTCAAAAGCTTTTTATCGTGATAAAATTTAACTTTTTCCTTATAAAGTTTGGAATTTTCATATGCTGAAAGCCTTAGTTCCTCCAATTGATGCAGTTGTAACTTTCTCTATTCACCTGCAAGATTAGAATCAAAAATAAAGAATTTTAAAGCCCAAAAAGCTTTGTGTTCCAGTTCCACAGGTAAAAATGGCAAGATTTGCCATAGACCAGCTGAAAAGGTGTAAGCCCTGTGGGTGCTTTAAATGTCGTCCTGTATGCCCAAAGAGCTTCATCAAGTTTCTGAGACCAATCTTTTCGTGACTGGGCAACTGTCTTTTCTAAAATTCTTTTGATTTCTCTGTTTGAAACTTCAGCCAACCCATTAGTCTGCCGGTGATAAGGAGAAGCTACTTTATGTCGAACACCATAATGTTGCAGGACCTTTTGAAGTTGAGCATTACAAAAATGAGATCCTCCGTCACTGATTAATACACGAGGTGTTCCAAATCTAGAGAAGATGTTTCTTTTTAAGAAGCAAATAACTGTTTTTGAGTCAGCTTTTTGTGCAGCTATTGCTTCCACCCTCTTTGTCACATAATCCACTGCCAACAAAATATATTCATTTGTATACGATGATGGAAATGGACCAATAAAATCTATTCCCCAACAATCAAAGGCATCGAATTCTAAAATATTTTGTAAAGGCATTTTGTTTCTTTTAGAGATTCCTCCAGTCCTTTGGCAATTATCACACCTTTGCACATATTCGTGGGCATCTCTGAATAGTGTAGGCCAATAAAAGCCTGCTTGCAGGACCTTTGCAGCAGTCCTTTCTCCATTGTAATGCCCTCCATAAGGTGAGTTGTGACAATGCCATAGAATATTTCTTGCCTCTCCCTGGGTCACACATCTTCTTAGAAGGTTATCTGCTCCAATTTTGAAGAGGTAAGGATCATCCCACACAAAATATTTGGCATCTCTGAGAAACTTCTTCTTTTGGTGCCAAGTATAATCTTCAGGAATTGCACCAACTGCCTTAAAGTTAGCCATTTCTGCAAACCATGGCCTTTCTGAGATATGGAGGAGTTTCTCATCGGGGAATTCTTCTTGTATTTCTGGATCTTGGGTGGCTATTTCTTCACTAGTGAGTCTAGATAAATGATTAGCTACATAATTTTCACACCCTTTCTTATCTTTTATTTCTAAATCAAATTCCTGCAAAAGTAAAATCCATCGGATAAGTCTGGGTTTAGAATCAGTTTTAACTAATAAATATTTTATTGCAGCATGATCTGTATAAATCACCACCTTAGATCCTGTTAAATATGATCTAAATTTTTCCAAGGCATATACTATGGCAAGCAATTCTTTTTCAGTTGTTGCATAATTAATTTGTGCCTCATTTAAAACCTTGCTTGCATAGTGTATGACATGAAAAACTTTATTTTTCTTTTGTCCCAAAACTGCTCCCACTGCATAATCACTTGCATCACACATAATTTCAAAATCAAGAGTCCAATCGGGTGCCTGTAAAATCCTGCGTGTACTAAGAAACTTCGAATGCCCTTGACATTGTTTGGTGGAGGTAATTTCTCAATGACATCCACTTTAGCTTTGTCCACTTCAATGTCCTGCATGGAAATCTTGTGACCTAACACAATACCTTATGTCACCATAAAGTGACACTTTTCCCAATTAAGCACAAGATTAGTTTCAATACAACGTTTTAAAACAATATCAAGATTAGACAGGCATGAATCAAAAGAAGTACCAAAGACTGAGAAGTCATCCATGAATATTTCAATACTTTTCTCGACTAGATCAGAAAAAATAGCAAACATGCACCTTTGGAAAGTGGCAGGAGCATTACATAAACCCAAAGGCATTTTCCTATAAGCAAAAATACCAAAGGGGCAAGTAAAAGTTGTTTTCTCTTGGTCTTTAGGATCAACATTGATTTGGTTGTATGCAGAGTAACCATCAACAAAACAGTAATATTTCTTACCTACTAGCCTCTCTAGCATTTGATCCATAAACGGTAATGGAAAATGATCCTTCCTTGTGGCTTTGTTGAGCTTTCTATAGTCGATACACATTCTCCAACCCGTAACAGTACGAGTTGGGATCAGCTCATCTTTATCATTCTTTATCACAGTCACCTTTTTTAGGTACCATTTGCACGGGGCTTACCCATTGACTATCTGATATAGGATATATCATTCCTGCTTCCAATAGCTTGACTACTTCTTTTCTAACTACTTCTTTCATGGTTGGATTAAGACGTCTCTGAGGTTGAGCAACAGGTTTATAGTCTTGTTCCATTAAAATTCTATGAATGCAATATGAATGACTAATACCTGTTATGTCTGATAATGTCCAACCAATGGCTTTACTATTTTGTTGCAAGACATTCACCAATTTCTTTTCTTCCTCTGCAGAAAGATTTGCATTGATGATTATTGGTTTATTGGAATTGCCTGCAAGAAAAACATATTTTAAATGTGAAGGTAGTACCTTAAGTTCCAGCTTTGGTTCCTCTTTCTGCTTCTCTTGCTTTAGTTCTTCAAAGAGGGATTGATGAAAAGGCACTTCTTTGCATGTGTTTAGTTGATGAAGATACTTAGATTTTTCTTTATCTCCATCTTCTTCTTGAGCTTCTTCAGTCAATGCTTTCTCTAAGCTATCCTTTTTGTAAAGAAATCTATTAGAGTCAGAGATTACCTCATCTAGTACATCTACTCTAAAACATTCTTTCTTATCTGTGGGATGCTTTATAGCTTCAAGAACATTAAACTGAACTTCATCATCTTGTACTCTGACAGTGAGCTTTCCTTCATCAACATCAATTAAAACTTTGGCAGTTTTCATGAAAGGTCTGCCAAGAATTAATGGAACTTCACTGTCTTCATTCATATCCATGACTACAAAGTCGACTGGGAAAAAGAATTTGTTGACTTTCACCAACACGTCTTCAATGATGCCATAGGGATGCTTAATAGATCTGTCAGCTAACTGCAGAGTCATCCTAGTAGGTTTGATTATAACCTCTCTTATCCTCTTAACCATGGATAATGGTATGAGATTGATGCTTGCACCTAAGTCAAGAAGAGATTTCCCCATAGATAAGTTACCAATAGTAACAGGGATTGTAAAACTACCTGGATCTCTAGACTTTTCTGGAATGGTCTTTTGGATGATTGCACTGCATCCTGCATCCAGCTCGATAGTCTCCTCACCAGTGTATCTTCTTTTCTTGGTGAGGAGATCCTTCATGAACGTGGCATATGTTGGTATCTGTTCCAATGCTTCAGAAAAAGGAATATTTATCTATAGTTGCTTGAAGATGTCAAGAAAACGCTTGTATTGCCTTTCCTTTGCTTTTTTTGATGGAGTGTATAGATATGGCATGCTTTGGACTGGTGGTGGGGTTAAGACAGCTTTGCCTTTATCACTTCTTTTCTTTTCCTCATCACTTGTTACTTTCCTCTCAATTTTTTCATTGGTTTCTTCCTCATCTTTTTCTTTTTCTTTTTCATTTTCTATTTCTACATCATCATTTTTCTCTACATTTCCTTCATTTTTCTCTTCTTCTTTTTCCTCTTTCCTACCAACTACAGTTCCCCTTCTAGTGATAATTGCTTTACATTGCTCTTTAGGATTGATTTGGGTATTTGCTGAGAAAGATCCACCTCCATGCTCAGCTATCTGCTTTACAAGCTGCCCTACTTGTACTTCTAGATTCTTGATAGAAGCCTTAGTATTCTTTTGGTTACTGATGGACATTTGCATGAATTGTGTAAGAGTGTCTTCCATTTTTGGCAATCTGTCAGACTGAGCTTGTTGTGGTGGATTTCTATTTGAAGGACCTGGAAAAGAATTAGAAGAACATGCAAAAGAATTGTTAAGAGGACCTGCAAAAGGAGGGTTAGTGGGAATATTATAGGCATCATTATTCTGCCTCCAATTATAAGGTTGATTAGAACCTGGACCACTGCGATAACCTTGGTAATTCCCTTGATAATTTTGTTGAGGTCTTGATTGATTTTGCATGTAGTGAACTTCCTCTTCTTGTGGACAATCACTAGGTACTGTGCAATGGCCATTCTGATGGTCTCCTCCACAGAAGTCACATATCAGGATTTGTTGAACTTGGTGTGCTGTATGAGATTTTTGTGATCCTCCCTGCTGAATTTGTTGAGGAAGTTGGCCTATTTGCTTTGTTAAGGCCTCCAATTGTTGTGTCAAGAGCTTTTTGGAGCTAAGATGGCATTTTGAGTGTCGAGCTCTATTACTCCTTTCCTTTGAATTGGTGATCTATCATGGTGAGATTAGTAGTCACTTACTGCTATGGAGTCAATGATCACTATGGCTTCTTCGGGGCTTTTAGACATCATGGGTCCTCCAGCTGAAGCGTCAATGATCATCTTGGTCTGGGGCCTCAAACCACTATAAAAGATATGTAATTATGCAGCATCATCAAAGTTGTGGTTCGGGCATCTCTTTAGTAGTGACTTGAATCTTTCCCATGTCTCACAGAGTGGTTCATCTACACCTTGAAAGAAAGTGGCAATAGCTGACTTTGCACTTATAAATCTTGATGGAGGGAAGAATCTGGAGATGAATTTCTCCTCCAACTCGTCCCATGTGCTTAAACTTTTGTTTTGTTGAGACTGAAGCCAAGTTTTAGCTTTACCTGTCAAAGAAAAAGGAAAAGCTCTGAGGTAAACAACTTCTGCATCTTCGTCTGATGCCCCCATTGTACTGCATAGCTCCATGAAAGTAGACAAGTGCGCGTATGGATCTTCATGGTCTAATCCAGCAAATGGATGTGAGCCAATAAGACTGAGTAATGCTGGCTTCAGCTCCACAACTTTGTTGTTGAAAGGAGGGATGACTATGTTGTTGTTGTAAGGACTTTTATTTTCGGCGCTTAACCCCGCGCTGTCGCGCGGGGATTCAGGTCAGAAAACCCTGCTAAGGGTGCGGCGCCAGTGGCGCCAGGATTGGCGCTGATGGCGCCAAATGTAATAGCTTGAATTCGTAAGCATATGTTTAAGCTTAGTTTAAGCATGAATCTAAGTTTTTAGGTTAAGGAATATGATCATGCTTTAGAATCCTTTGAAAGATGCTTAAAAATGCAAGTTTATGGATTGTTCTGGCATATGGCGCGACCCACTTGGGGTGCGGCGCGACCCGCGCCATATGGGTAATATGGGGCAGATGGCTCTGCCATGTCACGCGAGTCACTTGAAGATCCACGCGAGTCGCGTGGCAAGTGGTCCAGA
>PYAF01001210.1:92820-105621 GCA_007407185.1 Glycine tomentella
ACAAGTTCATTCACACTATAAATAGAGGGAGTAGGAACTGAAAACATCAAGCCTCCAAGGGAAGTGAACGTGCCAAATCTCTCTTGCTTGCATCCTTTCCTTTTTCATCCTTTTATCTTCAAATTCTACATCCTTTTCACCTTTCATTTTCAAGAAAAATAAAAGCAAACCTAAGCCTTGCTACTTTGGAATCTCACGTAGAACTAGGAACATTTAGAAGGATATCAAGAATCAAACTCCCTTGAGGTAGGTGAAGTTAAATATCTAGTTAATCAATGAGTTGGATTAATTTACATGCTACATTATGGTTATTATTTAGGCTTGAATTTGGTGCTATTTGAAGGTTATTCTTTGATGAGAATATGTTGAATTAAGCCATAAGGTAGGTTATGATTTATACCCATCAATATTAGTGAATTATGGAAGTCCATTTGATGATCTTGTGAGGTGACTTTAATGATACTTTGGACTGTCTGTTTATATTTTATGGACATATTTTGATTTAATTTTTGAAGTAGAGGATGAATGGTGTGGAGTTGAATGGTTTAAATACTTGATGATTTGATTTTGAGGATTAATTATTTGATTTTAAGGATTAATTAGTGTGGTGGTAGGTGAAAGGAGAATTAAGATGTATACTAAGTGTGAATCTTTGCTTGTAAAGGTTTAAAGGAATTAGATATTATTTATATTGAGGATGATTAGTTAGACTACTAACATAATTTTTCTGTAGTTAAGGTGATTCTCTGGTTATGCATAAGTTTGGTAATAATCTTACTTGATTAAGGTATGGTGGTGTAACCATACTTATAAAAGCTTATTGGATAAGATATGGTGGTGTAACCATACTTATGATATATACAATGATATGATCTGTGTTTTGCTTATGTATTTGGTTTTTCATATGGATGATTGATGTGATTAAGATAGGTGGATTCATGTTTCCATGTTCCAAGTCCAGTACGAGGCTTTGGGGAAACAGAATCTAATGCTACATACAGTACGATATGTAGTACCCATGGACAAGGATATATGGCAAAATTCATGCATGTTTGAGTAAGACTATAGCAGCGACCACGCTCAGCGTGGCCACATACAGTACGATATGTGGGAGCCATTTGCCCTGGGATAATTCATCTCATGCATTCATATAGTTTGCATATTGCTTGTGTGTGTGTTTGATTATTTGACTGATTTTACTAACCTACTAATAGGGTTGGGATTTAGCTTTGCCTACTAAGAAATTTATTTCTCACCCGATTTGTTTCATTTTTTTTAGATGGCAATGATGGACAAGTTCTATGAGGCCTTGGAGTAGTGAAGATATATAAAAGAAGTTATGTACTAAGCTGGACTTTTGAGAAAGTAGTGTACTCGTATTATATAAACTTTTGTATCAGAGACATTGGTTATGTATATGAGTAACAAATCTTTTGAAAATTTTACGTTTTAAAATTTTTACTAATATACGCTTCTTATAAAAGTTATCTTTAAGTACTAATAAAATTAACAAGAATAAGTAGAAATTTAGGTCATTACAGTCACGCCCTATTTGGGTGTCATTCACTCCCTATAAGCGTAGATACTTTCATTTTATTTATTTCGTCCACTTAATTTCTTATTTAGTTTTCCATTTTCAAAATGTGATCGTCATATGTGTAACCACATGAAAAACATGATGCGTAATATCACCTCTTTCCACCAAATACAGGGGTAATACAACATATTTATAAATGAAATACATTAACATAACATTAATTAAACAAACATAATTACAAAATCATGAAGTACCACCATGAGTAGCACAACCTCTCCGATTATGTCCAACTTGCTTGCAAATGCCGCATTTAACGTGCCTCTAAGTTGTTTCGACTTCGTCCATCTCGTTACGTATTCTGGTGGACCTTGGACGACCCTTAGCACATAACATTGACCTGTCAGGTATGACAACTGGGTCTTCACTCAATGGAATAGCACATTCATTACCAATTGGCTACCATGGCAATGAGTACGCCTGCGCCAAATTACTTACCAGAAAGACATCATCCACATACTGATAAGGATTCTGGTGAACATGTAAAGCAGCAGCTGCGGCGTGACTACATGGGTATTTGAAGGCCTTAAACTTACTACACTGACAAAAACTCTCTGCAAGGTTTACTGAATATGACCTATCCTAGCCCTCGTCCACCTTAAATAATGTTTGATCAAGGTTATATGTGCGTACATTGTGGCTTATAGCAAGGGACTGATTATGCCTCAAAGCATCAACCACATTTTTGCAATGTCGTTGTGAATGGTCAACCTGGAAGCAGCCGCCTGATCCCTGCATACAAAATAATGAACCAATCGAGTGTATGTGTGCTTCACAAGAGCAGTGATAGGCATGTTCCTTGCTCCCTTGAACACCCTGTTCACTGATTCAGACAAGTTTGTTGTCATATTGTCATATCTTCTCCCCTCCACATCATATGCACGTGTCCATTTTTCCTTAGGGATGATGTCAATCCATTTTGCAACCTCAATACTGGTATCACAAAATCATGCAAACGCTATGTCAAAATCAACCATAGAAGAAGTATAACCTACAGAATAATAATACCATTAATATATTACAAATACATATTTGTCTCAGCTTAATATATTACAAATAGTTGTTAACATACCTAAAGTCATGAGGGTCTTCTTCAATCTTGCATTCTTAAACCTTTGATTAAAATTATTGGCAATATGACGAAGGCAAAACACGTGATGCGCATAAGGTGGTTGCCAACCAGCATGATTCTCCACGACAGATATTATGTTGTGGTGTCGATCTAAAATGAGACATATATTTTGCATTTGGGTAACGTGAAAGCGAATGTTAGCAAGGAAGTATTCCCAGGCTTCCAATGTCTCCCCCTTAACAATGGCAAATGCCAGTGGCAGGCATTCATTATTTTCATCCTGACTTGTGGCAATCAACAATTTTCCTTTATACTTGCCATATAAATGAGTCCCATCAATTTGAATGATGAGTTTGCAAAATTTAAAAGCCTCACAACACTATCTAAAAGTCCAAAAAATGCGATGAAACACACGCTTTGTCCGTATCAGTCAATTTGCCACAAAATAAGCATTTGTTTGTATATCAAAAAAAGAACCTGGTGAAAAACGAAGCATGTAGTTGCACCACCTGGGCAAAAATGCATAAGATTCTTCCCAATCTCCATAAATCATTGTCATTGCTTTCTGCTTCATATATCAGGCCTTTCGATATGAAACTTTAAATCCATACGTATTGTTGATCCTCTCTTGAACCAATGCAACTGACATAGACGGTTCCTCCTTAATCATTCCTAACAATCAAATTGTAACATTGACATTAACAACATATCTTAAAAAAAATAATATTTTTCATATAAAGCAAATTTAATAAAAACATACCTACTATAAGTGAAGCAATAACTGTTGATTCAAGAGGAGTCATGCATGAATGAACAAGGATCAAGCTTTGGTGTTTTGTGCTTTCAACATGCCTCATTGGAAAAGTTTCAAAGAAGCTATGAAGATCAATTTGATTCATGTAAAAGGGAAGATGTGTTATCTGATAATCCAACTAGCATATCATGCATAATCATTCATCTAGGATTGTTAGATTGAAGGTCTAAATAAAAGTAATTAACTAGTTTTTGTAAAAATGAAGTTTTCATGCATTAATCGATTACATAGGCTAAAATGAAAAAAATCATACTGACTGTCTTAATCGATTACAGAAATTTGTAATTGATTACATCTAATGCCTATGGGTAACATGTTCTGCTGATTGAATCGATTACATATTGTTTTAATCGATTACATAGTACATTTGAAAATATTGGTCTGTCTGTCTTAATCGATTACCAAATTTTGTAATCGATTACTCAGTGCATTTGGAAAAACATGAGTGACTGGTTTAATCGATTACTTGACAGAATAATCGATTACATTGTTCATAGCTCAAACCTAGAACATATCAGGAGCACTTTAATCAATTACATTCTTGGAATAATCGATTACAAATGCAAAATAATCGATTACAGGAGCGTGTTTAATCGATTATTTTCAGTTAGAAAATTGTTATAAATTGAACCCATTGCCCTGTGCTTTGTGATTTTTGAATAATTCGTATTCTGGGGGCAATCACAAACATTCATAAGCTTTCTTTAGTGTATTTATGAGTTTCAAAAAAGCATTTAGGCTTCACAAATTTGTATGGGTTTTTTGATTTGAAGAAGTGAAGCATCATTGAGTCTCAAAGCTTAAGGAAAGGAATGCATTGAGTCTGTAATCTTTCTTTCAACCTGTTGAATCATTCACTTGCATGTGTTCTTTGGATTATCAAGTGAAATCTTTCCTTATTCTTTGAAGGTGTAAATCTTTTAATTGATTTCTGTAAAGATTGACTTATTGTAAATGGGTTTCTTACATGATGATTAGAGATAGTGTTTCTCTAAGGGTTGCTGAGTAGTGTTCTCAGTTTTGGGTTTGATCTCTAAGGGTCTAATAGTGTTTTAGACTTCTGAACTTTATCTAGGATTGAAAAGAGAGACTTGTAATATCTTGTAAGAATATTATTTGCAATAGTGGAACTCTACTCTAGTGTTGAGTAGAAGAACTGGATGTAGCTTCATAGTGTTTGAAGTGAATCAGTATAAAATTTGTGGCTGATCTTTATTCTTATCTCTTCATCTCTCAATTGCTTTGGTTGTGAATCAAATTACATTACGCAGAAAACTCTCATTTGCTTATTGATTTATTGACAGAGGAATTTGATTGAATATAAGATTGTTGGTTTCAAAACTATTTTTTAAAGTGATAAAGATCCTGTGGAAACTCTGATTTGAAAATTTTAATTTACCAAGGTACAACCAATTCACCCCTCCCCTCTTGGTTTTATTGAAGTATTCCTATTATTTTCAATAACATCAACATCAAGCTGTATGTGACCCTGTGTAATATGGTCATTCAGCAATTGTGTTTTTCACCCCATTTTGAAACAAGCCACTTCTCACTGTACGTTGGTTTAATTACCCTAACCCTCTAAGGGCAATCCTCGTTATGAGCAACACACATCATGCTAAACTTGTTAGCCTTTTTGGATGCAAATTCCTGTTTAACAAACAAATCATCTCCTAATTGCCATGGACCTTGCACTGAACCCGAACCCGAACCCAAAGCAGAACCAGTAAAAGATTCTTCTTTGCTTAGATGATTCCAATCAATATATGTGTATTGTGGAATTCCATCCCAAAAAGGAATGACCTCAGCACCTAAACATATGAAGCAAATAAAATACTATAACATACAAATATACATATATGACTATGTTTTCATTGATTTCAGTCATCTAACATACCTTCTTCAAGTTGGGTAGATCCAACGTCCGCATGATGACAGATTTGAGACGACCTCACATCACTATCTTGTTGGAATTCAGTGGCATGCACACCATCATCCTCATCATTATCCGACGCACTAGCATCCTCCTCAAGAAGACGATCTTTCATTGTGATATTTTCATCATCGTCATCCATAACCCAAGTTAGGTCATGTTCATCTTCCTCAGACACGTTTACACCTGGAGCAGCATATGACGATGCATTATGTGCAACTGACCTAATGGGTAAAACAGCATCCTCTATTGTGGTAAAATCCACGTACAACTCTAAAAAATCTTTCCTTGGTTGGTTGAAAAATTCTTCCATTACCATTTCTATGTCTTCATCATCCAGTATTTGAAACCTTATGTATTGTTCATGTTACCATAACCTTGCCATCAGCAAAGTGATACATTGGTTGTCTTTCAGACCTAATTTCTAGTGTATCTTCTCATGCAATTCACCCACTATTGAGTTACGATTGATACGTGTCGGCCTTTTCTCCCCTTCAAAAATAACACTCCGTCGCCCTTCAACTTTCCTTCCATTGAAAAATAACACAACACGAGCACACTCACTACTTGAACTCATTTCTTGTCGTAAATTCAAACAAAAACTTTAAATATCAATAAACAATACAATAGTACGAGATTTAAAAGATAAGCTGCAAAGAAATGGGTCAGGAGAGGTGGTTTAAATAGAAATGGGTCACTCAAACACGCCTAAATTGGGCGTGTTTAAACACGTCCAATTTAGGCATGTTTGGCAGCCCCATTTATGTAAATATTTTTGAAACAACACCATTTTTGTAATTATTTTATAAAAAAAACACCATTTTGGTACTTTTGCCAATATTCATGTGCAAGGATGTTTCCCTAAAATAATTTTTAATTAGTCTCTCAAGAAAACTTTTCCGTAAGAGAAGGTGGAAATCTTACTTTCCCAAGTTTAATTTTTCTTTTACTACATAAAAATATCATGTTATTTTTTATTGGACTAAATTGTAATAAAATAAATATACTTAATTTGCATAATTTACATATTAATTTGCATAATTAGAGTGAAAGTAATTTATATATTAAAATAAAATTATAAAAGAAATTTTGTAAATAATTTATGAAATTTAATTATAAATTGGTAAAATTAAATTAAAATATGTATATTATTCAAAATAAAAAATATATAAAATGATATAAAATAAAATTAAAATTATTTATATATTAAATGTTTTTTAATTTATAAATTTTTATAATTAAAAAAATTAATAACTCTTCACCAACGATACATATAAAATAGTGTTTATAAAATTAGTTAAAAAAAGAAGTGTTTTATTTGAATAAGAGGTCATAAATTCAACTCTTACTAAGATCATTTATATTTTTCATTTTATATATGCATAAGCATCACGTCAGCAATAACATATCACATCAAAGTCAATGTTTGACTTTAGAAGGTCAACTGATAGAAGGACCAAAATTACTTAATCTTAAAAATAGGAGGGCTAAATATCTTAATTTAGAAATAGGATGATCAAAATCACAAATTTGAAATTATAGTGGTGTCAAAATGCAATTTAGCCTAATTATATAATATGATAAATAATTAAAATAATTGGTAAAAACATGTGTAACTCTTTGTTTCAAACTTATCTGAATATTCACAGTGGTCAATTAAACAAATTTTATTTATTTATACGAAACATGATTACCAGGAATCATCATTCCTGGGCATAAAAAATTTATCCCCTATTAACGCCTCCTAAGGGTTACATTATGATGACAGTGCCAATGGTCTTTATGATCCTTTTTTTATGACAAATGTTATCTGATATCATAAGGATCCGAATTAAGAAAATAAAAGGAAAACCTGTCCAAACGGGCCAGCCCGACCTACCTGGGTTGGCTCTCCACGGGTTGGTTAAAAAGTGAGTCGGGCCAGGCTGGCTCACTTTCGTGGTGGGTCAGTTTTTTGCCAACCCATCTCAAACCACCCGGGTTGGTGGGTTATCCGGGTTGGCCGGCGAGTTGGCTCGTGAGCTGGCTCGCAGGTTGACTCACTTTATATTTAAAAAAAAAAACCAAAAAAATCATAAAACCACAAAATAAGTGCAGAAAAATGCAAATTAAACCAATCTAAGTAAGTTTAAATATTACAAACTGCATCAAACTCAAACTAAGTGTGCATGAAACTCAAACAAACATAAATATGTTCAACAACATTAAAATAATAAAACACCAGTCTAACTTTTCCATTGTCAAATTCTCATATCTTCATCATCAATATTAACTTGTCTACGAAGACCGAAGAGTATTGGAATCATGCTTTGACAAATCAATTTGATCTTCGTCATCTTCATTTTCTCCATTATCTTCATCTACAATTCAAAAAGAAAGATCAAAATTAAAATGAATGTTTATTAGTAAACAATAAATTACGACTAATGTAAAGATAGATTATAAAATATTACCTTCAGCCATAGGAGAAAAACCATTTATCCAATTACGAGTCAAAATAAGTGCTTGAACATTATCGGGAAGAAGGGAACACCGGTATTTGTTAAGCACACAAGCACCAATGCTAAATGCAGACTCACTAGCAACTGTAGTTATTGGAATGTTTAGCAAATCACAAGCCATTCTTGAAAGGATTGGAAAACGATGTTGTCGATCATTCCACCACTTCAACACATCAAGCTTCTTATTTAAACTTGGTTCTAGGTCTCCGTCATCCAAATATATATCCAATTCAGACTTACCATTAACCAAGACATTTTGGCTCACATAATTTATATATTCCTATGCAATTCAAAACAATTCAAAGAAAATAAACATCAATTTAAGTAAAACAAGCACAACAAGAGGATTCTTGAAATTATAATTAATGACTAATAAGCAAAATAACACACTTACATGAAATGCATCCATGTCATGGTCATCCTCCGGATTGGAAGATTGTGCCAGTAGATTCGTTTGAGAGCTTGACGCACTTCCTTCACCTGCATCTTGTTTCACATATTCTTCATAAAGCTTGTATATCTTATTCTTGATGTGTTCAAGCTTATTTGCAGAAGTGGAAGAATCAAGTTTGTTATAAAAAAACTTCAATGCATCAAATTTCATTCTTGGATCAAGAATAGCCGCAATTGCAAGAATGACACTATAATCATCCCAATACTTGCTAAACTCCCCAAGCATCCTCTGCGCCATTTCACTAATCACCGAATCATCACTTTGGGCATTCTCCCTCAATAAACTTTCAATTTTCCACACTTGCATAAAGTACAAGTTAGAAGTAGGATAAGATGTACTGGAAATCAAATTAGTTATAAAGTAAAATGGCCTCAAGAATTCACACATCTTTTCTCCCCTTATCCACTCATCAATTGATGGACATGATTTATAATTTCTATCACGTAAAGAGAAGGTAGAAAAAGCACGACGATACTTGAGTCCACTTTCAAGCATAACAAATGTAGAGTTCCATCTAGTTGGAACATCCAATCTCAAACCCACCTTGATATCAATACCCACAACTTCATCAACACATTCCTTAAACACTATCTTTCTTCCCTCTGATGCTTTTACATATTTGACACTCTCTCTAATCTTGTGCAAAGCACCACTAGCAATCTTTAAACCCTCTTGAACTATAAGATTCAATATATGAGCACTACATCTCAAATGAAAAAATTCACCTTTACATAACAAACTATTTTGCAAGGATAATCGTTGAATCAATACATCTTGCATATTGTCATTGGCACTAGCATTGTCCAAAGTAATTGAAATTTTTTTTATCTATTCCCCAATCTTTCAAGCAATTAAACACCTTTTTAGCCAAATCAAACCCGGTATGTGGAGGTTCCATTTTACAAAAAGCAAGAATTTTGCTATTCAAATTCCATTGGTTATCAACAAAATGAGCAGTCAAACAAATGTATCCCTCAACAGTACATGCAGTCCAACAATCAGATGTCAAACAAATTCGATTACGATGAAATTTCCAAATATCAGACACAGTAGTGTTTCTACTATAATGCTTGACTTCTGGATTTAACAATGAATGCAACTCCCTAATCCACTTGTATTCAACAAAGTTGAAAGGAAGACCATGTTCAATAATAGCCATTGAAATTACTTCACGCACACGTCTATGGTCAATTTCCGTAGACCTCAACTTTCCTGCATGATCAATAATCATGGAAGCCATATCATGATATTTGGGGATAAGTTTACATTTTTTTACATGACGCAATAAGGTTGAAGTACTTATCTTAGTACCGCCAATCACATACTTTTGTCCACACCCATTGCATTTAGCCCTTTCTTTTCCATCTTCTACCCCAATTTTAGTGAAATGTCTCCAAACATCAGAAGTGCAAGATTTTGTCTTTTTACTTGCAGTTTTACATTCAGTCTCTTTATTTTTAATTTCATCTACACTTAGATTTACATTTTTGTTTGGACTTCTAACACCAAATTCATTCAAATCACTATCGGTAAGAGCATCCATTCGAATAACACTTTGATGCACAGTTTCAGATTCCACTCTGTCAAAAGAAAATCAGGAAAATCACATATAAAACTATCAAATATCTCACAGACACAGGAATCAGAGTAAATGAGTAATACAGACCTGACATATTTAAACTATTTTACAATATTTAAATGGTTCATTGGACAAGCAAGTTATTTTTATAAATTGTAATAGCAATTATTCCATAAACAAGATAATTGGTAATAACAAGGAGAAGCTGGTGGCCTGGTGCAATGTTATGCAATAGCTAACAAAGCAAGTTTCATGAGTTCACAATAATCAACACCTAACAAACTCATTCAAGAGTCAATTATTCAAAACAACAAGAAGTAAGAACTAAACTAAGAACAATGATAACCTAACAAACTCTTGAATGATTTTCTTTAGTTATCAATACCTAACAAACTCATTCAAGAGTTCAAACCAGGGTCTGTCCTAGCTTTTCCCCTTGAATCATGTGTAGATGGTTCAACCATTGTAGAAAAGGGCTGAACAATGAAAAAACAAAACAGAATATCGATAGCAATCGCTGGAAGAAGGAAGACAAAAAAATAACAACTAAAAACAGAGCAACTGCAATACACTGGTTATTATATATCGTTGTCCAAATAAGGGGCCTTTCATTGGCGGGCATTTTAGATTTCTAAATTTTCTTGACAAGGAATTTGTTTAAGTTCGAATGTCATAATCTTCTCAGATCACTATGCAATTATATAACTTGAATTCTAAACAAAATGTGTAATAAAAATGGAGACACAGTACTTTGCTCAACATTGCCACAGGAGATCAAAGACAATAGGAAACTAGCATGTCATCCAATACATAGACCTCCCTTATAAATTATTATTTTGATATATTGCAGTCAAATTTTCTTTTCAGATATAAACATACGAAACCTTCATTCATTTAATAAAGTTATTTTTTTTCTTGTTACACTCTAATCTGAAAAATAGAATGAACACTTATGCAAATAACCAAGAGGGGGGATGAATTGGTTTTTCCTCAGAGTTTTTAAAATTGAAAACAATTTTGTACACAGCAGAAGACTTTGAAAGAAGGATCGTATCTTAACCAATTAAAATATCAAACTTTTAAAATCAACTTTTATCTCAATCAACCCATTCTTGAGCTTCACACAATCTTGTGATGTTAACAAAAATAATACTTCAAGAACAATATGAATATGAACAGAAAATTATAAATACACACAAGATTTATACTGGTTCACCTCTCAACCCCGGATGCTACATCCAGTTTTACTTCTAATCAACCTTGATTAGAGTTTCCACTATAACAAAATGATTATCTTTACAAGCAAACACAGATCTCTTTTACCCACCCTAGGTAAAATTCAAAATCTAAACCTATAGACTTCTCAAAAGATCTAAGAACCAAAGATCCCTTCTCTGTTCTACCCACTAGATATCTATCTAGTAATGCTTTAAAGATACAAATTGTTATATCAACAACAAACTATCAAAACATACAATTTCGATACAAAACAACAAAGAACTTGATTAAAGAAACTGAACATCCTCAGTGAAATGAATGAATTTAAATGATCAAACCAGATTGAGAATGAATGCCATGATTTTTCTTGATGATTTCTTTTTCACAAATGATGCTTTAGAAAAAACTAATCATGAAAAGATGACTCAACACATGAGAGTCTTCATGATTCTTGAACCCAAATCAATGAATGTTTCTAAAGAGCCTTGGTGCTTCTAAAATCTCCTAAGAGTGTGTTTACAAGGCTTATGTAACACCCCGTGTGCACCCGGCGTATTAACATTATACAATATCAGAGTAACGCAGCAAGCATGGAAATAAACATTAAAGGAAGCCTGAACCAATTATAAAATACATCTTTATACATATATGGTGAATTAACTGTCCTTTACAGGTACATAATTCTCAAAACTATACAAATGTTCCCTAGGCATCAAAATACAGATAAATTAAACAAAAATTCTGAGCTGACAAGCTCCATCATCTAAACCTAGGGTGATCTTCACACTATCCCAGAGCAGGCCTCTTGCCTTGGGATCTCTCAGTGACTGTAGTCTCTGCTCCTGCAACATAATCCCCAAACAGGGGTGAGATAATCATCCCAGTAAACTCAGGGTTCTCAGAGGTTTCCCTCCCCCTGGTTCACTTTCACAACATATAAGTATAGGTCATATGACAAAACATAACAAAATCATAACATCGGAAATTTCATCATACAAACGGCCTTTACGGCATACAAGAATCATATGTATTCACATGGCATCTCAACACAAGCATCTGCAAACAACACATACAGGGTCTGAGAGAGATCATCCATGAGAGGGTACATTCTCTCGAGACTTCTCACTGACTACCTGAATAGGATCATCTACTAAGAGGTACATCTACTCAGGACTCGCTCCATCTATGCCTGAGGAAGATCATCCACTTAAGGGTACATTCCCTCAGGACTTTCCGCCCAATACCTGAATAGGATCATCTATTTAAAGGTACATCTACCCAGGGTTTACATGGACACCTATGGATTATCCCACGGAAGATCATCCACTGAGTGGGTACATTCCCAAGGGGTCCATAGTTCCACATCATACTGGCCAGTAAGTTCTCACACAATCAAGCCACACATCATCATCATAATCAATATAACTTACACTATCACAGTGCATCAATATAGGCTCATACCCTATCTCAAGGTCAAGCTAGCATTCAATTGCCAGAAATCATCAAACCATTTCACCAATATTCAACACATATCCAGTATCACACAACCATAAATCATCAGTATACATGCCACATCAAGCAATCACCCATATTGGGTGTAGTGAAACACAAGCAGGGAAACAATCCCTGAAAACAC
>PYAF01001210.1:121162-148401 GCA_007407185.1 Glycine tomentella
GTTTTGATGATCTATACTTTGATCTGTATTTGGTGCTGCGCTGTCTGTATTAAGTTGTTTGGTAATGAATTATTTGGGACTGTACCTGGACTGTTTAATAATTTCATTTGTATTAAAGGACTATAATTATATGGATCGTGGTGAGGGGAAGTCGCTTTTGTTACAAATGAATTACACAAACTTGCAAGCAAAGAAAAAAAAGGATTTTTCGTGAAAAAATTATAACTAATTTGATTCCAATACAAAGTGAACACAATATTTTATCTAAAATAAATCAAGCACGAGAGGGTGAAGAGCGGTCGTTACAGGTACTGCTCGCTAGCATTTTCTAGAAAGCATAGGTCAACTTTTAGGAAGTGTATATCCTTTGTTTCTAAATATTTTTGGGTGTTTAAGGTGTCTATTTTGTAGTGTTTTAAGTCTTTGTTTATTTCAAAGTGTAATAAGCTCAAAACAATAACCACAACACAATTTATAACAAGAACAAGCCATAGTGTACAAACAAAAGACCAACAAATTCATGCCATCTTCAAGCACATCATGCTATATCACATTTTTTCATCAAATAATCTTCAAAGAAACCATACATCACAAAATATGCACCAAGCAAAGCAACAAAACAACATCATAAAACATGAATAACACACATAAGGTAGCTTTCCTTACAGGTTTCTCCTTAGCCAACTCAAACAAGCAACAAGCAAATGGTGGAAGTGATCTCCTTTTGTCTTCTCCTTCACTTAACTTCAACTAACCATGAGAGAATGGAAACATGAAAGTTTAGAGAAGAGAATAAAGAGTTACTTGAGGTGTTAAGATGAAAAGAAAAGCAGGAATAAATAAAAAAATAGAGAGATTCAAGAGGAAATGAAAACTAGATCTAGGGTTTTCAACTTACCCTTTTTCTTTCTCTTCTTCTCTCTACACTTTGAGATGGCAATGAAATGAAATGGAGGTGGTGTGTGTGTGCTCAGCCCACATGTGATTGTAAGAGGAGAATGAGAGTGTTTTATGTCCAAATGGGTTTAGATTTTGGGATTTTACAATTTTCAATTTAAGTGATTTTCAATTTTTTTGGATTGATTTGGCGGTTTTCAAACAATTGATTTGGTTTTAAACACTTGTAACACCCTAAAATTTCGATAACTAAAAAAAATAGATATTTGATGTATTTCTTATGTTATTTGATTATTTGATTAGTTTAGATTAATTGAATTGTTGTATAAATTACCCTTGTGCAATTTCTTGGTGTGGATGATAAGTTATGTGGAGTTTGTTGAGCTGCGCTGAAATTGTGTAATTTCGAGTTTGACCAAAAAATATGTTTTAGTAAAATTATCATTATGGATTGGTTAACCGTTGGATTACCTTCAAATTTTAAAGGTAGACTCCTAACCCATATATGTAACTTGTGACCATTAGGATTTGCGAAATACATTTGTAGCGTGAGATAATAATTTTTCACTGAACCAGAAATTTTAAAATTGGGCCAGCTTGCCCAGACGAATTTTGGTAGGCTTTTTGGCTTGCTTGGGTGAGTCAAGTCGGTCTTAAATACATGCAGCAGTGTCTAGAATCATGAAAATGGTCTCCTTCACCCCAAAACCAGCACCCAACCTCCCTTCCCTTCCTCCTCTACTAACCATGGCCACCGGTGACCCTACTAGTCACCGTCGCTAATAGAGGTATAGATAGATAAGGAGAGTTTATTATTTAGTTATAGTTTTGGTACCATAGTTGGGGGCCAGGGAGTCCAACTATTAGGATATCTGCCTATCCCTGTTGTGTGCTGGTTTTCAAGAAAAGTTATGTTTTAAACTAATGGAATGCGATATAATTATTATTGATGTATGTTGGTTCCTATTGTGTGCTCGTTTTCAAGAAAAAATGTGTTTCTAACTAATAGGATGCGATAAATTTGTTTGTTAATGGATAAAACTGTGAATGATGTTGTTGTTGTAATAATTGAATTTTTGGGAATAGTCTTAATTACAGAGGAGACTTTGTTCAAAATTTTATAATTCGTTCTTTATTTAATTCTTTACTAAATTTTTTAAATGGGCATGAGAGTTTGTTTTCTATACTATAATCTTCCTCTTTAATTTAGAATTTACCTAAAATACTAATCTCGTGGTAATATGGATTGTGAATGAATGAGATGATGTTGAAATGAGATAATGTGATTGGGTTGATGATGATGTAATGAGATAATGTTGATATAGTTGATGATGTTGAATATTGATGTTTATATGATGATATTGAAATAAAATGATGTTGATGTTGTTTATGACGATATTGAAATTGAGATGTTATTGATGTGGTTGGTGATGTTTAAATGAGATAATCATAATGTGGTTAATGATGTTCAAATGAGATAATGTTGATGTGGTTGATGATGTTGAAATGAAATGAGTTTGATATGTATGATGATGATATTGAGATGATGTGATGTGGATGTTGATAATGACATTGATGAGAGATAATGTTGATGTGAACAATGTTATTGTGTGATGTGGATATACATGGATACCCATAGGAGGTGTATGATGGGTTACCCTTACGAGGAAAGATGTGTTCCTAGCCAGGTCATGCATTGATGGTGCCCATGGTTGTATGTTGTATAAGTCCACCTAGGATGCAGTGACCGATTGGTTACCCTTGTGAGGAAGTATGTGTTCCTAGCCACGGTCAGTGAATTGGCAAGCCTACATTGGTGTTTTATGTATGTACATGAGGGTGCATGACAGGTTACCCTTGCGAGGAAGGATGTGTTCCTAGCCTGGTCATGCATTGATGGTGCCCATGTTTCATGCTTCATGTGCATGGATGGAAATAATGAAGGCACACACATACCTGTGGGTTTTAGTGGGCTGAAAACGCAGGTACTAAGGGGTCATCATGTTTGGGATTCCCTAACGACGCTGGCTAATCACCAGGGGGGAATGGCCAGTGCACGACAGGGTGGCCCTGATAAGCGATTAATCATTTTTCCTGTGAAAGACTATTTCTGAGATATGGTACACATTGCATGCTAATAGATGAGTCAGGTGCATGCATCATTCTGAGTATGATTGTTTGAGTTGTGAAATGAGCTGGATGATTGGTTTGTTGGGGTGTGTATTGGACTGATAGATTTTTGGTAATGATTGTGGTTGTTAATGTTGTTTCCTTCCGAATTGTTGTTATCTGATGCTTGCTGGTTATGTATAATAAACTCACCCTTGCATTTGTTGTACTATGTGGTTGGTACCTGTGATGATCATGAACCTTCGTTTGTGGGAGCAGATGAGTAGCAGTAGGTGACCTTGGAGGAAGATCTTCTTTTTGGTTGAAGCCGCTGAACTGACGTGATAACGTTGAAATTCTTTTTGGAAAAAAGTTGTGTTTTTTTAATCAACTCTTTCTTAGTTAATCCCTTGATTCTTTTTGTTAGTCATGTAATTTCAAACATGAATATTTGTAAATACAACTAGATTATGTTCTGATATGTGAATGATATGTAAAGTTTTAAATGTACATCCATATGTACCCATTTATGTATTTGTTCCATTGTATGATAATTGTATTATCTAGAAAAATTTATTACCATTTTCATAATCAAATTAATGGAGCTTTCATTAAAATTTGAAATTCACACGATTAGAGTTGGTGATATCATAGCGACGAGGTGGGTCGTTACAACACTTCTACCAAAATGTCAGTAAGTGGTTAATTTTAGATACTAAAATGACAAGGTAAGTTCAAAGGCTAAATTAAAAATAAAGAATAACAATTTTCGAAACTGACAAATTAGACCATCGACAATATGCTGATAAATTAGTCTCACCGAGTAAGCAACACATGTGACATTTTTTATTTATGATAATGGGTCCAGATGTGCCATGTAAGCAAAAATGTTTAAATTAACGGAGAACATGTAACAATATGATAAATTTGTCATACTTTTTACACATTTATGGACTAAATTTTAATTTTTCGTCAGTTAGAGATCAATCTGTCACTATCATATGTACTTTAAGGGATTAAAATAAAGTACATTACATATACCTCTCCTAAGTTTTAAGAGAATTATTACACATGCTTCCCCTCCTTTTGAAAAATATACACATGTCTTTCTTGAGATTTAAGAAAATTACAAATACCTCCCTTGAGGTTTAATGAAATTACACACATCTTTCTATTGTTTTTAAAACCTATACAAATCCTCTAAAAGTCACATCCGTTGACAATTTTTATTAAGGGCTAAAAAAGAGATGTAAAAAAAGTTGAAAAACGTGACACATTCTACAATAACATAAATGTAGGTTCAGATGTATCTGAATCTAGTTTCGGAAAAAAGTAACAAATTTAAATTTTGCGAATACTAAAAATAGATAATTTTTTTTTCTAGTGACTTATTTTGAAATATTTCATATTTATGAAAATAAAAAATATATTTTAGTCTTTTTTAATCAAAATTATTAACACAAATGATTTATTATTGTCAAATATTTATGAGATTTGCGTAGGTTTTGAAAACAGAATAAAAACATGCTTAATATCCTTACACATCAAGGAAAATATGCAACACATTCGCAATTTCTTTAAATCTGTAGACAGAAATGTGTAATTTAATAATAAAAATAAGTATTTACCCTAGTAAAAATAAAAGGAAGTAAATTACGTGCTTGTCCACGTGTAAAAACAGTTCTTTCTAGGGACGCATTTCATTCCCTCGCAACTTCCTTGATTACTTAGTTCAAAAAGCTTCCCAAACCACACCGAGTCACCGACTCGAAGCCACTCAGTCGGACTTGCTCTCACCATCGACGCCATGAATCTAAGCTACGAACAGAGGCTCCAGGTTGTCGCCAGACTCATTCTCGACGAAGACTCACGCCCCGGCGACGCGCCGCCGTACCATGAGGAGCTTGGGCTGAGGGCGGCCCTCAAGCCGCACCAGGTGGAAGGGGTTTCGTGGCTCATACGGAGGTACAAACTCGGTGTCAACGTCGTCCTCGGTAAGACTATACTCCTTTTCATTGTGTTTGGTTGCGCTGAATGTCTCAGAATTTGAAAAAACAAAGGTGGTGTCGTTTTTTATTTTTTTCTATTTTTAAAAAAAATTTCTTTGGGGCGAAAATCGAGATTATCCTTGATGAAATTATTGGTTTTCAGTTCTCTTTGTTTAGCTGCGTGGAAAGTCTGAGTGTTTGTAAGAAAATTTGGGATTTGGGGTAGTTATTTTGGTCCGGCCTAATGTGTGTGTATATAATAATTATAAAAAATTATGAAAAATAAGTGAGAAATATAAACTTGCAAAACTGTGTAAATTACTATAAAATATACTTTTGGATGAATTTTATGTGCTCCCATTACTCTCTTTGTGGGAACTACATGAATTTCACTTGATAATAGAGAGACTGTTGCAAAAAGTGTTTTGCTTGCTAATATTTCTCCTGTAGTTTGTAATCACCCATGTCTTCATTTTAGGCCCCCTTTTATAAACACATCAAATTGGTCCTTCAATTTCAATTTATGCCATCAAATTAAAATTAATGTCATTATCCTTGAATGACCAAACTTAATATTTCTTATGAATGTAGGACCGAGGGTAATGTGGATTGTGGCATATTATTTGAATTGTGGTTATGGGCTTTCTTTTATTCAATTAATTTAAGAGTTTGAGTGATATTTGCATGGTGTTCTCAGTGTTTGGTTAGGAGGAACTTTTTATTGTGCAATGTCATATTCTGATGCTTGAATACAATAAGGCAATGTTGTTGTTTAGTGTTTCTCATTTCTTTGTAACAATGGGGGTGGCCTAGGGCATGAGGTTTCAACTTGTTGGGTTTAGGGAGGGTGTATATACACAGCCTTACCCTTGTAAGCTAGAGGCTACTTCCAGGATTTGATACCTGTGGATCTTCACCAGCAAGTCCATGAAACTTAGGAAGCAAATGAATCAGGCCAGATTTCAGCTCATAACTAACCTCAGTCTCAGGGTATTGAATACACCAGGGTTGGTAAACAACATCAGGTGTAGCTAACTCCTTAAGAGTTAGGTTGTTATCAGCCATGATATCAAGATGTGTAGAAGTAGAAGGAGTAGAATTAGAATCAAAATCAAAGTCAGAAGACGCTATGCTACTGTCTAAAACTACACTATCAAAGTCATCTAACCTAAGGTTTTGTCTATTTAATCTATGAAATGTCCTCTCTATCTCAGGATCAAATGAATGGAATGCACTTGATGTGGACCTAGTCATACACAATGCAACTCATAAAGGATAATAAAAAGCACAAAAGCAATCCTAAAAAGTTTATACAAAAATAAAATTTTTAAAATTCCAGAGTCTTTTTTTTTTTTTTTTTTTTTTTTTTTTTTTTTTTTTTTTTTTTTTTTTTTTTTTTTTTTTTTTTTTTTTTTTTTTTTTTTTTTTTTTTTTTTTTTTTACGCTGGCGCTGTTAGCGTGGGGCTGGCGCTATCAGCGTGGGACATTCGGGAATCTGGCGCGATCAGCGTGGGTTGGCAGAACCTCTGGCATGACTAGCGCGGGAGCCGCGCCATCAGCGTGGAATGCTCTGCTAGTTCACGCTATCAGCGTGAGAGCTGCGCGAACAACGCCAACTGGACGATGTGCTCTGTTTTTCTGGGTTTTTCACTGTTTTTAAGGGTTTGCCTCTATTTTTATGGGTTTTCCTATGTTTTTAAGGTAAATACAAAGCTAATGCAGCAACCACAAGCACATAATCATGTAACAAACATAGTTGTGCAACAAAACGTAAAAATGCAAGGATTAAAACAACTTCTATGAACTAATTACAATGAATTAAAGCTAGCACACAATGAACCGTGTCCATGGCAACGACGCTAGTTTTGATAAACACGTTGTCGACACGCACCAAAACAATTTTACTAAGCTAATTCTGTAGCACAGAGCTAACCTAGGTCGACTCAGAGACACGACCAATATGGTTCTAGCTTCAAATCATTTGTAATAATAAGGGGGGATTTTGTCAAACAGTTGGTATGCGTGAAGTAAAACATGCAAGAATACAAACTAAAATTAAAGAACAATGCAAAAATTAACAAGATTATCAAGGAGTAAACTAAAACAGATTAGAAAGCATCAATCCAATTCACTAACCCAAGCTAATTGAATCATCATCATTCCCATAAATTGATTCTAACATGAACATTCATTCAATCTCAATAGAAGCAGTTCAATCGATTCTACTCCTAAATTAATTGAAACCACAACCCTAACTGAAATATCATTCAATTAATCTTGTGATTATCATTTGAAATTGAGACATGAATCCATAATCCTAATTCACTTTCAATCCTAAATGCATCCATAATCATGAAAATATAATAGAAATTGAAGAAGAAGGTGAATATTCAAATAGAATTCGAAATACCGAACCAGAACTCCAATTCTTCTCTTGCTTGAGTTAGATCCTTGGATTGATTAGTGATTTAGCCTTCCATGATGATCACAAAGGAAAGTCCCATGAAATGAGTGCAGAAAAATGGAAGAATAGTAAAATGGAAATGAAGAAGATGAAAAACAGTGAAGAACACTTGAGAGAAAATGAAGAACAAGCTTTTGATCCTAAAAACTAAAGAAAAGAAATGTAAAACTTGTTTATTGAATTGTAAGTGTGCTGTTTTAGTTTCACTAAAGTCACTAATAAATATAGTGACTGAGTTTTGAAAATTAAATGGGTCACAAACAAACCCAACAATCTAATTATTTGCTATTTACAACCATGAAAGTCAAATTCGCAGCCCAAAATTACAAGTGCAGAGGTGCTAACTTCAAAGCTTAAAATGACCCTCTAAATGACAGAATTGGCCTCAGACTATTTCTAGCAAACTTGTAGATCTTTTCGTTATCTTTCCAGGGACTCCTAGAACGCTCCATTCGGAGATCGGTAGCACCCTATAGACCCTGCACAAGTCAGATACGTCAAGTGAGCCAAAAATCCGAAAATACGCAACAATTAGCAATTACGCCCACTTACTTGCCTAAGCCAAAAACTGAATTAGAATAGAAAAATAAAGGTCCAAGAGAGGTCAAATAAGCTAAGAAGGATAGAAAAATACTCAACTAAAAGCACTCTATCAATACCCATTACCAAGCCACAAGTCACTAATTGCATCAAGGTTTACCCTTCATTTTTTTAAGTCTTTGTAACAATGAAAACATAATATCTAGTGTTGACTGATAATGTGTTTTTGTTTTTATAATTCTTTCTAGAAGATTTTAGTCTAGGTGGGTTTGATAGTATTTGTGAAGCAACAATATTTTATTAGGTTATGATTATAATATTTCTATTATTTGCAGGGGATGAGGTACACTCTCTTCAATTCTGTGACAGAGCCTATGTAAACTGAAAGGGAAAATTTTGTTATCTTATTGGTGTTGAGATATGATTTAGTTTCCTGATTTACATTGTTGAGATATGATTTAGTTTCCTTATTACATTGTTGAGATATGGTTTACTTTCCAGATTTAGTTTCCTGATTACATTGTTGAGATATTATTTACTTTCCAGATTTAAATTCTTGCTCAGATACTGTTTTTATGTAATTGATTCTGATTGTATAATTCTCATTATTATATATAAAGAGTTGAGGAATCACTCTTCTCAAGCATTCAGTCAATATCTTCTTGGTACTCAAGTTCGTATTAGAGCCTGGTTCCGATCCAAGCACGTCATCGCCGCGTGGCTTGTCCCGATGACCACTTATAATCGAGGTGAACTGCCGGCACTTGGAACAGATAGTGCTGATCTGTTCTGATTTGGCACCGACGACTCCATTCGGTCATCCACGTGCCTCCACAAGCTCATTTTTTGATGCACCTCCGCCGACGCGTGAAGCCCACACGTCGCGCTTTTTGATTTCCGTTTTAGACATGGTTTCGTAGTGCTTGTCGAGCTTCCTTCTTTCTGTTTCAGGGGTGGTTCAACACTTTTACTATCCCCACGAGTGTCGTTTGACCTGTTTGGCTTCTTTGTCACTATTCACTTGTGTCTTGGTACTGTTCATAATTTTGATGACTGATCCCTAGTCCAAAAATCTGGTCTCCTTTGTCTTTTCTGGTTCTCCCTATATTACGTCAGCAAAACTCAACTAGAATTATATGCAGTGGCCAGCGGCTGTGGGGCTAACAGATTACTTGATAAAGACACCTGATGTAATTCCTGATGCAGACTGCGGCCTATGGAAAAAGGTAGATCTGCAGTTAGTTGTTCTCCTATGACAGTCTATCGATCCTACACTCATGGTCTACTTTTACGACTACAAGACTTGTCACGCCATATGGACGAAAGCACCAGACTTGTACAATGTCCAACGCCTCTATGATGTCATTCATAATTTGTCTATACTGAACATTAAGGACAATGATCTTCCTTCATACTGTAGCAGAGCTCAGTCTGCTATTGATGAGTTGAAGACACTTATAAATTCTGATTTCCCTAAGAAGATGATCAACAATTTGGACAATGTGCGTATGGTGTATGAACTCCATGGCCTCCACAAAGAGTCAAGTCTGTTTGCAATCAGATCTTGACGAATCCTAGTGTTCCTATCTCAGAGGAACTCATGGGACGACTTCTCTGGATTCCTATCCAAGAATTTCGTATCAGGTATTGGTTCTTCCACAGGTGGAGAATCTTTAGCTTTTGTTGCAGGACGTGGCCGAGGTTGAGGCAGTTATATTAGTAGAGGAGGTGGTCATAGTGGTAGAGGTGGATGCCCATAGTGTTCATACTGCAAACGTATGGGACACACCAAAGATACGTGTTATCATTTGATTGGATTTCTTGATCAGGTTGTAGCCGATGCTTATTCTTAGTCCCCAGAGTCTGAACAACTAGAGACCAAGATCCAACAAAATATTTTGTCAGATGCTGAATATACAAGGCAACCTAACAAGCTTTTGCTGCAATTGCTCAGTCTGGTAATTCTACAGCTTGCCTCTCACTCAACCTAACAAGGTAGATCTGCAATTGCTCAGTCTTGGATATTGGACTCTGGTGCTTCTTCTAATCACATAGCTAGTAATCCTTCACTTGTCTTCAATTTGTCACAAACCAAATCATCCCACCACATATCCCTAGCCGATGGATCTAAAACCCCTATTATTGCTATCGGACAAACCCCTCCACCCCCCTTATCCTTAAACACTGTTCTAATTGCGCCTAAGTCTCCTTTTAACGGTGCTCGTTGGTTTATTACTTTTATTGATGATCATTCTAGGGTATGTTGGATATATCTTTTAAAGGATAAGTTCGATGCTGCATCCATCTTTAAAAATTTTCATGCTATGATTCAAACTTAGTTCTAGACCTCTATCCAAATTCTTCGAACTGACAATGGTACTGAATATTTTAATTCTGTTCTTGGAGACTATCTCACCCAACATGGTATTCTCTATTGTAATATGAATCTTCTTATTCATTCATTCATATTGAAACCCAAAGGGTTCATTATATATAACTAATTCTACTACTCTAGAATATTCCACAACTTATTCTAATACTCTAGAATATTCCACAACTTATTCTAATACTCTAGAATATTCCACAACCAATTTCTAATATTCTAGAATATTCCACACTCCCCTTTAAGTTGGGAGATATATATTAATCATTCCCAACTTGTTAATCAAATCCTCAAAGATGGGCTTGTGTAATCCTTTGGTAAGAATATCAGTCGACTACTATTTGGTAGGTATATATGACAAAAATACACTACCATCCTCCAATTTTTCTTTGATAAAATGACGATCAATCTCCACATGTTTAGTTCTGTCATGGTGAACTGGCTTTTGAGCGATACAAACAACAACCTTATTATCACAATACAATCTGACAGGTAGGGAATAAGAGATCTTCAATTCCTCAAGAAGTCTTTTTAACCAAATTCCTTCACAAATACCATGGGCTAGAGCCCGAAATTCTGCTTCTGGCAACAACTGTTTGTTTCTTACTTATCCATGTCACAAGATTTCCCCAGACATAGGTACAATATCATGAAGTGGATCTTCGGTCCATTGCCGAGCCAGCCCAATCTGCATCTGTATAGATTTCAATCATTCTCTTGTGTCCCCTTTGAAAGAACATTCATCGACCAGGGGTGTTTTTGAGGTACTTGAGGATTCTATAAACTGCACTAAGGTGTTTTTCCTTAGGAGAGTGCATGAATTGACTAACCATGCTAACTGCAAATGTAATATTAGGCCTAGTGTGAGATAAGTAGATCAACTTCCCCACTAACCTCTGGTACTGCTCTTTGTCAACTTTTTCCCCATCTTCAATTCCTAATTTAATATTAGGATCAACTGGAGTCTCTGCTGACTTGCACCCAAGCATTCCTGTTTCTTGCAACAGGTCTAGAATATATTTCTTCTGAGTTAAAGAAATTCCTACCTTACTACGAGTAACTTCCATGCCAAGGAAATATTTGAGAACTCCAAGATCTTTCAGTTCAAACTGGTCAGTTAAACACTGCTTCAAAGAGCTTATCTCCTCACAATCATTTCCCGTGACAATTATGTCATCAACATAAACAATGAGAATAACAATTTTGCCACCATCAGAGTGTTTATAAAATAGAGTGTGATCAGTTTGAGCTTGGAGGAATCCTCTTCCCTTCATAGTTTAGGTAAACTTTTCAAACCATTCTCTAGGGGATTGTTTAAGCCCACAAAGAGACTTCTTTAACTTGCATACTGGACCGTCTCCTTTTTCAAAACCAGGTGGTGGATCCATATAAACTTCTTAATGTAAATCTCCATTGAAAAAGACATTCTTTACATCTAATTGTTACAAGGGCCAATCAAGGTTGGCAGGATAGTAGAATTCGGATAATGTTAAGTTTGGCAACTGGGGCAAATGTCTCTTGATAGTCTATCCCATGAGTCTGAGTGAATGTAGAATATTCCACAACTAATTCTAATACTCTAGAATATTCCACAACTAATTCTAATACTCTAGAATATTCCACAACTAATTTCTAATATTCTAGAATATTCCACATTCTCCATCAAAGTTCTTGTCTTAACACCCCTTAACAAAATGGGGTGGCTGAAAGAAAAAATAGACATCTTCTTGAAGTTGTTAGAGCTCTTTTGTTTATCATGCATGTCCCTAAATATCTATGAGGAAAATTGTCTTGCATGCATTATATCTCATCAATCGGATGCCTTCTCGTGTCCTAAATTTCCATTCCCCTTTATCTTGTCTTACCGACACCTTTCCTTTTTTTTCGGGCTCATTCTTCTGTTCCTCCCAAGTTGTTTGGCTGTATGGCTTTTGTACATGTTCCTTACCATCTAAGGTCCAAGCTCGATCCTATGTCTATTCGATGTGTCTTCGTAGGATATCCTCCTAACCAAAAGGGTTACAAATGTTACTTACCTTCTCTCCGTAAGGTCTTTGTTTCTATGGATGTCACATTTTATGAGACACAATCCTTTTTTCCTTCGACTTCTCTTTAGGGGGAGTCTTTTGGGGTAGATGAAGATAAGTCTTGGAAACCAAATGAGTCTGTTGTTTTACCTTTGCCTTTGAAGACAGGGGGAGTTATTGTGTAGGAGATAAGGCGAGCTACTGTGCCAGAGACCGGAGATCCTCCTGTTAAATGGGGAAAAATTTACAGTAGGCGACAAACACCTCAGGAGCCTCTAGACTGCTAGGATTCTGACTTGAGTCCTAGTTCCAGCAACCAAATACCTGAATGCACTGATGCAGCTGACCTAAATGTGCCTATCGCTCTTGGAAAAGGTACTAGATCTTGTATTGCTCATCCTATTTCTCATCATGTCTTATATGAAAAGTTATCCCCAATTTTTCGTGCTTTCAACACTATTTTAGACAGTACAAAAATACCAAAAAAATCCAAGAAGTACTTGATGACCCAAAATGGAGCAATGTAGTCTTTGCAGAAATGGATGCACTTAAAAAAATGGAACTTGGGAATCTGTAGCATTACCCAGAGGAAAGAAAACAGTAGGTTTGAAGTGGGTGTTCATATTAAAATTTAATGCAGATAATAACATCAACAAGTATAAGGCGAGATTGGTTGCTAAGGGATTCACTCAAACTCATGGGATAGACTATCAAGACACATTTGCCCTAGTTGCCAAACTTAACACTATCCGAGTTCTACTATCATTTGTCTGCCAACCTTGATTGTCCCTTGCAACAATTAGATGTAAAAAATGCATTCTTGAATGGTGATTTACATGAAGAAGTTTATATGGATCCACCACCTTCTGACCAAGGTAGTGAGTTCAGAGAAGTTTGAATGGTGTGTAGGTGCATTGAGATTGAAAAAGCATGCAAAGCATTCGCCAAGTGAGAGAATGTTGGGCATGACTCATACTTCGCCTTTAGAAGATAAGTCGCTCGCAGACAGGGGTCTTGCTCCCCGATGAGCAGGCGGGGGCCTAGGGGAGCCGCCTTGGGGCATGTGCAAAGGGCAGCGTGATGACAGTGAGAAATCAAACAGATCGAGAAAACGAACAAATTGAACAGGTCATGCTTGAAATTGAACAAATTGAACGAACTTGAACAGAAGATTGAACAAACTAATGCACGATCAATGCAAAAAATTGGCTCTAGATACCATATTAGATGAAGTGAGAGGAACAAAAGAGAGAAAAAAACAGATATTATTTCAGAGTGAAAAAGTTAGTTTGAGTTAGTTACAAAAAAGGTATTTATAGACCTCTGAGCACATAACAGAAACTAACAACTGACTATAACAGAAACTAACAACTAACTATAATAGAAACTAACAACTTTACATAGAGGGGTACTGTTAGCAAAAGCTAACTGCCTAACACAGAGAGGTGCGGTTAGCAAAAGCTAACAGCCCTTACAAACATAATGATAGGAACAGAGAAGATGAAATAGAATAGAAAATATGAAATAGAAATTTTATATAAGTAAATTGAGATATTTTCTAATAACACAGCTTTTTGAGAGCCTGCCTCTCCACAATTCAAACTTTTCCTTGGTTTTTCCCTCCCTTCCTAATCTGGTTTACTTCTATTTATACTGCATCTAACATCTATTCCTAATAGACACAATTGTTCAGAATGGTTGTGACTCTTCATCAAGGGTCATGTCCCCTTGATTCTTCAGAATGGTTGTGACTCTTCACCAAGGGTCATGTCCCCTTGATTCACATCTCTTGACCTTGCGCCCCTTGGGTGAATCGTGTCTGTTGGGTGATCACCAAAGGCCATGTCCCCTTGATTCGCATCTCTTGACCTTGCGCCCCTTGGGTGGATCGTGTCTGTTGGATGGTCAGCACTCCTTGGGTGGTCCAGAATTGTTGCTTCTCTTACTCGTTGCTTGCGGGTGTACACCCTAGTGATGGGTGGCTTACGCTTATAATAGGAACTGGATCAGAGGAAATGGAAAATGGAAATCGAATGAAATTGCTATTAGAACTTGAGTTAAACTCCTGCAGTACAAAAGTGATTCTTCGAGGGAAATCACAACCTCCTAACCTCTCTCTCTCGTGTCTCTCTCCTTATCTGCTGCTTCCTTTTATACATTTCCTGAGTTAGTTAATTATAACTAACTCCTACTTCTGTTATCTCAACAGCTTATTACTATTTACACCTCCTAGAATACATCTGACCCCATCTACCTCTATCAATACACTCCCCTTGAAGCTGGACCTTGTCCTCAAGGTCCAATTCTGGAAAGACCTTCTTCATTCCTTCAGCCAATTCCCAGCTGTTCTCATGGTGAGGTAGACCTTGCCATTTGATCAATACTTCTTGCTGCTCCTTTTCATTTTGTCTTTGCTGCATAATCCTTTCTGGTTTCATCTGAAGTTCCCACTGCTCATTCATTACTGCTGGCAATGGTTGTGGAGAGCAGTTTGCTTTAACCGATTTCTTAAGTAAAGATACATGAAAAACTGGATGAATTTTACTTTCAGCAGGAAGTTCCAACTTGTAAGCCACTGCACCTATCTTCTAGATGACCTTATAATGTCCATAGGATCTAGGACTCAATTTTTCATTTGGTTTTCTAGCCAAGGATTTCATTCTATAGGGCTGTAAGAAAAACCCAATCTCCAACTTCAAAACTCAACTCCCTTCTATGCTTATTAGTATGCTTCCTCATTTGATCTTATGATCTCAACAGATTTTCTCTCAATTCCTGTAAAAGCTCATCTCTGTCCATGCACAGTTGATTGACTTCCTCCAACTTAGAAGGAATATCAGCTCCTTTTATCAATAAAGGAGGTTTCTGTCCATAAAGTGCTTCAAAAGGAGACATCTTGACAGAAATGTTGTAGTTAGTGTTAAACCAAAACTCTGCCCAAACCAAATGAGCTGGCTACTGCTTCGGTTTGCTGCCTGTCATGCATCTCAAGTAGACCTCCAAGCACCTATTCACTACCTCTGTCTGCCCATCTGTTTGTGGATGGTAAGCAGAACTCATTTTCATCTGAGTTCCAACCTTTTTAAACAGTTCCTTCCAAAATAAACTCATGAACAACCTATCTCTATCAGAAACTATAGAGGTAGGAAAGCCATGCAGTCTCACCACCCCTTGAATGAACAGCTCAGCTACTTCTTTAGCTGTGTATGGATGACACAAAGCCAGAAAGTGTGCATATTTGGTCAGTCTATCTACTATTACTAGAATAGTATCCTTTCCTTGTGCCTTTGGTAATCCCCTAATAAAATCCATGGATATATCAGACCATACCTTGGTTGGAATAGGTAATAGTTGAAGTAATCCAGCTGGAGACAAAGTACTACTCTTATTCTTTTGGCATATATCACATTCAGCCACATACTCCTTAATAGCTTTCTTCATCCCTTGCCAAAAAACCACATTAGTCACCCTTTTATATGTTCTAAAAAATCCAGAATGCCCTCCTATACAATGTTGTCAAACTCGAGGATCGGAAGAGGATTGGAAGGGGGGGTAAAAGATCGTAACTCGAGGATCGTAAGAGTTACGTGTATATGTAAAACTATATTTATACATATGCATATACATAAAAAATAATATAAATAAGAAAAACAACTTATAACTCATAATAAATCATAAAGATTAAGATCCAAAATATAACACAACTCAAAATAAATTCACAAATCATTAACATAAACTCATTTTCCAAAAAACATTTAAGCAAAGTAGAACATGATTAGAATTAGAAAATATCTCAAAATATTCTTATCATGTTATTTTCTAATCATAAAAAGATTATATAATTTAAAGATATTTATTTTTATACAATAGTTAATTTAAAAATAATATACTTCCTCCTTTTTATATATAAAACTCAATTATTTAATTTATTACAATTAAAAAAGTAATTAGTTTAATTAATAATAATATTTATAATTTTATTAAGAGTAGTGAGTGAGAGAGAAAACTTTTCTCAAAAAGAAACAAATGTTAATAATATTTATATGAAATGATTGTATACGGGCAAAGGGAAGACTCCAGAAAAGCAAGGTCCACGTGGGTGCCAAAAAGAAGACTCCAGAAAGAAACAAAAGTAATAAAAAAAATGAAAGTCCAGCAAAGAGAGTGATAAGAGTAGTGAGTGAGAGAGAGAAAAGCAAGGCCAGCTGCAGAGCTACTTCACTACGTTGCTCCTCGCTTGTGACTCCTACGAAACACAGCACCTTCTTCTTCTTCTTTTGGGTCGCGCACACATACCCTCTGAAACACAAGCAAGCGTCGTGGGGGTTATGCCATGGCGGCGCATCCGCAAACTTCAACCTCGTCGAACGCGTTCTTGTTCATCTCCATGGGCTGGCGCGAGAGCGGACGCGAATCTCCGTCTGATGCGAGACCGAGCGAAGAGCAGCGGCGGCGAGCAGCGGCGACGACGAGCAGCGGTGGTGGCGACGAACAAAAGAGGCGCAGAGGAGAGCTTCTGAGAAGCCACTGGGATCGACACGAATCGCCGATCCGTGAATGATCCCCTCCATTTACGATCCTCTGGCCGAGTTTACTCGTGGAGGCTACCAAAGATCGGAAGATCGTACGAGTTTCCGAGGAAACTCGCGATCTTGACAACACTGCTCCTATATGAGAATTATGCAATTCCTTCAAAATTAAAGGAATTCTAGCAGAATTCTTTGGTAGCACTAATCTGCCTTTGTAATACAATCTTCCTCCTTTCACTTCATACCCAGGTTTCTCCACTGTTTTGGTAACAGTTCCCTGAAAAAGCTCATACAACTGCTGATCTGCTTTTAATTCTTCTTCCCAATCTGTCCACTCCTCTTCTTGTACCAAGGAAATAGCAGAAAAATGAAATTGTCTTGACAGAGCATCAGCCACAATGTTTTCTTTCCCAGGCCTATATTGAATCTTGAAATTGTATCCAATCAGTTTTGCGGCCCATTTAAATTGTTCCTCAGTCAACAATTTTTTGTCATTTAAGAACTTTAAGCTTTGTTGATCAGTCCTTATGATAAACTTTCCTCCCAACAAGTAATTCTCCATCTTTTCACAGCTAAAACCACTGCCATCAACTCCCCTTCATAAACTGATTTAAGATGTTCCCTACCTGATAAAGCCATGCTCCAAAAAGCCAAAGGCCTGCCCTCCTGCAGCAACACAGCTCCTAATCCCACTCCTGATGCATCAGTTTCCAGCACAAAGGGTTTAGAAAAATCAGGAACCATTAGCACAGGTAATTTACTCATTACTTCTTTCAACTTCTCAAATGATTTCTCAGCCTCCTTAGTCCATTTAAATGCATCTTTTTTCAACAAAGCATTCAATGGCTGTGCCCATTTCCCATAATCCTTCACAAATCTTCTATAATATCCTGTTAAACCTAAAAATCCCCTCAAACTCTTAATGTCCTTAGGTATAGGCCATTTGCTCATAGCTGCTAGTTTATTAGGATCTGCCTGCACTCCCTCTCCTGAAATCAAATGGCCCAAATATTCCAATGATTGTTGGGCCCAGTTACATTTCTTTTCATTCACATGCAACTCTTGTTGCTGCAATATCTGTAAAACTGCCTGAAGGTGCAGTTTGTGTTCATCCAAGTCCTTGCTGTAAACTAGAATATCATCAAAAAAGGCTAGTACAAACTGCCTCAACAAGGGTCTGAGCACTTCATTCATCAATGCTTGAAATGTTGAAGGAGCATTAGTCAACCCAAAGGGCATTAATAAGAATTCATAATGCCCTTCATGTGTTCTAAAAGCTGTCTTATGAACATCCTCATCCTTCATTCTAATTTGATGATATCCAGCTCTTAAGTCTAGCTTAGAAAACCATTGTGCACCTCCAATTTCATCTAATAGTTCTTCAATAACAGGAATAGGAAACCTATCAGGAACAGTGATTTTGTTTAATTGCCTATAATCCACACAAAATCTCCAACTATTATCTTTTTTCTTCACCAAAGTTACAGGGCTGGCAAATGGACTAGTGCTGGCCCTAATAATTCCAGCCTTCAACATTTCTCCCACTAATCTCTCAATTTCATCTTTTTGATAGTGTGGATATTTATAAGGCCTACAATTAGGAATTTTGTTACCAGGCTGCAGTGTGATAACATGATCTCTTTCCCTATGAGGAGGCAATTCTGTTGGCTCAGTAAAAACTTCTTCAAACTGCCTCAAGATCTGCTGAATTTCTGCAGTACTGCTGCTTTCTCTGTTTTTTCTGCTTCCATAACATCCACCAAAAACCTCTGATCATCTTCCTCCAAACTCCCATTGATCAGCTTCAAACTAACAGTAGTCTTGACCAATTCTGGTTCAGCCCTTAACTCCATCTCCTTATCCTGAACCTTCACAATTATAGACATCTTCTCAAAATTTGCCTTAACTTCCCCCAACACAGCCAACCATTCCATCCCCAACACCAATTCAGCTCCCCCTAGTTCAAACAGATAGCAATTTTGAACCAATTTTAACCCTTGTAATTCTATGGGTAAATCTCTACAAATCCCTTTACACCTCACCTTATGTCCATCCCCAACTTCCACAAAATAAGGCTGTGTAGGAGTCACTTCCAGCTGCAATTCTCTAACGACTGCCATTGATATAAAATTGTGAGTGACACCACAATCAATCAACACCACCACCTTCCTTCCCTTTACTTCTCCCCACATCTTAAGAGACTTTTTATTTGTGAATCCTTGAATACTGTACAAGGAAAGCTGGTACAGTTCTTCCTTCTTTTCAGTTTCCTCTCTTTCAAGTTCATCCACATCACTACCTTCCTCATCCTCCTCCATGATCATGATCCTTAATTGCTTATTTTTACATACATGATTCACATGGTATTTTTCATTACAACTAAAGCATTCCCTTTTCCTCATTTTTTCACTTACCTCCATAGGAGACAACCTTTGCATAGGCTTCCTCCTATTCCACTCTTCTCCTCCAGCTTTCATTTCTCCTCTAGCCTTCACCACTGCTGCTTGTTCCCGTCCTCTAACTCCTCCTGGCTTCCATTTTCTCCCAGTTCTTGGACCAAAGAAAGTGGGTCTTTGAAAAGAATTGTTCAATTTCCATTTCTTGGTAGATTGCCCAAGACCCTATTCTTCTCCTCAATCTGTCGAGCTTTAATCATGGTGTCCAACAAGGATTTTGGCTCATGTATTCTCACCTCTGTCCCTATTTCCTCCCTTAAGCCTTTCAAAAAAATTTCCTTAAGAAATTTTTCATCCAACCCTTATCTAGCTCCCATCTGTTTTTCAAATTGCCCAATGTACTCTTGCACACTATCCCCCTGTTTTAGAGCCAACAAAGCCTGAAAAGGACTTGTGATTCCCGCTCCTTGGAACCTATGCACCACCTCTACCTTGAATCCCTCCTAAGACCGAGTCTTGCTCCATTCTTCCCACCACTGAAACCACGATAAAGCTTCTCCTTCCAGAGCCACCAAAACCGCTTCCAATTTCTCTTCCTCCCTCACCTCCTGTAATCGGAAGTATCTTTCAATTCTAGTGACCCACCCCACCGGATCATCACTGGCGAACACAGGTAACTCTAATTGCCTCCAATTGCGCGACACTCCGTCGTCTCCTACCTTGCTCTTTCCTTTTTTCTCCTTTACGCGACACGCATCCTCCCTATCGGAATTGTCCAGCGTTGCCGCCAACCGCTGAAGCAGGTTCTCCATCGAACCCAGTCGACTCTCGATCGCGACCTGGTTCAAATGGCTACTCTCGCGTGATTCCTCCATTTGCGTGCTCCAAAGCCTCAATTCTAGCCTCCATCTTCTTCGTTCCCATCTACCGCCCCAAGATTGGAGCTCTGATACCAGTTAATAGGAACTGAATCAGAGGAAATGGAAAATGGAAATCGAATGAAATTGCTATTAGAACTGGAGTTAAACTCCTTCAGTACAAAAGTGATTCTTCGAGGGAAATCACAACCTCCTAACCTCTCTCTCTCGTGTCTCTCTCCGTATCTGTTGCTTCCTTTTATACATTTCCTAGCTATTTACACCTCCTAGAATACATCTGACCCCATCTGCCTCTATCAACTTATCACATAACACAGAACTGTTTACACAGTTATACAAATACATACTCTAATAAGCGAGAAGCAGAATAATGTGGCAAGGTCTTGTGTGGAGGCTGAATATCGAGTTATGTCAGTAACTACGTTTGAGCTGATTTGGTTGAAGCAACTCCTTAGTGAACTCAAATTTGCAAAATTGGGTCCATGAAACTTGTTTTTGATAACCAAGCAGCCTTACATATAGCATCTAATCCTGTCTTCCATGAACAGACAAAACATATTGAAATTGATTGTCGCTTTATGCGAGAGAAGATAAATTCTGGAGAAGTCACCACCTCTTTTGTCAACTCTAGTGGTCAGCTAGCAGATATTTTTACCATGTCACTTAGAGGGCTGAGGATATCCTACATTTGTTCCAAGCATGATGCATATGATCTATATGCTGCAGCTTGAGGGGGAGTGTTGCGTATGATTTAGTTTCTTGATTTACATTGTTGAGATATGATTTAGTTTTCTGATTTACATTGTTTAGATATGATTTACTTTCCAGATTTACATTCTTGCTTAGTTACTGTTTTTATGTAATTGATTCTGATTGTATAATTCTCATTATTATAAATAAAGAGCTGAGGAATCACTCTCCTCAAGCATTCACTCAATATCTTCTGGGTACTCAAGTTGGATAAAGTCATGAAATTCACCTTTTTAAATTGGTTATTTGACATTTCCCCCCCTTTAATATTGTCATTTTGTTATGTAAAATTAGCATATTGCACCCAGCAGAAGGGCTGCTGTTTACTTGCTTATGAAGTTTCAGTATTCTTTTATGAACTAATCGAGGGTGAATTTACTAGAAATCTGTTTATTTATTTATTTTTCTTTTCTTCTTAGATGCATAGTTATTCACCATCCTTGTTTTGTCTCTCATTTTTTCATATACAAAGAGCTGCATTATCTTAAAAATGGTTAACTGCTAAGCAGTGTACATGCTTCTGAATATTCCCTGAGTTTTGATTTTCGCTAATTAAGCAGATGTAGTGCTGAATACAATGTTCACAATATTGTCATTGGAATACAGAATCAAAATGTGATTCTAGATTTGTTTATTTTGATGTGTTCATTATTGATATGGACAGATGGGACTGGGCAAGACTTTGCAAGCTATCTCCTTTTTAAGCTATTTAAAAGTATGCCGGTTGTCAGTTGGGCCATTTTGTGAGTGAAGGAATCTTTGTTTGATTTGATTTGATAAATTTTAATTTTTCTTGTAATGTGTATTCTGATAAATACTTGTCTATTTTATTTTTTCAGTGGTTATATGTCCTCTAAGTGTGACAGATGGTTGGGTGTCAGAGATAGTCAAATTTACCCCTAAACTAGAAGTCTTAAAATATGTTGGTGATAAAGAATGCAGGCGCAATCTACGCATGAAAATACATGAAAATGTAACGGGGCAGTCATCAACACTGAATGTGAGTGCATTATACTTTCATACACTCATTGAATCTGGATGGCTTTTAATAAAATTCCATGTTTCTGTTGTCATATGAATGTCTGTCTACTAATTTTCGTGGTGGTGGAACTTTTTGGCAGGTCATGTTGCCTTTTGATGTGCTGCTAACCTCATATGACATTGCACTGATGGATCAGGATTTTCTTTCTCAAATACCATGGCAGTATGCAATTGTTGATGAAGCTCAGAGACTTAAAAACCCATCAAGTGTACGTTGAAGAAGCTATTAAATGCCCCATGTCTAGTAGTGTTCAATTAAGAATGCTTCTGTATATTAAACTTGTCTAATTACTTTCATTTCAGTGAAGCAATAGTTGGTACGTATTGTAAGAAACTATAACGATTAAGGTAGGGAAAAAGGAAAGAGAAAATAGAGTCTGAATAGTGAATAATGTGAAACTAATATTGATTCAATGTGATGATCTGATAGAGGTAGATGGGGCCAAATGTACTCTAGGAGGGGTAAATAGAAATAGTTGCTGATATAACGGAATAGGAGTTAGTTAACACTAACTAACTCAGCCAATGTATAAATAGGAGAGAAGAGAGAATGAGAGGGATAGGAAAAGTGACACTAGGAGGTTGTGTTCCCTCGAAGAGCACCTTGTAATCTGCAGGAGTTTTACTCTAGTTGAATAGAGAATTCATTCTATTTCCACTCTTGCGTTTTCCCTCTGATCCAGTTCCTATTATGACCAGATACAAAATGTAAAATACTTATGCCTATTTAAGTGTTTATACTAATAATTGACTCCAAATCCTAATTAAGTAAGGAAACAAATTGTGAAATATAAGGAATATACAAGCCAGTTCAAAGGGATAATCAAAGATAATGGCAATGGTATTATGAGATAATTTTCAATTTTCATATATTCTAACACCCCCCCTTAAATCCACTATTTAAGATTGTCACAAATGAACCATTTAGAAAAACAAAACATGGTTGCAAAGGCAACCAAAGATTGCTAGAGACATCAAAAAGATTAGAGATGAGCATTGCTAGACGACAACTTAGCAAGATGGCTGAATGATCACCAGTCGCCAACCTGAACAGCTGATTTCTATGTTGCTTGACCAAGAAGAAGGGATTTTGCTAGAATAATCTTCAACAAAAATTTCTTGACTGGCAAATCATAGCCAGCAAGAACTAAAACTTCTCCAAGTTCATCAAGAACAACTTCTTGAAGCTTCAAGAAAATTTAGGAATACCATTTCAATTGAAATATTCTATCTAGATTATGATTATGTAAGATTGAGGCTGAGATTTTGTTGTGAATACGGTTGATATAGGCTGAGATTATGTTAGATTATTTGTTAATTGCTAGTTAGCTGTAAATATTTTTTTTATTGCTGTAAGTATTTCCTTTTTATAGTTTGTACATAATATAGGTAATTTGGCTAGAATATTTCCTTGGTTATGAATATTCCCTCTGAGATTATTGGTTCTTGTTAAAATTCTGAAACTTTTACAGGTTTTATTTAATGTTCTCAAAAATTGCTATATAATGCCAAGACGGTTGTTGATGACTGGCACACCTATTCAAAACAACCTTTCTGAATTGTGGGCGTTAATGTATTTTTGCATGCCTTCTGTCTTTGGTACACTGGATCAGTTCCTCTCTACGTTTAAGGACATCAGTGATCTTTCACCAGGTCATTCTTATTTAATTTAGCATTGCTGGATTGTGAATTATTGTTGTTCTTCTTGAAGTTTGATGCACAATTATGGAATCTGAGTACTCTAGACTCTTGAGTTTAACTTGATCCATAACTAGTGATGTAATTTGTTTAAAGGCTTTACTAGCCTTTAGGAAATTATAAATTTCATTGTCAGGTTCTTGCAATTCTAGAAAAATGTTAGAATAGCATAGCATAAGATACAAGGTTTGTCATCCCTGTGATGATGCAAAATTAACTTCTTTCAAGTTTAATCCCTTTCTAATTGTTGCAGTTTTGTTTCTAAACAGTTCATGATATCTCAAAAGTTAAGGATAGACTTAAAATTTTGAGAAGTGTATTGGGAGCCTTTATGCTTCGACGTACCAAGTCAAAGCTTATCGAGTGTGGAAATTTAGTACTGCCACCTCTCACTGAGACAACTGTGTAAGTTGTATCTTGTTCTACTTGTAGACTACCTTGAACATTTTTTTTGCAATTTCAGCTGTAATTTCTGATGGCTAAGATGCAAAGTTGTTGTATTGAATACTAAATTTGTATCCAACAACAGGTTAGTACCGCTTGTCATCCTGCAGAAAAAGGTCTACACGTCAATATTGAGGAAGGAACTTCATAAGCTACTTGCACTATCCTCTGGAATTTCAAATCATCAGTCACTACAGAATATTGTCAGTCAAGCCCTTGTTCTCTCTCTATTAGAAGAAGTGAGAGGAAGAAAAGAGAGAAAACTTAGAGAGAACTCAAATATTATTTTCAGAATTAAAAGTTAGTTAGAATCAATTACAACAGAGGTATATATAGACCTCTGAACCTCTGAACTAACAGACTAACACAAAGAGGTGCTATTCGCAAAAGCTAACTACCTTACACAGAGAGGTGCTGTTAGCAAAAGCTAACATCCCTTACAATCCTATTACAAAGCTGTTTACACAGTTATACAATTACATACTCTAATGCCCCCCTTCAAACTCAAGTGGAAGAGTTTTCAGAGGAAACACTCTTCACACTGAGTTTGCTCCTGAGAACTTCAAATCTTGCAGAAGAAAGAGGTTTGGTGAGCGCATTAGCCCACTGATCCAGAGCTGGGATATGCACAACAGAAAGCTGCTTGGCCAGAATCTTTTCTCTAACAAAGAAGACATCAATTTCCATATGTTTGATACGACTATGGAACATAGGGTTGTGAGCAATGGACACAACACTCTGATTGTCACAAAAAAGAACAGGAGTCGTGAAGGGAACTTGTAATTCAGTTAGGAGAGCATGAATCCAGGTTAGCTCAGTGGAAGTTTGAGCTAAACTACAGTACGCAGCTTCAATACTGGACCTGGCTGTGACCTTTTGTTTTCGAGACCACCAAGATATTGAGTTTGGGCCATGAAAGATGGCAGCCCCAGAGGTATAACGCTAGTCAGCATCACAGAAAGCACGAAGAACCAAGGGCTGGGTAATATGAGCAGGCTGAAGGAGTAGCCCATGAAACAAAGCACCCTTATAATTCTTTTAACTACTGCCCAATGAGAGTCAAGAGGTGCAGCCATAAATTAACAAACTTTATTGACAGCAAAGCTGATTTCAGGTTTAGTAAGAGTAGCATACTGTAAGGCACCAACCGCTGATTTGAATAGAGTTGGATCATGAAAGACATCAACACCATGTCTAGACAGTTTGCAATTAGAGACCATGGGGGAAGAAATTGCATGAGCTTTAGCCATGTGAGTTTTGTGTAGTAAATCGCAAATATATTTGCTTTGAAGAAGGTGCTGCCGTCTATTATAGATAAATGTCAATCGGCCTTCTTAGAAGGAAGGCATCTCCTGCAGTGTACTGATAGCTAATGAAGTGGTGGATGAGAATAAAAGGTCTAATGGCAGCTGTCTGGTTTTTAAGGTGGACTACGAAAAGGCATATGACTCCGTTAGTTGGGAGTTTCTGATGTATATGATGAACCGTATGGGTTTTGATCCTAAGTGGATTATGTGGATAAAAGGATGCTTGAGCTTTGCATCTATATCAGTCTTAGTTAATGGCAGCCCTACGGAGGAATTTACTCCACAGAGAGGTCTTAGGCAAGGAGACCCCTTAGCCCCCCTATTATTTAATATTGTAGCTGAAGGTTTATCCGGTCTGATGCGACAAGCAATATCTCGGAGATGTTTCGAGGGCTTCAAAGTGGGTAGCAACAGGGTTGAAATCAGCATATTGCAGTATGCCGATGATACTATTTTTTGTGGGGCTGCTTCAGTGGAAAACGTGCTGTCCATCAAGGTGATGCTTAGGATTTTTGAATTAGTCTCGGGCCTGAAAATAAACTTTGCTAAGAGCAGTTTTGGGGTCTTTGGTAGAGATGAACAATGGTGCTCTGCTGCTGCTGCATTTCTAAACTGCAGGAGGATGATATTCCCTTTCTTATACTTGGGGGTCCCTATAGGGGCAAATCCTAGACAGGCTTCTACATGGGATCCTCTGATAAAGAAATGTGAAGTCCGTTTAGCCCGTTGGAAGCATAAGCATTTGTCGTTTGGGGGGAGGGTGACCTTGATCAAATCTGTCATCAGCTCCCTACCCATCTTTCTTCTTTCCTTTTTTAAGGCCCCTAGGAAAGTTATTGATAGGTTGGTGAAAATCCAGAGGAATTTTCTATGGGGTGGGAACGAGGACCAACAGAAAATTGCTTGGGTTAGTTGGGACTCTGTATGCCAACCCACTACATCAAAGACCTGAGTAGATTTAATAATGCGTTACTGAGGAAATGGGCATGGAATTTATTTCATCAGCAGGAGGAGTTGTGGGCACAGGTCCTAATTTCAAAATATGGAGGATGGAGGAATTTGGAGGCTTCTAGTAGGTTGGGTTGTGCCTCTATTTGGTGGCGGGACCTCAGATCTGTGTGTGGTGCCTCTGGGGATAGGAATGGGATTTTTGAAGGAAAGAAATGGATGATTGGGAATGGATCCAGAACTCTGTTTTGGGAGGATGCGTGGTTGAATGATGGGAGCTGTTTGAGAGACAAATACCCAAGGCTGTATTAGATATCCATTCAACAACAACAGGAGATCTGTAATGTGGGACAACAATCACAGCAAGGGTGGGAATGGCAGCTGAGGTGGAGAAGAGGCTTTTTGGAAGGTGAGGTTGTATCTGCTGTCAGTTTCATGGATGATATTCAGCATTTTCAGCATAGAGTTCAACAGCAAGATGCTTGGGTGTGGGTGGAGGGTTAGATTGGAAAGTACTCTGTCAAATCAGCATATAAATTTTTGTGTGGGGGCCAGCCTCCAGTTAGCCAGGCGTTCAAGGAGTTATGGAAGATTAAAGTCCCTAGTATGAAGGATAGACTTCCTACGAAGAGGAATTTAATTAGAAGGAATGTGGGTATGGAGGATCCTTCATGCCCTTTTTGTTGGTCTGTTTCTGAAGATGCAACCCACTTGTTCTTCAATTGTGATAAAATTAGGCCTTTGTGGTGGGAATCGCTGTCTTGGCTAGCTGTTCAAACTGTTATACCTATAAAACCGATCGAACATTTCAGCCAACACTCCTTTTATTCTATAATTGGG